>JARJCX010000142.1:0-417599 GCA_029282285.1 Mycena rebaudengoi
TAATTTCTAATGAGTATTAAGAAGGTTCACTTGGCAAAAGACTTACTGGCTGAGAGCTTATGCCTGCTTGGGTACTTCAAATCCAATAGATCCCATAAGAGTGATATTGCTTCAATCTAGACCTGTCACACAAGGTCCAAAATCAAATGGGGACATATAGGAGTCTCAAAGAATAATATCAGTATTGTATCTCGTTATGCTTTGAGCCACCAGGTCAAGTGCAGGAAATGACCAAAAATTACAGTCCATCCATACAGGACAGCCACAGTCCTCTTCATCCTTTCTGACACTGGGACTACTTTATGTAGCATGTATGTTCTATTTTACAAAAGATTTGAACCCATTTGGATGAAATATGACACCAGGAAGGCCCGAACACAAATGGTAATTATAGAACTAAGTGAGATTCTGGTCATTTCTTGAGCTTTGTGAAATACCTAGTAAAAATACCGCAAATCCGAATTTAATTCTGGAACATGATGGAACTATATGCACAAAGTGTACCTCCTCAGATTTTTCACCCACTCCTCATCCATTCAGTTTTGAAAGTGTTTTGATGTCAAAATTTCGTGCTGAGTTTGGCGATGGCCTTGAAATGAGTTGGCGATAAGGGGACAGGTTTATGACGGTATGTCCCCCTCTTGGGGACATGGTGGGTGGCGGTATGTCCCTATTTAGGGACATGGTGATGGATGTCCCCAAGAGGACGACATAGGGACTTGAAGTAGTATCATGGTTTGGTGTGGCCTGCTGCAAGCACATATAGTCCCTCTCAGCCATGCCAATGATCACTACACAGCCAATATGTCTTCACTTTGAAGATACAATATCAGACCAAACTAGAAGTGGATAACATGGGCACAACAGTTTATGTACTCTCTGTGAGGAGTTGTGGTTTATTTCCTGCTATGTGACATCACAAAGCACAAGAAGAATTTACAAGATGCCACATAACTTGGGCTTCAAAGTATGGTCTCAAATCACAGTGTTTTTGGCTCATGAGGGCATCCATAACTAACTGAGGTGATTTCCTTCTTCCTTTGATGAGGTATGCACAAAGTGCATTGGAGCAAGCAGCACTAGCACTAGGCCTTTCTGCCCAACTTGAAAGAACCCACATCAACAGTGAATGGGTGATCCCTGTGGCAGATCCGGAGGAAGTTGACAATGACATTGGCAATGTGCAGGAATCGGATCACCTGGTACTGCAGGCCAAATGAGGGCCACTGTTTTTGTTTGTGGGCCAATGGATATCAAATTGGGATATATTGGGACACAGGTGGCCATAGTACAAGGGAATACCTCTATGAAATGTGCCCCATCGACTGTGACAGTGGTGAATTATTGTGTGAATATGCCCTACAGAGGGCCAGCTGGGGACAGCGGCATTTTGCTAAATCAACTGGTTTGATGGAGCTGGCCGAGGTAGGAGGAGACACTTTTTTTATAAATTGCAAAGTTGGGGACAGGGATAGTGATTAGATTGGGGACATTTTACTATGTCTTGATCAACCAGTTTGATGGAGGTGGCCGAGGTGCAGTGGGGACATTTGTCCCTTCTCAATATGTCCCCTCAGTATGAAAGTAGGGACAGGGACACACGGTGCTGCAGGGGACTGATCTTACATGTGCACATGCTGATCATGTCCCATGGTTGATGGCAGTGGAGACAGGGACAAAACAATGATTGCTCAACATGTGACTAAGGGCACATTCAATGTGTCCCTGTTTGATGGAGGTGGCTGAAGTGCAGTGGGGACATTTGTCCCTTCTCAACATGTCCCCTCAGTATGGGAAGTAGGGACAGGGACACACAGTGCCGCAGGGGACTTGCTGATGGACTGATCTTATGTGCACACGTGCTGACAATGTCCCGTGGTTGATGGCAATGGGGACAGGGGACTCGCGGTGTCCCTCAGGGACAGAGACAAAAAATGATTGCTCAACATGTGACTGTACACTACATGGGAAAGCTACCAGATCCACCCCGCGGGACTCTATTTTTCGAATTTTTTTCCCTGGGACGTCCCCCCCAAAAGCCGCGGTGTCCCCAAGGTACGCAAATGGCAGGGGATGGCCTCTAACTAGGCAGGACATGTGACTACATGTCCCGCCTAATATGTTACCCTTTTGGGAATTGGCAGGTGAGAAAGAAGTCTTGGTTTGAATTGCAGTCTGGATCTCCGATAATCAGGGTTTGTGTTTCAATCTTGTTCTTTCTCCTCACCTTCCCACAGCTCCAGATTATAGCCTTTTGTCCAGTATGTAGCCTGCCTATTTATTTATTTTATTTTACCCCCATCAATTGTGAGAATTGTGAAGGCAAATTGAAGGAGCTACCATTTATCTCTGATGCAGTGTCAAATAATCGAAATATCCTCCAAACTCATCAGTGTGCTTTATATACATGCAAGGTCAGTGTATGTGCAGTATGTCTTTAATATTTAATATATCCATGATCGCACCGGAAGATCTGGAGTGGGGTATAAACGGACTTGGGAGTCAGAGGATCTTTATTCTTTTCGAGGTTTCAGCCAGAAATACGTCGCAGATCATTTAAACACACTTCGGGCCGCATGAGAGGATTCATTCAGAGGAGAAAAATGTAATCGGTAGTCGGTGGTCCTGTGTTTTCTTCCAACTTTTGCATCACATTATGAAGAGGAAGTCACCCCCTCGAGTTGGGTGTCTCAAAATTTCGTCTCTTCATTTTTCATTTGCCTGCGCAGCTAGTAGCTAATCTCCCCAGGGGTCAGACCTAATGATCAGAATCCTTTTTTTAATGAATAAAAAAAACACACGAAGAACTGATATGTGTAGTTTTGTGAAGATCACCCTGAGTGAGAGATAAAACAAATGAATAATTATTGGAAGGCTCAAGATACAGTTTATATACTGTATAGAATATTATCTAGAATGTACTACAAGTAGAATGAACACAGAATAGCTGAGTAAAGAATGAGTAAGGCTGAGTAAAGAGAATTGGGGAGAACATCGGGGAAAGCCGGAAGATGGGAAATCCCGAGCCGTGGGAATTAGGAAATAACAACATGTAGGAACTGATTTAATGGAATGTTCTTTCTATGATGAACGAGTTGAACATCATATAAGTATACAAGTTGGGAACGGGAGGATTAGAACTCAGTAGCAGAATGGTACATACTGTGTACCCTCTTGGTCGGTCATATATCATCAACACTGTTGTAAGGACAAGACAATCTCTTCCATCCGGGTCCGAGCCATTCAAATCCCGAAGAGATCAACATGTTTTTTCGGGGGGGGGCAGGTCAGAATACCCGGGATTTATTACAGCGAGATAAATGTGAGAGTGAATAAAGGAACTTTTTTTACCTTACTTGGAACTTTACTTGCGTGCCATTTTAACCGGGTCGCACTTTACGGGGCTTTACTTGACTTTTCTCATGCGTGGACATTTTTACTTGTACTTGCACGGTTAATTCAAATTTGCTTGCTGGGGCTGTGATGGCCTGGATGTGTATAAATAACGTTCTGATGGCCATATCAGCCTCAAACTTGTGGTCCTGGAGCCCCTGTTATGCATTTGTTTTTACCTCTCAAGCAAGTACGGGTAAATTCGGCAAAGGAATATCAGATTCCAGATACTCCATCCATTATATCCGAATCTCACCTTGGGCCCTCTCTCACAACAGATTGGCGTGACTTAGCAATGCAATGTGCAGCTTGGCTGCCAAAGTTATTCACCAAGTTTGAATCACAACATCCAAACAATATCTATTCAAACTGCCCACAACCAACCTCACGCTACAGCCAAAGATTTTACCCTCCAGGACTCCATTAGGGGCAGTCAGAGTAGCCTTGAAAGGCGGTTCTGACGGCCGGTTCTGAGGACGGTTTTGAACCCGGTTCTTGATTTATTTAGCATGGGAGAACTGTCGTAAATCAGAACCGGGTTCTGCATGCAGAACTAGCTCTGGAGCTAGTTCTGCAACAGTTCTGGTTCTGGTTCCGGTTCTCTGCGCTCAGTGCCCCTTCATCATTTCTTTCAGATATCATTAAATACTAAATATATGCTATAAAATATTTCCCATTGCTAGGCAGTTGTGAGGCGAAGTCAAATCCAAGGCCTATGGCTCGGGATTAGCCAGCTATGAGAAGGGCCATATCATGCTTGCGTGGTAATTAAATAGTGCGGTTTAAATTAATTTCAGCACGCCTTTTGGATGCGGAGGTAGGGCTGAATGGTGAACCGTCTTTCAGTGCACTGGCTTCCATTTTCGGTAGGCGTAGCGATAGGATTCTGGCAGGTGCACGGTGTACAACTGGCAGAAGATACGAGACATAAACAAATAATTTATTGAGACATGAGAACCGACCACAGAACTGCTTTTCAGAATGGGCGGTCAAGATTGGAGGCCGGTTTTAGCTGGTTCTTATGCAAATCAATTGTCGGAACCGGTTTCAGAACCGGCCTCAGAACCGACTTCAGAACTGCGTTTCCCAGGCTACTCTGACTGCCCCTATTATTGTAGTTCACTAAGTGCACTCACTACAGTCGAAGTGAGTACTATTTGTTGACGTGCCGGACAACGGCGTCGCCGCGCTTGATTGTGCTCGGAGATCCAGCCCAATCGGTCAACGGATATCGGGACGGAGATTCGTGGTACCTGACAGAGGCTCCAGAGATTTTCGTGCCATTTTCAGCTCAACTGGCACCTTGGAAACGCCTCAAGCTCACCGAAAACTTCCGCCTTTCACTTGAAAATACGCTTTTCATTCGGGATGGGTATGGGATTCCGGTCGGCAATGTCGGTGGCAGGAAGGCGGGGGAAAAACCCACGTACCTCCACGCTAATCTCGACCTCGTGGACACTATCCTTCCCGTTATCCTCCCGCTCATCGATCGTTACGGGGCCGCAAACACTGCGATCCTCGCACCGTTTGTCGACGGAAATAGTGATGTCAAAGTCCGGTTCGGGAAATCGGTTCGAACTCGAACCGGACTGAACTGAACGCCAAGTTCAGGTTCAAGTTCAGAAAATTCCTGAACCTGAACCCCAAGTCCAATTCAAGGTTCGGTGGAAGGTGAAATTTGGTGAACGCGTTCGAACGCGTTCGAACGCCGAACCGAGGTCCAAATTTAGGGCTCGATACTGATGTTGGTGATCGATACCAAATCGCTACTGATACTGATTTTTTATTTTCGTCCACCAACATCAGTATTGAGCCAAATTTAGCTCCCATTTCAGGGTAGAATGCTACCTGGGAAACCCGATTTTATCGGATTACCTGTTCTCAATTTCCTCGGAACATTCCGATAGGTGGGTGGCGGTAATGTGACTTTTGCAAAACATCTTCCCACCCACCATCAACGCGCTTTGAACGTGCTACACACACAAGTTGTGCGCGTCTCCTCGCGTCCAAATGGTGGGTGTATGTGCACCTGCATGTTCTGCATTATGAATTACGCGTGTATTATGCTAACCTGCCAGTTTAGCCCTCTTGCTATTCCGCTGCAAGATATTCGCGGACCCTTTTCGCGTAAATGATAAAACACTTTCCGTCGGAGTCGAGGGCGCTCACTATCCTTGCCGACTATCCAAATCAGCTCTAGTCTCGGGCCAAGACCATCATCAAACACTCTGTACTCCACCTTCATACCAAACTGGTCTCTATTTAAACTGGAGTCCGCATGCTTGACCAAAATCGTGGGATAGAGAGGCCGGTGCCTCGACGGGCCAAGACAACCAGACACGATTTTCGCGGACTCGGTCGGATTTCTATCCGTCTTTACTCATTGAATGCTACGTGAAAGTTTCCAATAAGAGGCCTACGTGGTCCGCTGCTCTTCCCCAGTCTTTTGACCCCCCAAGTCCCTCCTGTCGACCACAATTCTCCTCATGTCACCAACTACTCTTGGATGCGCTCAGAACCCCGATGGCTCGCTTCGTGATGCCTCCGAGATCGAGTTCTTCAACGACGTCGACGACGAGAATCCAATTGCTGGTCCTGGCTCGTCCACTTTGCCTCCCCTTGCCCCCATTTTCACTCGCGCCAAACCAGTCGGAAAGGTTGCCGGCGCGCGCCGCCCATCTCCGCGTCGCTCTTCTCGCACTTCCCACCCATCCTCTCGTCTTATCGATCCCAACAATGCCGAGACCTCAAAGACTGGTGTCAAACGCCGTAGAGTCGGCACCTGGTCCCCGTCCCCGCAAGGCTCCTCGCGTCGATGAGCCCGGACCTGCGGATTCCAGTGATACTGAGTCGGACACCGCCTTTGATGCGCCAGCCACCGACCCGGCCACCGAAGGTGAAACCGACGGCGACGTTGAAGAGAAGCAGGACTCGATAGACGCTGAAGAATATGAGTCTATCAAGGCGATGGCAGACGCGGATCATGCTCACGTAGAAGTACTTCTATTTCATGCCTATTCCCGCATTTACCTCTTTCGTTTTGGAAGGCTGCCACCAAAGTCTCCCGCGTTGACTCTACGGCGGATATCAACACTGTTTTCAAGCGCGTAAAGGCCCAGAAAAATCCTCACACTGGTGCTCTTGAAGACGGCGCTATTTGCCTGGTTTGCACGTAAGTTTGTGTACCCCTTTATATCACAACATGTTCTTATGGAATGACAGTCGCAGTGGGCTTGGGGCCTCTGCTTTGACCCAAGATGCTTGGACGTCTGGTTCTGGGACCCCCGTTATTAATATCAATGGTCATTATATAGATGCGCCCGCTGATCGTCCCACCGAGTGGGAGATTGTAACAGAGGAACTAGCTTTCATGCGACTTGATGGTCGCCATACCGGAGAAAGAATCGGGGCTGCTCTGGTTGAAACCATTGACCGGTACAAGTTGCGCACCAAGGTGGGCTGGGCTACGTCTGACGGAGCAGCCGTCAACCGCACGGCCAATCGCGTTGTTGAACGCAAATTGGAAGACAGTACTTGGCAAGCGAAGGAGCGAGACATGATGTACGTTTCATTTCTCTGACGAGTCTTCGGGTTTATCTAATGTGTTTTTGCAGGTGTGTCGAACACGCCGTCCACATCGCTACAAAGTACGTTGTGGAGACTATCGCGCCGACCCCACCAAAGCCGCTCCACAAGAAAATCCGCCAGCTGCTGAATGAGGCTTGCAATAGTGGTGAAATGAACAGTGGCGAACTGAACCAAGTTCTTTCGTCGCTTGATGGGGGCGAAGACGACGACGAAGCTGACGAGTCTGACTGGACGTCTGGGGACGCACTTGGAAAGCTTCTCGCCCTTATTAAGCAGGTAATTAACTGTACGTTCACGTTTCTGAATTGATACTGATTCCTTTGCAGATTAAAATGTCTCCACAAGCTCGAGCTTTCTTCAAGGAATGCTGCCGCCTCGTCAACGTTCCAAAACTAGAGCTTCTGCTCTGGGTTCGCACTCAATGGGCTTCTCTGTACAAGTGCCTGGATCGTGCCCTGAAACAGCGCAAGGTATAGTTTCGATTTAACCTGCTTCTTTGCGCAACTCATATTCTATTTTAGGCTATCGACCAGTTTATCCTCAGTGCAGATGATGCCTCAGTGCAGATGATAGTGACCAAATGCCGCCACTGAGAAACAAGGAGTATCGCGACTTTCGGCTCACAAAGCAAGAATGGGAAAAACTTCAAATAATACACGAAGCCTTACGAGTACAATATTCTCTCATGCCATCTACGTACTAGTTTTCAATGACGT
The DNA here is from genome assembly GCA_029282285.1 of Mycena rebaudengoi. Lineage (NCBI taxonomy): Eukaryota > Fungi > Basidiomycota > Agaricomycetes > Agaricales > Mycenaceae > Mycena > Mycena rebaudengoi. The sequence continues at coordinate 7,698 of JARJCX010000142.1, forward strand.
TTCACGTAGGAACCTGCAAATGTTACCCAGAGCTTCTCGAGCGAGACAAATCCGACCGTGTTTCGCATCATCCCGACTCTTGAGTTTCTCATCAAGCGGTGTGAAACAATGGCAGCCCAGCCACAGTTTGCTGAAATCAGGGCTGCACTTCTGGAAGGCGTCAAGAGCCTGCAGAAGTGGTACCATAGGGTTGATACCACGTCCTCCGCATACTTTATTTGCATGGGTAAACGAGATCCATTATTTCTGTCTTCTTTCTTGACATGCATTTAGTTTTAGACCCGACAATCAAGGATGCATATTTCCGGACGTGGTGGGAGTCAGACGACATGGATAGCGCGATGACCAAGCTTGGGAACATTGTACGTCGGCCCGAACTCAACGACCATCATCTACTCACATCTGAATTCCAGTTTGATCAATACTATGCTCTAAAATCGACGAATAACGAGCCTACTACTCCGACCGCACCATCGACAACTGTGGAGCCTTCACCTCTGCACCGCTATGGCAGTTCGTTCCTGCTGGATGCCGTCAAATCGGCTCGGAAGGATGAGCAGGTGACAGTTCAGCCGCGCGATGAGTTGAAACAGTATCTGGCTGCTCCATTGGAGACGACAGAAAATATCTTGCATTGGTGGGGAGTAAGTCACATTTTTGGCAGTCAATGTAGTTCTGAACTCATGCATATCTAGCGAAACACTGCATATCCAACCCTTCGCCGGGTGGCTCGAGATTATCTCGCCATCCAAGGGTCAGCAACTCCGGCCGAGCGCGCTTTTTCCAGTGGAAGCTTAACTGGTACGAAGCTACGTAACCGACTCAGCATGGATCTTTTCGAAGCATTGCAATTGCTGAAGAGTGCGTACCGTAATGGGCATATTAGTGCTGGTCAACTGGCGGAAAAGCGCATGGATTCCCTCATTGCAGAGCTCACGGAGCAGGGTTTTGGCATGGATGATCTGGACAATGATATTTAGTAGTTTTTTGAACGCATGTACTCAATTTTTACATCTTTCTCAAAAAAGGTTCGGTTCTCGGTTCGAACGCTCCTGAACGCCGAACCGAACCGAAGTTCAGGTTCGGCGTTCAAAAAAAATGGCCCTGAACCGAACTGAACCGAACTTTGACAACACTAGGACGAACCGCCCCCCCAAGCTGAGCACATCAAACTATTCATGCCCAGTGAGATGCAGACCATCACAACTGACGGGCTCTCTGGGTGTATACCTGGGCTACAGCCTATGGAGGTTCGCCTGCGGGTCTCCCAGTGCGAAAATTGCCTCAGCGTCATACGCGGCCGCCTGCATGCCAAGAGATGGCTGATCGCCTATCGAAATGCTAACGTCACTGGGCAGCATCAGACGACCAAGGCTGCGAAACTCATCGCACAGCTCGGAGAGCATGTGGAACAGCTCGCAGCACGCTATACGACAGGGCGCAATGCGCTGATTAGGCTTGGGGTGGAGAAGGACTATCCTCACCTGCTTGAACTCAAGAAGACGGACCTCCAACTGGATGGTGATATCGATGACTCAGACTTGCTAGCACGCAAGAAGCTTGCAATGATCAGTGCGGGGTCGGGGCAGGGGGTCCGAGCACCACGCAATATGCCTGGGACCTCACGGCGCTTGATGTCGTGGATATGGACAGCTGCAGGCGCTTTCGCAAATGAAGATGCCGAAGATTCCCATTTACACGATTGTAAGTCTGTGCTCTTCTCTCTCTTCCTCTAGCCTTGAATCTGATGCATTTCAGCGATTCGTGTCGAATGGTGTCGTGCACTCGCTCGGAAAGATCGCTGGGATGAGGAAGTCCTGTTGTTGCGAGAGGAGATGCGCAGGGTCTTGCGCTATCTCGAGTGGCAGGCGCGATGGTGGCGTGATCAGGGCTCACGCCGTAACGACTTGGACATGGCCACGGCAGCAGGTGTGGACAGTTACGCGTTGAAACAAGCATCGTGGTGCATGCGGCTGGGTGGTTTTTTTCGCAGCCAATGGAACTTAGATGCTGCGACATCGGTCCAGGACATCGTCGCCTTGGATGGCTCATCGGAGCTTGAGAATATATTCGATACCACAGTAGACAAATCAATCATATCTTAGACCAGAATCAATTGTTTTTTCCACACCAAAAGAACTGGTCAACCATTGAATGATGGATAATGCGAAGCACGGCAATGACCTTTCTCACGTTATCTGTCGCGAACTGATGCAAATACGTTCACCCAGAATCAACCACTCATCGCCCAAGGCTCAAATTTTGTGGGGTACATATAGTCACCGATCAGAGTCGTTCTAGAAGTTTGTAATTTTGAAGAGTAAAAAAGGTATATTAATTTCAGGACGACGTGGAACCACTTGAATAATATTTTCCGAGGAGAGAGATGCCCTGGGCATGTTCCTAAATATTTTGGAAATTTTCTCATGAAGGGAGGAAGGGAGGTGAATAAATTTCTATTTTCTATTGTGTCGCGAACTGATTTTAGGTGCATCATGCAAGTCAGATTCGAAGTACATCATTCCACTCAGAACCACATTCATCTCTGGTCACCTTTACTCGCTTGCCCCTCATCATGCGCCGGGGTCGTAAACCAATGGATCCTGCCCTTAAAGCTAAGCACCGTAAAGAATCTCGTGTTCGTTATGAAAGCCAGCATGTGTCCTATTCACTGGTGTCTCATCCTGGCTAATCTATATGTGCATTCAGACACATTCAAGAGCACCATGAGGCTGCGCGGCTACGAATGTAATGGTCAGCTTCGTGCCACTTATATCTTGAACTGGGATCTCAACTCCTTGCTGCAAGCCGTCGCGAGCTCATTAGAAATTCGGATGTTAAAACCATTCAAGCGTACAAGACCCGAGCAAAAAGAGCCTCAGCAAAATATCGAGACGGGTATACCTTCCTCTATAGCTATAGTCTATTGTGCTCAATTTCAGTTAGTAGGATCCGAGTCGCTGCCGCCACTACTGCTCGGCAGCCAAAGTGGGTCGCTCACACCAGTTAACAAACAGTCTAACTAAAATTTGTTTGCTAGGACGACACAGCATGTAGTGAAGAGCAACTCCTCTGGGTAAAGCCCGGCCGATTTGTGGTATCAGCGCCACTAACCTTACCACAGAAAGTGCACGACTTCAGCCCAACCTCGTGATGAATCCCCTGCACTGCAAAGTCTCAACAACGACGAGGGGGATAGCGAATCTGATGCATCTCCAGATGATTGGGTTGACGAGCACCGCGATTTCCACAAGGAAAGTTGGGACTTTAGGAACCCCCCAAGGGAGGTTTTTTTGCCGTGTGCTCGTCCTGGATGCCGTGAAGATGCTTGCCCGGGCTGCGCTTGTGTTTGCTCAGTCACTAACGTATGGATCAAGCATTGGGGAGGCCATTATTGTATGCCACCCTACGGCTCAATTTTTAGGTAGAAAACTCCATTCACTACTTCATAGCAACTCGAGGCAATCATTAATTCTTTTTATCTCGCACGTGGACTGTAAATGAATGTCAATCTGATTTAAATTGTAAAGTACGAGACAAGATACTGAGTACAATACAACAGACAACCTATGTAAAATTTTGACCACTCTCTGTATACTGTGGTGAAATTGTAGCCACATCGCCGTCCTCCACAGCCTGCAAGAACTTTGATATCGCAAAATCAATTGTGCCGATGACAGAGTCGTGAGTTGCGGCAGAAACACCTTGTACATTAAGCTGTGACTCTAGACTTCGGGGTGTTACTTTGGGTGTTGGGGAGTAGCCTTCGAACACGTACTAGGAGCGATATACGCCTGGGCAGACACCTTTGTAAACGATATACCATTTATTATCTTGAATGCTCTCCGTGGAGTTAAGGGGATTCGGCTGTACGAAGACGGAAGAGGCAATGTTGACAGTGAATACAGGCTGGGGTAGAGTCGGTATTGCTGGAGCTTGGCGGATGTTTGCAGGATCGATAATCCGTGTCCACGATCGAGCCGTGGCATAATCAAAGGCAGCTTGTGCGAGCTCGCGGGTGGGGTAGCTTCGATGAAGGGCACCGCTCACTCCATGAATCAAGGGCTTCGTAACGGTCCTAGCGAAGGGTGAGTGCAAGAGCAACGTGGAAGAGCTCGGACACGCACCATGAGTCGTAGACCCCACAACTCAAGCCGCAAAAGACAACATAGTGCTTCCCCCCACGGCCATGCCTGGGGCGTCCCGGGGTGACAACCCGCACATGCGCGCCAGGAACTCCCTGTGTCGCCGCCCCAGCTTCGGACCTATCATTCGGTTAGTAATATTTACATGACAACAGGAATCACCTACCATAACGTTGTGTAGCCGTGTTGCGGCGGGGCTGAGTACTCGTAGAGGGGCAACAAAGAGAATAAGGATGTGGAAGGGACAAATGGTTTCCGCCGCTGATACGGTGGAGGCCGAGAGGAGTCAACAGGCAAAACTGGGGTATCCAGGCTCAAGCGCTCCAAGAGATCCTGCAGTTCAGCATTATCGCTATCCGGTTCGTCGGAGGGTAGACGATTCATGGCAAGCGATCAGAATCACAGCGGTCTTGAAAAGTTCATGAGGTCCGGGTTCCATCAGACTGCGCCGCATACAGGGATCCAATTTATCAACGGGCCAAGACGGAAAAAGATTAAGAACACCCAGGCACATAACGAGAGGACATGAGAATCATGAACATGCAAAGTGACCCTGAGAGGCCATAGCAAGCGAGGAGGGGAGTGAATAGGAAAATCATCAAGAACTCAAGTGTTACGGCAATAATTTTCCGAGTTACCGGATGACACAGAGAGAGAGGAGTTGAAAAACAATTCGCCGGGAGCTGATAAATGATGGGCTCGATACACTGGAATGCATGAAACAAAACAAGCGAGATCAGGCGATGCAAGTGCTCAATGCACATCTTAGGCAATCTACCCAACAAGCTGTAAGCATAGATCCAAAAAAAAAAAAAAAAAACAATAATCAACTTCTGATGACGACCGCAACCCGCCGAAGCCTCAAAACAAGATCTAAAATAGCAGTTTTTTTTTCCCACTATCCCCTTGGAGTCTTGGAAGTTGGAAGCGGCAGCCACTGAGGCACAACCCTCGAAACAAGATCTGAAATCGCAGATTTTCTTCTGCTATCCCTTGAGTCTTGGAAGTGGCGGGAAGAGAGTTCTCCGTGAACCGCGCTTGCTAAGGATGTGTTCACATCGGCCAAATCTTCCAGGAACGTAATAATACTTACCATACTGACCATCTGCACTGGTAGAATAATATAATGTCGAGTTTCTGAATCAACGGTGAAACAACCAACTTACCCGAGTCTTGGAAGTCGGAAGCGGTGGCGACAGAGACACAGCCCTTGAAACAAGATCTAAAATCGCAGATTTTTTTTCTCCTATCCCCTTGAGTCTTGGAAGCGGTGGGAAGAGAGTTGTTCTCCGTGAACTGCACTGGCAAAGGATGTGTTCGCGTCGGCCAAAGTTCACAAGAACGTAATAATGCATACCATACTGACCATATTGCACTGGTAGAATAATATAGTGTTGAGTCTCTGAATCAATAGTGAAACAAACGACTTACCTCCCCCATATCTGCACACTTTCTAAACCAAGTTTCTGAATCAAAGACAACGAAGTAAGCCACTTTGCCCCTTCTGAGGGCCACATGCACTAATTTCACCTACCAAAGTTCGATATGGCAAGAGACGGCGGTAGCAAAAAGCGCACTCATGCGCGGATACCCAAATCTGAGCGCAGGAATCTCCGTCTTTGGGCGGAGGGAACACGTGAGGCCGTTTTGAGCCCTACTTGCTCGACTACGGGGCAGCTATGGACCGTGGATCAGTAGCAGAGCGCAAAATGCTGATGAAGATCTGCCGGGAATACCATCCACGCATCCCATGGACGGTTCCCGACCACGAGGAGCCTGTCCTGAGTGAATGGAACCCAGAGGCGCCTATTCTTCTGGAGACCCTGCCCGAGGATCAGGAGGCGCTCAAGCTAGCGCGCGTCAAACTTCTTAATGCAGTAAGTGCGACAAAATCTGTTGGCAATGAAAACTCACTCTGCCTCAGCGCATCCAGCGATGGTTTCGGTATCGCATTCGACGCACACAGAAGTATCGTCGCATGTCCAGTCTTGACCCGTTGAAGGATCCATATGCTCGTATTGTTGCAAAGCTATCCGGCTTGACGGCCCCGCCGAAAGCAAGACAAGCGTACCAGCAATTTATGCACGAGTCCTACCAGCAGCTGTGTGCGCCTGTGATCGAGAAGAAGTGGGCAGAGAAGGTTCGCGAAAACTCTGCCCTTCGCAACAAGAAGCTATCTCCAGGCAGATTTTCGACGCACTGCCGGATGAAGAGCGCAAAAAAAATCGCAGATCGAGCGAAAGCGGTATCAGAGCAGGCCAAAGCGGCGTACACACAAGGGCTCAAGCAAACGCCCGCGACCACACCTGAGGCACGCCAGGCGTATGTTGTCTGCCTACAATTTTTTGTTCAGCTCGCTAATGCTGCATCCGCAGCGCCCTCGATCGAATCCCGGATTTTATCGCCCCGATTTTACAAGAAATATACAATGTCACTGGGTGCCATGCAACTTTAATTGTTGGCGGCCCAATGCCAGAGTACGGAGGGGAAATCAGCACACAACAGTTAGTGGAAATGTCGCAAGCAGCAATGGGGTTAACTGAAATCCATTATTAGTGTCTCGTTTGGGCGGAACCTAACCTCTGCCGGGGATCACTGGGGGCGGTGGGAGGAGGCACGGTTTGCGAGGCAGGTTACAGATTTTTTTGTGGAATGTCTCCGAACTGCGTATAGTGAGTACTCTACTTGCCCACAAACCAAACTGTGATACTCAGCAAAGTGTTATCCAACAGCGGCTCAAGATTGCGCAAACGCGGCTCTCCCCGGGACTCAGGAAACTGGCCCTGGGAGTAAAGGAGTGAGCGGAGCTGCCCAGAAAGTGGATTCATTATCGGACACGAACTCTGACTCCGATTCTGACTCGAGCTCCAGCGAGTCGGATAACGACTCGCTTTCGGAATCGGACGATGACAGGGCACCACACAAGAAACGCCGCATGAAAGGCGCATCATACGCTCACTCTGCACTATCCCACCCGGCTCCGTTGTTGCCCTCATCTCAGCAGGCAGCGGCATCGTCTCAGGAGCCCTTGTCTCAACCGGTGATGCCTTTCTTTGAGGCGGTGACTTCCTTCAATCCGGCTGCACCACCAACTCACCAGTCCACAACGGTTTCTCTGCACTCTGCGCATCTCCCTGACTCCACAAGCCGCGGGGAACACGGATATGCTTTTGGCGGGTCGCAAGAGGAGGACCAGCAAGACTGGATGTTTCCGACTGTATGCGGCTTCGACGATTGGGATAACCTGGGCATGCTCGATAACACCATACTGCTGTCATTGTCAAATCAAGCCCAGACGATCACTGTGCCGGCCTTCAATCTTTTCCCCAACATCGTCCCTGCAGACACCCCTCCCGTTTCTGCCCCCGCAGCTTTTAATAGCCAGAGCACTGCTCCGGGCCCGTCTCCCTTGGAGCCTGTGAGGTTTCCTCCTCCTAGTGGGCTTTTTAGGGTGTTCAACCACATCCCGGGTACCCAGAGAATTGACACCGGTGTTCTTACGCCGCCGACTCCCACGCACACCTCCATGCCCGGTCTCCTCGCTGCTGTCGGCAATACCACTTCGCATGGCCCCAGCGCTGCCCCGTCCCCACTCAGCTTACCGCCCATTGTTATCCCTGCCGTTGTCAACACCTCCACCTCTCACGGGGTAACTGACAGCAACACGAGTCTCGCTACCTTGGAGGAATCTGCTGCCCAGCCTGCCACCTTGCCAAAAAAACGAGGCAGACCACATCATTCGGGGGCAGGGGCTGGTGCATCACCCGCACGCACTACGCGCAAATCAAAGGCGGCGTCCACCGAGTGTCCTGCAAATGCTGCAGCATGGTTCGCCAAGATGCATCAGCGGATCACTAACATCGATCTTGGCGCTCACTACACTGCCGTCATTGCAGCCTGGACGCGGATGGAGAAGGCGTCGCGCTTTGAGGAGGGATCTGACAAGCTCCCTGCCAAAGGCCGCCCACCCTCAATTGCGACTTGGATTCGGTCAGCCGCAGTTGAACCCAGGATCGGGAATGTGCCGGCATTTGCTCAGGCGTGGCAAAAGTGGTGGGACAATCTCCAGCCGACGTGGCGTTCCAGGCGAAGCGACGGATCTTGGAGCGTCGAGCATGGGTATGGAGAGAAGGGAACGGAATGGGGGGATTTGTACACCTGGGGTCCACACGGAGTCGTGAGTATTGTTGCTGCGCTTTATATGTGGGGTGTCGCTGTTCAAGATGATGCCGCACTGCGTACAACTTGGGAAGCGGCGGCATGTGACGTTGGCTGGGTGCTGGAGGGAATGGCTGCATATTACGAGCGGTTTAAATGGTGATCCTGCCCACCATTTTTTCCTTCGCCCAAAATGTATGCTTCATCTTTTTTTTTTTGTGGCCTTCACTGGCTATTTTTTAAAAAATAATGAAGCCTATACTCTAGCGATGTGTGGTGCGACTTGTGAAAAATGTGCGAGCCAAATATGACAGAATAGAAAATTGCTTACAAGCCTCGCCATTATCAATGGCTAGGAATTACTTAAAAGTCTAGCCGTGATGGATGGCTAGTATCGTGGTGAGAGCTTCGGTGCCAGAAGTGTCAGCCGTTGGACAGAGTCTACATCAGATTTTTGACATTTTGATTGTGGCATTGTGCAACGCCGAAAAACGCCTAAAAACGCCGAAACTCACAATGCTGGCAATGTTTGAAATAAATCTCACAACGTCTCCCCCATATTTTTCCTTATCATTGCATTGGGGTTTCCAGGACATTTCACTGGGGGTAAGATTTTTTTTTGGCAGGTGATTTTTTGTTTTGGCACTGTGAAGTTGTCGACAATGCGAAAAGGCCGAAAAACACCGAAAATGTCCCAACTAATTTGTCAAATGGCTGATGCATCCGATGGCTAGGGCTGAAAGTGTGGCTTGTGAAGTGGTCACCCGGCCCCCACGCGCCTGACCCGCTAGGAGCAGACTGCACGGAGCATGGGACCTACTCCAGTCGAATTACAGTGGACACAATGCATGGATAGATAATGTAGATGATTTTACAGTACTGAAATAAGTGAGAAAATGATCGCGAGAAGGAGACTCTAAGGGAGATGTTTTTTTTAAAAAGAAGAAATGCCTGGGGAGTGGCTGAACAAAAGACCCAGTGGTTAGGGATTGGATTTGGGAATAATCTGCAATTCAGGCAACTTCAACCACTAGGACATCAGGACTTGTGGACTTGGGCTTGACTTGGGTCGCTAAATTGCAACGAGCAGGTTCAATCAAACGGCACAATCCAATAGAAGCACAAATATTATGGCATGATCAACAGCGCTTCTCAGTTGGCCCACAAAGGCGGTACCCACATCGAAATCTCTCTGCTCTCGCACAACTCCCGCTGGTCGCTGTGTCCACCTGCCATTCCTGGCGTCCCATTCAACATTGAGCCCAGCCTCTGTATGCCACTCTGCCAGCAATACGAGGGCATCGGTACATCAGAAATTATATTTGTGTATTGATCAGCATCGCTTACCATTCCCCATGTGGCCCACCCGGCACTTGTCTGCCTCCATCTCGAACATATCAGTCTGCTGCACTCATGCGTGCCATGAGCAACAGTGCACTAGTAGCACTTGAACAAGCCAATATTCAGAAGCGCTCAATATCAGCCTGGACTGCACACCACTGGCTTAAACACCTTGACTGGCGATTTGGGCATCGTAAGAATGGCATGTATGTGGATGGCCATGAGCGTGAGGACATTGTGGCGTATCGGACAGCCTTTGTAAAGCGCTGGTTGGAACAGTATGAGCCACGGATGGTAGAGTATGATAACAATGGCAATGTGAAAAAGACATCTGTTGGATATGCACTTGATGGAAAATTTAAAGGCCAACCATTTCGACTCATTCTTGTCACCCATGACGAGTCAACTTTCTATGCCAATGATCGCCGCAAGGTTGGATGGATCAGCAAAATGGAGAAGAATAAACCACAGCCAAAGGGTGAAGGCGAGTCAATTATGGCATCAGAATTTTTGACACTTGAATGGGGACGGCTCATTGATGGTGAAGAGTAATTTTTTTTTCTATTGTGTGCAAACAATTTGCTCATGCTGCTGCAGGGAAGCGAGGCTTTTGTTCCGTGCAGGAAAAAATAGAGATGGCTATTTTGCATCTGAAGAACTCCTTCAACAGGTTGACCGAGCAATTGACATTTTTGAAGCAAAGTCTCAGGGCTTTGCTACAGGCCTGTTTCTGTTTGATAATGCTCCAAGTCATCGCAAACGGGCTCCTGATGCACTCTCTGCCCGTAAAATGGTCAAAGGCCCAAAACTCGATACAGGTCCTCAAATGCGAAATGGGACAATGCCCAATGGAGAGACCCAGTCACTCTATTTTGAAGATGATCACCCAACAATGCCAGGTTGGTTTAAAGGGATGGAACAAATCATCCGGGAGCGTGGGTTATGGCGGGATGGTTTGCTTGCCCAGTGCCCAGGATTCAAATGTGAAGCAGGCCATACTGACTGCTGTTGCCGCAGAATTCTATTCTGCCAACCTGATTTTGTCAACCAGAAGTCTGCTCTTGAAGAACTTGTGGAGTCCCGGGGTCATATTTGTGACTTTTATCCCAAGTATCATTGCGAGCTGAACTTCATTGAAATGTACTGGGGGGCAGCCAAATTTCGTTATCGCACATCTGCGAGAACCACCAACATTGATGAAATGGAGAATAATGTGAAGAAATGCCTAGATGAAGTCCCGAAGCTGTCCATTATACGGTGAGTTTAAAGAAATTTAATGACTGACTACTTCATTAATTATTGTGGTTTTCAAGGTTTGCTAATCATGCAGCAAGATTTATTTCGGCATATGCACAAGGTTTGACTGGCGGAGACTTGATTCATGTCAACCGTCGGTTCAGTGGGCATCGCATGTTACCTCCCTCAATGATTGCAGAGATAAAGGCCACTATTTTAACCTACTAGTGTACATATTTGATCCACAAATGTATTTTACGTCCACTGGAGCCTCCCCGCCCATATATGAAAAAGAAAAAAAAATCCAAACCTCAGATTTGGCCGTGGGAATATTTTGATGGCTGCTTACATAAGGGTGCTGAATTCCCACGCTCTCTATCTTAAAAGTGGCAAAAAAAAGACCAAAAACCAGGTTCAAACACTCGACCTCAGGTAAGGGAGGAGAAGACATCAGTAGACACCTTAACCACTACACCACACAAGATACAGCATGTAAGTTCATATTTCCTCCTATATGAGGTATCGTGGATAGGGCGAAGAGAAGTACCTATGTTTTCTAAGTCCGTTTCATGTTGTAGGTGGCTGAAAGAGGCTCTAAAGTCCAAAATTCAGGGACTTGAGATTAAATTTTTTCGAAGATTAAGTCTTCAAAGATTAAATCACACTTGCCTTTTTTGGAAGATTAAATCACCCTTACCCTTCGTGAGGGTTTATTTCATTTGGTCCCTGGAAACACCCAGATCAATCTGGAGACACAGCTGTTAACAAATATAGGCTTGTTGCCGTAGTGGTTACAGCGTGTCCCGTCCATGTCATTATGTAATCTATATGCCGTTGTCTCTTGTTCAATCCTCGTTGGAGGTGACTTTTTGTTTTAATTCAGTTTAATCTATATAAGAAACGAACGCAGGTTTTTCCCAGGAAATGTCAAAAGACAACTGTCAAAGTCACCTGACTTCGTCATCTCCGCATTCTCTTCCTCTTCCTCTTCTTCGTCCTGCAGGCGGCGATGACAGCATGTGCGTCCAGACACGTCTGAATCATCGCTCACAGCTTATTCTTTGTCCAGGAACCCGCCTCCGAGTCCTCCAGCACGATCAAGCATGCAACTGCAAGAAGTTTGCGCGACATCATCCACGCATTCCAGCAAACCACAGCCGAAGACGTCATTCACAACCACTGTCCTCCAGCAGCATCAAGAACGGCTCACAGGACGAAAACTAGCCCGCTGGACCCGTCACCTTTCAAGTGCGCAACCACACCTCACGTCTCGGCGCCGCGACCCGGACCCTACGAATCTAACCCTAGAGATTCTTCGTCCTGTGGGCTCCAGAAGCGACGGAGGTGTGCAGACACGTTGGATGGGGGGATTACAGTAGCTGAGTCTCACAAAGCTGCTTCTCAGCCCGCCAAAAGCCCATCCGAGTCAACGACGACTTGAAGGATGCTTCTTCATATTGGGCTGCAACGGGCCATGGGCTGCAACAACATGGTCAGCGATAAACAAGAGCTTAGGGCTTCAGATAACTCCGGAACCACACTGTGTACAGATGTAGAGCAACGAGCTTCCAATTGAAACCTCGACATAAATCGTCAAGAATGTCAATAATCCAAGTTTCCGGCTTCAAGCTTACTGAATTTTGGACCAGTACGCGGCGCAGCAACGAGATTCGGAGGTTCGTGAGGAGCGGTGCGGTGACTTTGCTAGAGTCGATATCCCGACATCGGTGTATATGTATTTTACTCTAATGTGTTGAGGAATCCACTCGCAGATATTCTCTTGCAATGTCATGGTCCAAGTTTTCGTTTCAACCATAAATATTCAGAGTTGTCCACGACGAAATGCAGATGGAAATGCGAACGGCCAATAGTTTTTCAATTCCTCATTTCAGTTGTAAATGCACGCTGGCCACGACGAGCCAACCAAAGGTTGGCGAGGAGCGGCGCGGTTATTCCGTTGGATCGTCATCTGGACAACAATGAAGCTTCTTTTTCTGTAATGTTTGGAGGAGTCGCAATCTCATGTTATATATGTACAGAAGACTTCATTTCAGCTGTAAACATTCGAAGTTGTCCGTAATGAACCAGATCGACACGGATGACTTGGGCAGAGGAACTATCCATATTATCTCCTAATCTCTAGATCTCATTCAACTGCACGCTGGCCACGACGAGCCAACCAAAGGTTGGCGAGGAGCGGCGCGGTTAATTCATTCAGATTCGGTATCCTGACATCTTTCACTCTAATTTTCTGGGTAGGATTCAAAATACCAGGGAGGAGGCATCTACCAGTTCAATTCTTTCCGTAGCGTAGCACGGGTAACTGCTAGTTAGATTTAATCCCTGAGCAAGCGACTAAAATTAAATTTCATGCCCACCAATTGTACAATTTAATGGGCATTGTAGCACAATGTGCAGCGATTAAATTTCTTATGTACCACAAAAATGTGGGGAAATTTAATTCTGATGATGCACGATTTCGTGCGAAAATTTAATCCTATCTACTGATATCACTGGCGTCGAATCGGCGCTCCACCATCCTCGGGCACGAGCTGGTTTTCCGCCTTACGCTTTCTCGTGTTTGCCGGTACTGCTGGGGGACTGGCAGCACGGGAAACTGAGCGTGAAATCGTTGTGGTCAGCTTGAGCGATGGAGCGGGGGATGCGCGGTGCGAAAGCGGTTTGGGCAGAGGAGGGGGAGGTGCCTCGGTGCTCGGCTTAGGTGAAGCTGGGCGCGACGGAGTGGGGAAAGCGAGATGCGAAAGTGGTTTGGGCACCGGAGGAGGAGGTGCCCCGGTGCTCGGCTTAGGTGAAGCTGGACGCGACGGAGTGTGGGAAGAGCGACGCGAAAGTGGTTTGGGCACCGGAGGAGGAGGTGCCCCGGTGCTCGGCTTAGGTGATGCTGGACGCGAGGGAGCTGGGGACATACGAGGCGCTACAGGCTCTGTCGGCGCTACAGTATTGGGCTTCGGAGAAGGTGGACGCGAGGGAGGTGCGGAAGTACGAGGCGCTACAGGCTTTGTCGGCGTTACAGTATTGGGCTTCGGAGAAGCTGGACGTGAGGGAGGTGCGGAAGTACGGTGCGAAAGTGGCTTGTCCGGATGCTCATCTTCAGCTCCACACGGCTTGCGGAAAAACCCCGAAGTGCCAGGACCTGCAATGTTCACCAGCACCTTAGCCAAGGTGTACCACTGCAGCATCGTAACTTCACCCAACCCAGATGACGGAAAGCCGAGAGCATTTCCGTCAAGAGTAAAGTTGTCGCTGTTGTAGTAATCAATCGGCGCGCTGACAATGACCGTCCACGGTACGCCATCAGTCCCGAATGCAGCTTCTGTAGCTCCAAGTTAGCAGTAGCACCCATGTGGAACAAGACGACGTACTATACAAATCTGTTAGGAACTGCGTCACTATTTGCCTCACATCGTTCGGGGACATCTCGTTAACATCGTCAATGGGTAGCGAGAACACGGGGGATGCAGCCTTGGGTGTCTCTTGGAAGGTGGCCATGTAATCTATCAATGAATGTCAATACTACCTCAGATTAATGTGTTAAAGTCGGCCCACCTTTCAGAGGCTTTTCTGCCCAGACATACATGCTGTCGGTGTGGTGCTTGACAAGTTCCTTGAATTGATCTTCAAACTTGTTCCTTGTGCAGATGCCTTCTGGAACCGCTTCGGCCCTACCGCAAAATGAGTCCTCTGTGATCGCGACTGACTTCAGACTAATACTTACCATTCAAAGCGCTATTCTCCGTTGACATCCAGCCAGCCCATAAGCATCGTTGCGACAAACGGGCGGAACTTGCCACTGGTGTGGAGGCTGTCGACCATATGCTGGAAGCCGCTCGGCACAAGCTGTTACCGCCTAAGGACCGATATTGAGTCGGATAACAGAAGAAATATATGGCACGTACTCCGCCCAATTCACATCCTCCTTGGACACAGCGGCCGCGTCCCATAGCGTGTGATCTTCCTTGGCTCACAGTAAAGCCTCGGCCTTGCGAAAGTTCCCACCGGTGTTCGTTCCCGGTAAAGATTGAGAGTATTCGTGAATCTTGTCATGACAATCATCACGAAACTTGTCGCGACCAGTGTAGAAGGTGAGCCCAAAGAGCTTGGACAGCGTGTTCGTGTCCGAGATGGACTTGACGTTGATGTCGCTGCTGATGTTCGTTGGCTGGCTCTTACGTTTGTCAGCACCACGCTTGTTACTGAGAACCTTCTGAATCGCCTATTGAGGTATGTCAGAATAGGCTCCCATCGAAATAACTTCAAGAATACTTACAACTCTCCAACCCGCCATGCTATAGCCACGTAACACCCCACCACGACTGCTCACGTCTTCTTGCTCGTCGTCCGAATTGTCATTGCCAGCCGCAGTGTTCTTGGTGTTCTTGTTCTTCCCACGTTTCCACGCGGTAACAATTTGGGGAAGACGGGCTTCCTCCGCTTGATCGCCAGGTTGGGGTTTATGCAGGAAGGCTTTGGCATCAAATGCATCAGCTTTCACCTGGTCGTAAAAGTCGGTGGCAGCCTTGCCCTTCAAGGCTGGGAGATTGATGCCGCGAACCGCAACATCCAGAATCCAGCTTCGCTGATGGTCGTTCAGGTTGGGAACAGCCACCTCGCCGGCCTTGGTGCTAGCAACATGAGAGAGACGGGGAAAAGACATGACATCCGGCACTGCTGAGGGGTCGTAAGCCTTGAACATTTCTTTGAGTTTATTCGACTTCTTCGTCATCGTAGTAGGCAGAGTATGTGCAGTGACTGAAGTGTTCGAGGTTTGTAAGTGGGTGGGGGGAGAGTCAAGAGACGCGGAGAGTGGCACTCACCAATGTAGATATAAAGAGCATCTTGCACCCATTGTCGATTGCCTGGCCATGACTGAAGTCCAGTTAGGATTTTCGAAATGGCCCGAAAAGGAAATAATACACACCAAAGCGCGAGTTCAGGCGTTCAGCAATGGATGGCACAATGGCTCCAAGACCGCAAGCCCTTTGTCCTGCAGTAGCCCAAGTGTCAAAATGTGTTCACCAAAAAAGGATAATGCCAAAGCGTGCTCACCAAAAGTAGATGAGATGCGCAGCCAAAGCATTTTCACCAAAAACAGATGAATGGCACTGGTGGGGCTACTTAAGTCCAACTTCAACTGAACGCCTTCGCCATCATGATAACCACCGCAGAAACCCGCCGCCTTTTCGGCCCAGTAAATCGACCTGACCGTGAAACGAATGTCCGTCACCGCGCCCTTCTGCGCAAACCCCTCGAGCTCCACAGTCCAGAACATCTCGAGTTGGTGTTTGGCAACCCAATCCATCTACGCCTCGTAATGGGATCGGCTTTCGCGAACCACCAGTTTGGGAAGATCCGGGCGGACTATGTGTGTACCTTCCCCATATCTGATCCTACGTAGTTCCCGCTGACATGGCACCCAGGTCAAGAATGGCCGCCTCATTAGCCATGAGACAGGCCGTCTTGATGCGCAGGCACTAAGCGCTCTGGTCGCGTATCGTGACGCATTTGATGCGTACTTCATGAAGCGTGGCGACAACTACGGCATCCGCAATCGACATGCCAAGGCACACCTTCAAGATGCAGAGCAGTCATGGAACGATTGGGCTGAAGTATATCTTGCGGCTCACGGGAGAACTCGTCCCCAGTGGGCTTTACAGCCACTTCCTGGTCTCGACAGGGTCCGTGTAACTCCCACTACTGTACTAAAACGTTCAGTTCGACAGAGGGGGTGACGCGTGACGGAAAATTCCGGTTCGACAATTCGACAAACCGCATTTTTTGGCGTGACCGAGCGCAAAATTTCGACAATCCGAGCCGAAAATTCGTCGAAATCGCGAAATTTGGGGATTTTGGGGTGACGAACCGGAAAATCTATTCGACAGTCCTCGGGGTGATGCGTGACAAGCACCAAAGTTGGCAATCGACAGCCCCCCCAGTGACGCGTGACTGTCGAATTGAACGTTTTAGTACAGTACTCCAGTGGCACCAGCAGCTCCACCGGAGGCGTCAGCTCCCGCCACAAACCCCCTTCCCACACCACCACACAGCTCTCCAGCGCCCATGGCTGCCGCTCTCGGGTCGCATCTCAACCCGCTCGATCTCAGCGGTAGGGCTGCTGCCCGTTGCCGTCGCCACGGGTCGACAGCACCCGTCGAACGGGTTGTGCTGGCCGACGGCACGGTCACGGCACGGGTTTGACCCGTTTTCACCCGCCGAAAAACGGCCGTCACGGGTGTCGCAACGGGTCGACGGCTTACACAAACCCACCCGAAATCTCACGAAAACACATAGGTGAGGGTGCCTGATTGGTGGTTGCTCCAATGGGATAAGCGAAGCGTCCAGGAAATCGCGAAATACAATATACCGCCACTGATCTGATCACTCCACACTTTGCTTTCGACCACGACGTGCTAGCTGCTCTTTCATGTACACTGCCCTTTAAATCTTGGCTCAATCAAACCAGACCAATGCCTCAGTGGCCCGACTCATTGTGGTTCTGTTGTTCCTGAAAAATATGCCGAATGTGCTCTCTGGCAAATTTCATCCTGGCTTATTTTTTTCACATTCTCGACCATTCTTGTCATAATTTTGTTTTCTTTGATCGCCGTCTGAAATTGCAAATTTTATGCCTCAAACTGACCTCAACCCTGAGTACTCTCACTCGGCTGAGTGGCCCACCGCCGCCCCTGCAAGTTATCCCCTTTTTTTGCCTTCCAAACCCACGTCTTGACCTCAAATTGCTGATTTGTGCTCGACCTGCCCGTCACCTCGGCCCTTCCTGGGAGCGGCTTGTCCAGTTTGCTGTCGGTTACTGCTCTTTCAATGCTCATTGGTCCCGCCCATACATTTCTAAGGTGATTTATCCCCACTCCTTGAGTACCAAGCACTCGCCTCGAGTAGTTTAATGTTGGGCAAGCATATTAAACAATTCTCATTGGTCGCGCCCGTTTCTACCTCTCCGCTGTAGGCCCACGCCTCTCACATTTCAAGGTCGGCTAGCTTTTCATCTCATAATGTTCGGCAGGATTTTTGACCCCAGAGCACTATAAAGGTGGTGTGGTATGCAAGATCTCATTATCGTGTCTTTCCTGCAAAATGTCCGACTAGTGTGCAGTAGATTAGTTAATGGGTCTCTCCTTGACGCCTCCAAAATCGTTTTCTACGAATCAGAATCCGATGTGAAGGCTCTACCAACAGTTTCAAGTGGTGTGTATTTTTCCCTCAACTCGTTGACGTTGTGTCCAATCTTATTCTTGCCACAGAACAACCTCAGCGTCGCAGCACGCGCAAGAGAAACACCGACCGCCTTACCGAGTTTCTCACAGCAGAGAAGGCGGACGATGATGGGCAGCCGCCTGCCCTTCGGGTGCCCCGTGCTCGTGCAACCAACACCGGTGCTGTTCGCACCAAGTTCGTTCCAGAGTCGGTCAGCGAGGAAGAAGATGAAGATTTCGATATGCCAGACCTCGAGGAATTGTCGCACTCGTCCGACGATGAGTCTGATGACGAGTCTGACACTGAGCAGCTCGATAATGCGGAGGTTGGTCCTATTTTTTGCTTACAAGACTCTGAGCTCATGGTGCTTGTTTAGCTGGCAGATCTTCTGTCATCCAAGACGATCCCAGTGCACGGTGGGGTCGCCTCTTCGAAGTCTCAAACCCGCCGCAAGTCCTCTGGCACTAAATACAAGCAGGTCAACGAGCCCACCAGTTCCCCACCACTCAAATCCAGCCGCCGCGCTACTGTCGAGGAGGTAGTGGATGAGAATGCTCCGACGGTAAGTACATCTCTTCCTATGATTTCTTTTTTTGTTAAGCTGCGGGTCTTTGGGTCAAGATTCAGACCAGCCATCGTGCTATGGCAGAAGAGGTACATGAAAACAGGGATGCTCCGAAGACTGGGGTAAGTCCGTCGCTACTGCAACTTGATGTCTTTGAATAATGTTTGTTCAGGTCGAAAATCCCATTTATCTATTCTATGACGTCATTTCCAAGAACTCTGAGGGCACCGTCGGTCAGCATGGAGATAAGCATTATAAATGTCGACACGGCAATCGAAAAATCATCACAATCACCAAAGGAATGCAGTACAATGTTGGAAGTAAATGCCAACTATTTTTACATTTAACTTCTCGTTGCTGATATGAGACCTGTCAGAGTTGACAACGCACTTGAAAAACGATTTCCCCATCATGTACCGGCTTTTTCTTGCTCTCTACACGCGCAAGGATGCACCTCCTACCCAATCTGAAGTTGACCTTGCCCGCGGGAACATCCCTGCAGATGGGGATGCTGCGAAGGCCTATCTGGGCAAGGTAGAGACTGCGACAGCTGGTATTTTGAAGGGACTAGAGCGCCAGGCAAAAAGGCTCAGGTATTTCTTATCGTTCATTTTTCTACACTGTTTGCTCATCAGGGACACAGGGAAACTTTGAACAGGAGGTTTACAACAATCTCCTTACAGAATGGATTGTGGCTTGTGATCAGCCGTTTGACAAAGTGGAGAAGCCTGAGTTCATTCGACTCATGGAATATACTCACCACGGGTCAACACTCGACTTCAAGGTACCCGGGCGCACTGCCATTCGCAATCGGGTGATGAAAATGGGAGAGGATACAATTGAGGGCACAAAGAAGATGTTTGCAGTGCGTATCTGTCTGCGGAGTGAATAGACATTTAATCCGATTTTTTAGGAGCTGGATTCGAAGGTCAGCTTATCTTTGGATGCGTGGACCTCCAGCAACCAACACCCCTTCCTTGCGATCGTTGCTCACTACATGACGAACGACGGAAAACTCGGTGAGTTACATTGTAGAGCCACTTTATCATCGAAGTCTTATTCACTGTGTAGAGGAAATGCTCATTGATTTCTGCGAGATGGTTGGGGAGCACTCTGGTGAAAACATGGCTGAAGAGGTGTGGAACTGCATCGAGATGTATGGCCTCGAAGAAAAGGTGGACAAAGATGATGATGTTGACGACATGCCTGAACTTATTCCCATCTAGGTCCACACATTTGTAATGGACAATGCATCCAACAACGACACCTTAATGGAAAATATTGCGATCAAGTGCGCTGCAGTGGATATCCCATTTGATGCTACCGACGCGCGAATCCGGTGCATGCCTCACACGGCGCACTTGGCTGCAATCAAGGTCTTTTATTTCTCTTCTTTCTCATGCACTGCTAAGTACTAGTTTAGCTTCTTGAGGCCATTGGCGCGATATCGAAGTCGACTCGCAAAAAGGCAGAGGGAAAGTTGGCAGCATATCAAGATGCTGTGACTGCTCCTCTGTCCCGAGAGGATGATGACGATGCATGTTTCGATGAAGACGATGAGCAGGATGAGGAGTATGACTCGGAGGTGCGCAATGGGCAGGGGATCCAAAGCTTCGATCAGTAGAGAAGGCGGGATCGCTTATGCACTGCTGCTCGCCGTTCACTGACTTTCAACTTCTGCAGCTCTGTAAAATTATTAGGTCTATCAGAGCGAGCCCCCAACGTCGCCAGGAATGGATCCGCGAGGTCCAGGTGTCGCCTGACTTCATTGCGGGGAAGCTCGGGCAACAGCCTCTGATGCCCATCCTGGACGTCAAGACCCGGTGGACTTCAACCCATCAGATGCTTTGTACGAATACCTAGCTTTACACTGTATAACTGCTTCAATATCCAATTCTTTAGGCCGTGCCATTGATCATGGGAAGATCATCGATGACTTTGTCGGGAAGCATCGAGACCTGCGCCCTTGGGGATCTGACTGATAGTGACTGGGATGCGATCATCCTCGTCACCGGCTGGTTGAAATCCTTCCGGACTGCGACCGTTCTGATGTCCACCACAAAGCGGCCGATGCTTTCTTACACCAATGCGATTTTCCGCGGCCTTCAAGAGGATTTACGTGCGAGCTTGAAACAACTTCCATTCTCGACACCGTCCGTTCTTCGGAATGGTCTGCTTGAAGCACACCGCAAGCTCAGCGACTACTACTACAAGATGGATCAATCTCCATACTATACCTGGGCAGTGCGTCAGTTTGATTGCTTTTCTAATTACATCCTTCTGACTTTCTTTGAAGTTCTTGATCCTCGTATTTCATATGAAGGGCTCAAAGCTGACTTCTATAACGACAAAGACCTCATCCTCCAACTTGAAGCTTCCAAGACCGCTCTCGATGAGCATTTCAAATCAAATTACGCTCTGCTCAAGTCAAACATCGTTCCGGTTGTTCCAGCAGTTACATTGTCTTCCTCTTATCACCTCGGCTCACCCCAGAAGGATTTTACGGCTAGGTATCGTGTTCAGCGGCGTGTTGTTCTGGATGAGCTCCGGGACTACTACAGCCTCCCACGCGAGGATTTTACCCTCTGTGATCCTGTTCAATGGTGGGTTGCCCGCAAAGCACAATTTCCAAATCTTTTTTGTCTCGCTCGCGATATCCTCACTATTCCTGGTATGTTTTATCTTGAGTATCAAGTGTGATTCTCACTATTCCCAGGTTCTGCCATTGCAGTGGAGCGCATTTTCTCCGGTGGCCGCGACACCATATCTCTCAGACGGGCTAGCCTCAAGCCCGACACCATCAGAACACTCATGATGGTTAAACAACGGCTCCGCCTCGCTTGTAACGCAGTTCAAGAGATCCTGGGATAGTAGTACTTCGAATTACATCGCAAAATCGATTTTTTTTCCCGCCCGTTAATACCCGTCGTACCGTCAACGGCCGTGCCGTCAACCGTGCCGTCCCGTCAAGGATTTTCTTGACCCTTCGACAGGCCGTCTTCAGACGGCCTGTGCCCGTCGAACACCCGTCGTTTCGACGGCCGTTGCCATCACGGCAACGGGTGGCAGCCCTACTCAGCGGTGATGACGACCAAGAGGCCCTGCGCCCGACCAAAAAGAGGAAGTTCTTGGGTTTCATCGACATCTCCGATGACGAGGAGGAAGAGGTTGAGCCGCCACGCAAGAAGGGTAATATTATTAATCTGGGGTTTGTGGACTTGACGAATTAACCAATGGCTGCATGGCTGCAAAGGATCGGGTAGACTGTTAGTGATTATGAATATCATAGACAGTCAATTTATTTGCCTCATAATATTCTGCTTGTGATCTCTCCGCCGTCTTTGCCACTGGAATCAAGACTCTGTCAGGGAATCGGGATCAGGATGGCCCGATATTACAAATTACGACTCACTCTGTACACAGTATTCATATACCGTGAAGAAAACAAGCCTGCAAATAAACTCAGAGCCCGCAAATGAACTCGGACGAGGAAGCTACAAGCTTAAAATAAGCTACAATCTGCAAACAATCAAGGAACAAGGCTCACCGCGGAACCCTCTGCGAATTTTACCCTTTCCAAACGTGGCGAACGAGAAATAATAGAGGATAATCTACGAGAGAACAGTGGGTACTGATACTAGCACAAAAAGTGACCATTTGGGAGTAAAATTTTCGAATAAATAATGGTGAATCAGAATTAAGGGAGTTCATCTACGATAGAACCGTATGTACTCATATTAGGGGATACATTTTTATACAATGACTACGATGAAGAGTGACCGTTTGAGAGTAAAAGCTTTGCGAGAGTAAAATCAGCTGGTGCGCTCCAAGCCCCGGTGTTCGCCATGAGGAACATACAGAGCACATGCTACTATCCATCCGGTGGGACATCATCGACAGAGAAGGCGTCAGTTGCGACGCCTTCGCTGTTCAAGTTCCAAGCTAAAAAATGCAGAGTGAGACACGCCTCAGAAGCATAACTGTGTACTTATCTCTGACATCAAGTACCCAAGAACTAAGCACAAACACCTGGACGTCGACGTGAAAGTCTGACAAAGTGACATGAAAGTCAAACTTCAAAAAGAGCACATGCTCGACGTGAAAGTCGAGAGCGCATGTGGAGACCCGCGGTAACTGAGAAACAACAGCAAAGGAGACGGCGCGGGATACCCCTGGCGCCATCTCTGCAGAGTCAAATGCTAAAGAGTCAGAAATTCAGGTACGACTTGAAGGAAAAATCAAATACGACGACTGACCTATTGGTCGTAATCCTGGGACTTATATCTTGCAAGGTAAGGCGGGGGTCCGGAGGCGCGAGATCTTGATAGAGACAAAGAGGAGGCAAGCGGGCTTGTCTTCTCTGTGCTCTAAGTGAGCTCAGAGTAGACACCTCCGCAAAGGAAAATTGACGTACTCAAAACCCCCCGGGCTTGGAAGGTTTTATGGCGAGGGTGCAGTACGTGCAGTGGGTAGTAGTTTGAGGTTGTTTTGTGGGAGCTGGCGGTACTGGCTCAAGCCCCGAGTACGCCTACGTAGCAGAAAATGAGGAGAGATCGGTTGTGTGGTTGTGTTACTCATGAGGCACGGCCTCGTATTATGTCTCCGTTACTGTCACAAGTCTTGCACCGAAGTCCAGTGTCGCTCTAATCTGGCAGCAATCTGGCAGCTCTTCAGACTCTCTCGTCAGATCCCAACAAACCATCTCCCGGAATCCAGACTTTCATGTCAGATTCTGGTTGCTTGATTAAAGACTTTCATGTCTGAGTCTCGTAGACTCGTTACCAGTCTGTAACCAGTATCCAAAAAATGTGGCAAGCACTTTTGGTGGTTACAGACTGGTACATCTCGTTGACGTGCATTGGGCTGTCCCCGGAGTTTGAATTTTTAGCAGGTGCCGCGATCGGCCGGCTGAGGAGCCATCAAACCCGCCCGATTACGATCAACGAGTTGTACCAGTCTGTAAACACCGAAGCGCTTGCCGCATTTTTTCGGCAATTGTTTACAGACTGGTTACGAGTCTATGAGTCTCGGGTTGAGATGGCTTTTGACCTGCTCAGGAACCGTGATACCAGCAGCGCCCTGGGGCCTTTCGACGGCAACGTCGTTGCTATTGCTCAGCACAACGGACTGGACTATGTAATCACCACTAACACGGACTATATTCCTACGCTTCCATCACTGGAGATTCCACACCGTCTTTACCTCCGGTCCGATATGGGATACGCAACTGATGACCCAACCCTCTGGCCCCAGCAATGGTCCGACAATTACCCCCATCTACCACTCATAGCTAAGCACATCTGGGAATACCTCCTTTGCTAATGAGGTCGGATTACCCCGAAAAAATGGCTAATCTGACCTGATTATCTTCTTTAGGACCGTTAGCTTTCTAGTGACGTTGCTAATAATTTAGTACTTAATTAGCCAGGGTTTGTGACGATTCTCGCAGGTTTTTCAGGGAATTCAATATTCAATTGACATTTTATGCGGTTGGAATCGGAAGAAATAGCATTGCAAATTCTACTACTAATACATGCAAAAAGAGGTAAGGTAGAGTAAATGGATCTAATATAGCCAGCACCTCGACGACTATGAGAAGTGTTAGGTCAGGATGGGCGTTACCAGTTGGGGGGCGAAATGCTGCTGCACAGGCGCGGCTCGGATATCCTGGACACACATATGAGAATAGTGAGCGACGGTTCGTGACACAGGCAACGTACAGCTAATAACATTGAGTGAGGTGGTGCATTACTTTATCTGCAAAAGCTTCAGTGCTAGACATAGTGGGTCGAGGGATATCTCTCACCTGAGCAGCCGATGTGCCAGCGGTAGCTACGATGATGAGGAGCATCCGCCTATCCCTCACTGGCTCGCATCGCTAAACAACAACATCAGAGAGGAAACGGGAGGGGTGCAAGTTGTACTTACGTCTGACGAGTATGCAACGTACATCGGCAGGCGTGAGGAGAGCATGAGGAGAGCATCACATATTGTGCCGAAAAGACGGTGTAAATGGTGGTAGCGACGTACTTTTGTCACAGCCGAGCGGCACATTGCGGAGAGCCGATGAAGCAAGATAATAATGAACATATCTGAATGTCTGCATATATCAGATAAAAAAAGCCGCCGATGCAAGGAGACTTACTACGACCGATGGTGGTGGTGACGGCCTCCAGGCAGGTTGTACAGGAGCAAGATGGCTGAACTGTTGTCAGCGAGTGCAGAAATGAGCAAAGAAGTTGAGCACTGTTGTCTCTACACACTGATTGCGGCAACGGAAGAGGTTGTGTCGTCTGCAAGATGCGGGAGGCTGTATGAAAGAGGGTCAGACAAGGCCGGACCATTAGGGAGAGTTACCTAAGGAATGGACAAGCATTTGGCGTTGAAGGAGAAGAAGAACGAGACGTCCTTGGGAGGGGGATGGGGGGAAAAAGGAAGAGAGTTGTTGACATGTGTGGTCGCTACTTCCGAATACGGCCACCAACTATATTTTTGATCGCACGTGTCCTCCGTGCCTGGGCTGTGCAAATCGGGCCGGATTCTCGGCAATGGACTTGGAATAAATTCTGCAAAATGCCAGCATCGAAAACGCCAAGTTGCCGCCATATTCCTCTGGTTCATTTTACCTTGCACTCAGAAAAATCTGGTGTGACTCTTGATTAGTGCTGTAACAGCTAGAATGGGTAACTCTAGCAATTAGGTTCAATTAGGTCAATTTCCCCCTTTTTTGCCTAATCCAACATTGAGAAACAAATTACCTCTAAATTAGGGAAGGAGGTTTTTTCCTGATGCAAGGTGCACGTCCCGAGATCGAGGTGATGTGGTGGGACCCACGGACCACCGATTTTGAAACAGGAGCCGCGTTGACACGAGGGCTAGGCCGACTCAAACACCAATGCATCTCCGGGTTTCTGCCTCATGTCAACGAGATTATAGCGCGATGCACCGAGCTGAGGCAGACAAAACCAAATCTCATCATTAGCCTTTTCGGCGAGCTCATCCAAACGATGCTAGAGTTGATCGAAAAACTACAAAACCTCCCGACAACCTTTCCCAAAATGGTCTTTTGGGTCACATCCCTGCAACGCGCATTCCTCGAGCTCGACGCTCTTTACAACTACATCACGGTCTACAAAGCAGGAATGACTGACTACCTCAGCGCCAGACAAGACCCCCGTTGCGCAATTTATTGGCGCGTTCACCACTACTCCCACGATCGCCCAGCGACTCCACTGTGCGCGGGTGCCGTTCTGTTACCTGAGGCCTTTCTGGGCTTTTGATGCAGAGAGTATCTTGGCAGTTGTCGAACTGAGTGGGCCACGGGGCATTATCACCGACAGACCGTCTGTCCACGTCATGTACAGTGGGAACAGTACCCGTGAGAAAATTGCTGCCATTCGTCGCGCAGCGGCTGTTACGCCTTGGTACCGCGACCCATTCGAGACTACATTAGTGTCGTTCAAACCTGGCCCTATTTGGTTCCCTGTTTACGTCCCTATTTGCTCCCTTTTTGCCATTTTGGCAGTAAATTGGCATAAAAGGGAGCAAACAGGAAAACGAATAGGAAGCAAATAGGGCCAGGTTTGAAACCCCCCCTCCCGTACTTTTTGCACTAGGAAGCAAATAGGAAGGGTTCTCCTACTTGTTTCCTACTCTCGCGCATCCCGGCAGGGCTCGGCTGAGTTGTTTTCGAAGTCCGCTCAGTGTGGGGAAACTCCAATGTGTCACCTGTGCGCCAGGTGCGCCAGGGCATGCCCGCTCCGGCTACTATGTCCACACACTCCTATATATGTGCTGTTGCGCTCTATGGGGACCACACTATGTACTAAACATCGGATATTCATTGGGGTACCCACAAAAAAAAACTAAAGAATTTGTGCATGGAGTCATAGCTCACCGCTCGTGTTTCCAGTGCCCGCCGCCTATGGCATAAGAGCGCGAGTGCGCCCATCTAACAACGTGCCCCGCAGCGATGACACATTCCTCCGTCCTGTGTGAGCAGATGTGCGCGCGTCATGATTATTGGAGCTGGTGTTAGGGTGCTGATGCAAGATGCATAGTGAGGGACCCGGAGTATCGTGGTGAAAGGCGCCGAGTGTGCGCACCGATGAGGAGCGAGGTAAGTAAGACGAGACGGCGGCGGCGATGGGTGACGGTGACGTGGCAAGTGTGAAGAGAGGGATTGATCGCTGCCGAGCGGAGTTTGAAATGTGCAAGTAGGAGTGCAAGTAGGAAAACCAAACAGGGAGAGTTTTCAAAAAGGAGCCTCAAGTGCTCCTGAATGCAAAAAGGGCCCTTTTCACTTCCTTTTTGCTCTCCTACTTGCAATCAGGAGGAAGAGTAGGAACGCGAACAGGAAGCAATCAGGAGCCAAACAGGACAACTTTGAACGACACTATTACCCTCTGTTCAACCCTCCGCTCCCACGTCTGTGCTGAATGCTCTTCCCCCGGCGAGTAGCTCTCATTCCATCACACCTGCGGCCAGTAGCTCCCGCGTGGTCGCAAAGGCAATCAGCCAACCACCAAGTTTTCATCCTTGTATGTGCCAACTCTGGTGCAAAGAACGATTACTGATATTTTTCTAGATCCAGCAAAAGTCCCAGCCAAAAATGCGGCGAAAGTATCGGCCAAAGCATCAGGGAAAAATAATGCTCCAAAGACTGACCGCGATAAATTTGTTCTTCTTACGACAGAAGAGATGCCGCGGCCCATCGCCGCATGGGCTGATGCCCTCGCCAAGGTGGACCAACAAGTGGCGCCAATGAATTCGGATCCCTCTAGCCGACGTTATGTCCTTCCCGAACCCGCCATGCTCGTCAACACAAGCTACCAGGGGCGGCACAATAAATTTCTTCAGCATTGGAGCCTTGTCTCCGACGGCTTTATTTATATGCTCACGCAGCCGGAGCACACGCAGCTGCTGAGCATGCAGGAATGGAGAGACATCCTGGAAGGTCGCATGACAGAGCGTGGGCCCGCCAACTCGAAAACTTTTCAGCGGAGCTCCAAGATGGCGGGACGCATAGGCCCCGCGCTTGCAGCATGCAACATTTCTATTGCCAACCTCGAGGGCTTTCCCGCTCCCACCGACTCCGAGCCTGACTTCAACGTCTATCAAACTCGCGAAATTGTCTGGCAGGTCGCAGAAGTCAGTTTTCGTTTTGAGTTCAGTGTCTTGGACAAGCGCGCATCTGGGAAGCTTCGGTTGGACGCTGTGAAGAACTGCTTTGCCGGGCACATGATGGTCACAGTTCCGTTGGAGTTTAGCAAGCAGGGTTGGGCTGCAACGTCAATCGAGGAGCGTCACCGCTACATTGGCCGGATGGCCACTCTCATGCTTGATTGGAGGAGCGAATCCCGTCTCCCCGACATTATCCGCCGCATATCTTATTCCTCAACTTGGTCTCCAGGCGACATGCAGCTTTTGGAAAATGCTGTCTGTCGCTACTATACACAATCTTTTTGGGAGCATTTCGGTCGCGCAGCTGTTGTCCCGATGCATCTGGACCATGACTTGCCTGCCAAAGATTGAATATTGTAATAATTTTTTTGCAATGTCAAGAATGTAATATATTGTAGTCCTCGATGTCCTCTCTCGTTATTTCTTGATTTAGTTGCTCTGCAATAAAAAATTCGAGTCGAACATCTTCTTGTGCTCCTCGGTGATTCCACAAATAAATTCAGGTTGATGGTTGTGATTTGTTTGATATGTAAATACTTCGAGGAGATTGACGCATTTTATTCTGGACCGACAGAAAATGGAAGCGATGGCTGTGCAAAAGTCGGAGAGTGCCGAGTGTCCTGCCGCAGTTTGGCATTTTCTTTTTGCCTGACCAAGTGTGCTCTGCTCTAGTAAAACGAATATTGGATAGGAAAACCCATTCCCTCCCAGGAATTGACCTCCAAAAGTACCCAAATGGAAGCCCCCATGTTTTTCACCCAGCGGACAAAAAAAAAAACAGAGGCGAAGTTTGAACCTAAAACCCAATTTCAAGTCACGAATCAAAAGTGCGCACAAACCGCAAATTATATATTTATACGAGCTCTAGTGAATGTTATAAACACCCCAGGGAAGGTCTTTGAGTTCCAAAATAAGCAGTGGCAGGATGGCGCACCGAATTTGTTGTTTGGCTCAATGTTTGGACATCAATCAGAATACATTTCACCCTCCTTTTCCTCATTATAACTTATCCGGTGCAAGTTATATATTTATATGAGCTCTAGTGTATGTTATAAACATCCCAGGGAAGGTCTTTGAGTTCAAAAATAAGTGGTGGCAGGATGGTGCACCGAACTCATTTGTTTGGCTCAATGTTTGGACATCAATCAGAATACATTTCGCCCTCCTCTTCCTCATTATCACTTATCTGGTGCAGATGATATATTTATATGAGCTCCAGTGTGTGTTATAAACACCCCAGGAAAGTTCTTTGAGTGCTAAAATAAGCGGTGGCAGGATGGTGCACCGAACTCATTTGTTTGGCTCAATGTTTGGACATCAATCAGAATACATTTCGCCCTCCTCTTCCTCATTATCACTTATCTGGTGCAGATGATATATTTATATGAGCTCCAGTGTGTGTTATAAACACCCCAGGGAAGGTCTTTGAGTGCTAAAATAACTGGTGGCAGGATGGTGCACCGAACTCATTTGTTTGGCTCAATGTTTGGACATCAATCAGAATGAATTCATGCACACAAGGAGTGGGCTATTAAATGAGCATGTGTAACACCAATGAAAACTACGAGAGTTGATAAATTACATGCCCAATTTTGCGCAGGTCACACCACGTGAACGATGTCACTGCAACTTGAATTTTTCTGTGAGCCACAATATGAGCTTGCCGTCGGTAAAAGAAAAATCAGAATTTTTCTAGCATGATAACTTCCTATCTACCCTTTTCTGTATATTTGGCAATGCCTGCCCCGAAAGTCTGAGCCTTAACTCTACTCAGTGTGACACCCCGATCAAGTTGACTCTTCCCAACAGAAACTTCTCATTTCACTCAAAAAATCGGACTATTTCCTCAAATTCAAGCGTAGGACCGCCTTGTAAGATCTTCAGGCACTGTATTCACCGGTTCTATTGTGTCACAGGCCGAAATGAATGCCTGCCGCTGCAGTTCATTTGGATAATCTAAAGGCCTTGTTTCCGAAACACTTGCTCAGTTCTAATTAACTTCGTAGGGACACAATATACACATGACCAGAGATGAGATCTGTGAAATCGGTTTGTTTCATCACTCCATGTAGAATTATGTCCGCCTTTTTTTTGGGGGGGGGGGGAGGAATGCATGTACCATTTAAATTTACCCCGCGCTTTTTCTCAGCAGCCACCATCACCAACTTTGTTCTCCCTATACTTAGTACCCTCATACCTCCGCTTCCCCACGAGCCGCATACTCTAAGGCTCGGAGCTGCAGAAACTTTGGCCCCATGCGCATGTGGTTCCTCTTTCCTTCAACACAACGCGGTCAACACGAAAATTGTTGGAGGATGCTGCTGCCGGCCATCAGGGAAAAAAACAGACGCACATAATCGGTGTCTGTGACCAGCTTCGTCATCCTGCCCTCGTACCTGCGCATCCACTGTGCTTGCTCACTCGACTCTGCACACTGCCCTATGCCTGGCCTCTGTACACAGAATAAGGCTCGTCTCGCTCGCAACTTGCTAGTGCCAACAATCAATGCGAACTGCTATTCATGCTAGTTTCAAGCGGTGAAACAGGGATGGGGCACTTTACACTGAATCGTGGTTTTTGTTTTTATTAAGCGCAGTTCGTAAGTGTCTCGCTCATTCTCTAAGAACAGTACATCCCACTACTGTATTTCTTTGATTGGTGCACTTGTGTCTCATACATAGGATTCTGAACTTCTACTTGTACTTGTAGTTCTACTTTATTTTATTCGGTTAGATCCAGCTGAGGCAACAAGTCAGAGACCATATCAGCAAAATAAAAAAAGAATTGCTTACCAGACTAGTTTCGGAACAACAGGAAAAATATTCCGTGCTGGGTCCTCGAGTTGGATCATGAGCTGAGCATCACGATTCAAGCTGAGTAAGTAAAAGGCCCTGAGAAAAATCAGTGGGTGTCAATAAATGTAGAAGATAGGTACCCATTGTGGTGCATGGTTGGAATTCCATCCCTCCAATTGAAACCATAAGCTCCGAGAGATCGGCATGACTTGATCCTTAAACGAGCCCGCTCGAGGAACCATCTTGTTACCCGCTGCCAGCAATGATCAGAATATTAATTTGCTTGGAGAAGATGAATCTAACCCCAGGAAACGATCGAGTCATTCTGAGCCCAAAGAGTTTAATGACGTCGTGTGCAATATTTTCTTGAATCCACGTGTGGCACCGAGTTGCACTTCTGATGCTGAAAACGACCTGGTTCATCGTCTCCGTAAGGTCGTCAAGAATGGTTTGCTGATTGGGGCTCATATCAGTGTAAGAGGGGAGTGATGTGAGGGACATTTCAGGAGATGTGGGTTGGCAATTCAACTTCAATTTGAGCTTCCTTTTAAATAAATGGTGTAGGTCAAAGCACCGCAGGTCAAAGCACATCAATTGTGCTTTTTGGTGACAACAAACTACGCTCGTCGCTGGCCAAAGCAAGATGTCATTGCAACACTTGCACCGCCAAAAAAAAATCGGGACATTCTGGCCAACAGAAAATTATAATATCATTCAACTTTTACAGGGCACAGTGCCGAACTCAAATTTAAAGCCTTCTCAAATTAGCCTCCCCGAGGGTCTGATTAAAAAAGGATAAACCAAGCTACTCAATTATTTGAGCTCCGAGTCATTCCTGTACTTGTCCTTTTCGGCTCCTGCATTTTTTTTGCTGACCTGTGAAGGTTGGTCGCAAGAGAAGATTCATCTTTGACTGTGTTTGGGTCAGGGTGGCGTGCCAAATACGGCCACATATCTTCCTCTTTGCCACGTCGTTCTCGTCCCCGACAAACCCTCTACAACGACACAGGATTCACAGCAGTATCCACCCCAGCATCAGTTTGTTTATCGTATCCAACTCATCATTATCCAGCTCATCATGCCACTCGTGTCTTATCCCTAGGTCCCACCTTCAAAATTGATGTGCCATCTACGCTACCCTCGACTACGCTACCCTCGATGATGTTACCCTCAACTACCTCGGCATGAATGTCGCTCCTGCCTACACTAAGCTCCATTCCCAGACACCCGAGGTGGAAACTTCCGCTGTTAGTATTCGATGGCTCGAATCTCCCACTGATTGCTTACGCTCATTTATAGCACTCTCGTGCCCCATGCCGCAGTCCGCAACCTCGGTTTCAAGCCCCAGAACTCCTTAGTAAGTACATTGTCTCTTTCCACAGCAGATCTGAACTCGAAACATCCCAGATAGCTAGTGCCGCATTTTCTTTTTCTCTGTGTGCGACTTTCTATCACATACGCTCTCGACTTTCATGTCGGGCGTGTGCTCCTTTCGAAGTTTGACTTTCATGTCACTTCGTCCGACTTTCATGTCGGTATCTGGGGCTTCATTCTCGTTCGGTACCTCCAACCTGAGATAAGTACAGTACCTCACAATTTACTTCCGAGCGGGTCTGACTCCATCAGCTTTTAGCCTCGGAATCTGAACAGCGAAGGTGTCAGTTATCTGGATGCCTTCGCTGGTCTGCTATACGGCTTTCTCTCTTTTTCCATTGGGATGTGTTTCTTATGATACTTGAACGGACTCTTGTACTCTTACTCCAGGTCTTTTTTACCTACTATTATCTCCTTCTACAAACGGGCACTTGAATGGACTCTTATGATACTTGAACGGACTCTTGTACTCTTACTCCAGGGTCTTTTTACCCACTATGATCTCCTACAAACGGGCACTTCTTTTACTCCGATTTCGACTTTGCTACCTACACTTATCTCGAGTTTCAAGTTTCGACTTCTACCTACAGTGTCTATCACCCACATTTTAACAAACATGGACACCTTGAAGGAAAACCGCCGGACTGATTATTCTATTTTTAATGAACTGGCCGATGATTGTCTTTTTGTTTGAAGAACCGGCATCTACCGAGTGGCACAGAACAATTGGTACACATCTTACACTCCTCTTCCTTTCTCCTCAACGCTTATGAGATACTATAGAGCTGGCATTCCTCATCTTGCTCTCGGTGGCATGAAAAAAATTGGCCGCAGGCCCGATAAATCCACAAACGACCACCACAAGAAGGAGGAGCATCCCAGCACCTCGCTCCTTGCTGCCAGTGTGCCAACCTACCAGATTACTTTACATAGTAAGGAAAAGTGCATTGCGCAGTTCCGATATGTGGACTGATTTGTCGAGACAGATTCACCTGCTCCGAGGGTAGAACACTACTATGCACCAAATGCCACTACACCACAACCACCTCTCCCTGATATTCCAGCAAACAATGATAGTATCCTGCCGTTTCCTGAGACGCTGGCTGCGGTCGAAGAAGCTCCCGGTGCAATCCCTGCATATGAGACGACAAGACCGTGCGATGTGAACGGCACCAAGAAAATCCGTCAAGTCAGTTCGTATCTGCGAAACATCAATGCCCAGCATACTAACATTTTGCACAGACTGTTGCTCATATGGATGAGCTCAAGTCACAAGAAACCCTCATCCTTCAAGCCCTTCTCTCCCTTCATCACCACGCCCAACTTCACTCCCCCTGCAGCTGTGGCAAAGGCGTTCGGAAAGTGAGATGTAGTGATTGTCTGCAGCCAGAGCTCTTGTGCCGACAGTGCTGGCTGAAGAAGCACCGAACACTGCCCACACATTGGGCCATGGTATGGAGCACAAAAGACAAGTTCTTCGAGAAACACGACTTCTGCCGCATCATGAAGAATGCCGCACTCTCACTTGGCCACTATGGCGAGTGTTGTCCCGAGATGGACCTGGCATGGACCTTCACACTCGTGGACTGCAATGGTATTCATGCCACTGCGATTGCCTTCTGTCGGTGCAAAACAGCTGATGGTGCACGGGGAGCTCCGGAATTCCTCCAGCTCTTGTGTGCTGGTATCTTCCCCGGGAGTATAAAGGAACCGAAGACGGGCTATACACTCAATCTTCTTGAGTACTACCGTCAGCAACGGAACCAAGGAAAGGGCTCTGCTTACAACTTTGTCCGCGTCCTGCAGCGTACCGCAGATCCACATTTTGCGGGTGCAGTTCCGGTGAGTCTGATCAAATCATTCAGGTCCAAACCACCATTCTAAACCCCATCTTAGGACATCTACGGAAATTTTCTTGCAATTACGCGGTTTCACCAGCATCTCGAAGTCATCATGAAACGGGGGTTTGCATACGACATCGAGGTTGCTCTCCCAGGTAAATCAGCGCGCCCATACCCCAATCGCCCTTGTGGATATCTGGGCCTCAATTGCGTGGCTTGTCCGGAGAGGGGGGTCAATATGCCTTTTGTCGTGAACGTTCCAACATATCAACGGTGAGTCATGGATAATCCATGAAGGGTACAATGCTAATGGGAGTTGCAGACACCTTATCTCCATGCACACGACACTTGATGGGAATTTCAAGGCGAACCTTTTCTTTAAGCGTGATGATGGAAGCGACATAGCACTCACAGATGGAAATATGTATTTCCCTCCTCAAGAGGAGTTTGAGAGGCTGGCGAAGCAGTTTGTGGTCAAGGAGGAAGACAAGGTAATACATTTCGAATAGCCGACTGGCTCAGTGTTGACCAAGAACAACAGGAAGTACCGTGTAAAGCTCACATTGGGTCCATCCGTCACCAAGGTTCAGTCAAATACGGGAACACAGCCGTAAGTGGGGTCATTGGTGCTGCATGCGACCACTCTGTTGCAGGCTCATTTGTCGATATGTTGATTGGAGAAGCGTGAGTCACTACCTTTGCTCCCATAATAGACAGTCACAACTCTCTTGCTAAACAGATTTGCCATCGGAACCTACGCTCAACATGAGATGCTAAGGCACCATAATACCCCACCACACAACCCCGAATCCGAGACGCCAACCGTTCTCAGCTACGACAGCTACTGAAACGGGCAATTGAGATGTTCCCGGAGGCGACTTGGCTCCACGACCTGCTGCGAAAAGTGGAAGGACAAATCCCGGCTGATCGCATCAACGGCCACGGAGAGGATTGCAAGACCATCTGGCAATCTGTCTATTTTGCGTGCAGAGCGCACTTCCACGGCGAGACTGCAGAGGTGCTTTGGGCATTTCTGAACCCCCTCGGCTCTTCGACACGCCAGTCGACTGGCGCTGCGCGTCATGATATAATTAACTTCGTGATTGACGGGTGGAATACGGGGAAGGTACTGCGGCAAGGTAGGCTCTTTTCGCTCTTGGCACACAGATATGACTGACTTCAGCACAGTGGAACTCCTGGCTGATGAGCGGCGGGACGCCCTTCGGCTCTTTGAGCTCCATATGGCGGTGCTCGAGGACCTGAGCAGACAACATTCCATCGAAGTAACAGCATGGTCGCGATTATCACGAGTTGCTGTCAAGATTGGGAACAAATGGCGAAGTGTGTATCAGCACGAGTCAACGAAAGGTAAGAATGGACTTGTTTGACACACTTCCAGAACTCACACATATGGGTAGTACTCACGATCGACAATATATTGAATTCAATGGTCACCGAGGAACACAAGAAATCAGTGTCCAGAGCCAGAGACACAGACGAGACGACAACATCGGTAGCTAAATGGATCCACGATTGTATGAGGATTGAACGCAACCAGTAAGTGTTTCTTTTAAGCTCACCATCCTTAATTCTAATTCACTGTCATCAGAGTATTCGCGATTGCCCTTCTAGATAACCACTGCGGGCACCTTTTACAAGAGACCTGGGACACCATCACAAAATTACGCGACACACTTAATGTCAATCTGAAGAAATTCAGGGAACAGCAACGAACCATATATCCACGCCTGAAGCTCAGCGGCCTCGACGTGGACAAGCCGGAGCTAACAGCAATACAGCTCCCATCCTATTGCATGAAGCAGCGCACAGTGGGTGTGGATGCCACCACGGAAGACGTGGAGTTGTGGGAGGCAGAAACCAAGTTGCGGTGCGGGGAGGCTAGCAGCGGTATTCTGGCTGTCCGCGAAGCCTCCTGGGCGCTTTCTGCTGTAAAGGAAGCCAGGGAGCTCGACTACCGGGGTCAGGGGGGGGGGTCAGGCGCTCCGAGCGGAACATCCAAAAGGCGGGGCTCATTAAGAAGTTTGAGATCGAGATGTACAACCATGCGCGAATGCCCTCATCCATTTGGGTTATATGAAGCACGACGCGGATGAGCCCTATCCGCCGTTGACCATGCGGGACACACGGAGGAAGGACACCCACTTGCATCGTGCAAAGGGTGACTCTCGACTCTTCAACGGAACAGCTTGGTATCTGCAGAGCGGGGTTACCATTTCACAGGCGGCGTTGTCGTCGACTCTGGCACCCATTGACGGCAAGCACAGTAGTGATGAGGATGACGATGAACCTACATTGTTGGTGGGTACTCAGGGATTGAAGCGCTCGGGTGAGAATCACATTGTGTGATCCAGTGACCGAACTGACATGCCTCCAGGCTTCAAGAAGTCTTCGCGCGCACCAAAGCGTTTCAAGGACATCATTATTACAGATGATGTTGTCGTTGATATGTCTGAGGCAGAAGAGAGCAACATCGAGAAGACGCCAACTGGGACACCGTCAAAGCCGCAGCCGCGGAAAAAGAAACCAAAGAAGTCGGATGGCTGGATATGGCTCGAGAAGGTAACAAGGGGGCACATTGTCAGTGACGATAAACTAGCAGACTACAAGACTGAGAGTAAGTGGTTCGCACGCATGAAATGACCGCATACTAACACGCACTGCACCCAGGTGATCGTGTCCAGTGGTTCCGTGCTGAAGCAGAGATGTATCGCTGGCTTGAGCTGTATGAACGGAAACATGCAGAGCTCTTCCGTGTCATAGCCAGGTTTGCGCGGGATAAGGTTGTGTGGCAGGGACTCGCAGGCCGGGCGACGGAGCGGGGCGCAATCAACTACGCCCACATGCAAGCTGCCATGTCCGGACGGCTGGAGCACAACGCCACCGTGACCTTCAAGACTGCGGAGTCGGGTGCACATCACGACTGGGTTTCAGCAACCAGCTTTGACGACTTAGCGACCAAGATCGATGGATGGCGTGATGCCGTCTTCAAGTGGATGGATGATAAGGTCAGTGCGTTGGGTTCCCACATCTATTGCTTATTGATGACGGGAGCAGGGTATTCAAAGAGCCTACAAGGATTTTTAAAATAGGTGACTCAAGTTTTTCTTTAGAACAGAGGTGAACTCAAGTTCTACAGAACTTAGGATGTGCAGGACTCAAGTTCCATGGAACTGAAGATGCGCAGGACTCAAGTTCGAGACAGGGATTATTTATTCTACCTACAGCGAAATTACAAATCAAGGAACTTAAGTTATGCGCTACGACTTGAGTGACATTAGAACTTGAGTTGGGAGGAGAGAGGGGAGAGTGCACCTGCAGCACCTGCAATGGGTGCCCCCGCGATTCACTCAAACTTAAGTTCGGCATGCCTTAAGTTCCACCCCCGGTAAAATCGGTCGGAACTTAAGACAACCTAGTTGAGTTTCATTATATCGCAGTACGAGGGATAGGTCGCAGAACACGTGCGCCCCGTCGCAGCACGAGCGCACGCCGAGTCGCAGCACGCGTGCCTCGCCGTATAATAGCACACGTGCGCGGGGGAGCTATATATCCGACATGGCCGATTTTGCCCATTTATAAAGGATAAGAAGTGGGCGGGATATGTGGATATGAGACGCGGGGAGGGAAGCGCAGGTGAGGGAGGCAGTGGTGGATGGAAGAAACACGATGATGGGAGGGGGGAGGATAGACCTGCGGAAAACCGGAGGATGGAGGGGACGGCAGAAGAGGAAAACGCGGACGTATCAAGGAAGTGGGGATGGAAAGTAAGAGAACGAGAAAAAGCGCACCATGCACCACATTATCGGCTGCGCAGCGTGGTCCAAGCGACGCCCCCTTCCCTCCGTTATCACCACCCACGCCACGTTCCTCACACACACGACTTCGTAATGAGTCGGAAATCGCTCCCCGCTCTCCCAGATCTCCTGCACCTTGCCCTTGTCTGCGCCGTCCGTCCTGCCGACAAACAGGAGAAGCAGGATGTGCGCACCCGGCACGCGCACACATGGCATGTGGTCCGCGATGCACACCACGCACGCGAGGCGCAGGCAGTGCGCTAGTGTAGCACGCCCCGCGTGGCGCACAGCGCGGGGTGCCCGAGTGCGTAGCACGGCGCGGGGTCCCCGAGGTCCGCGCGCGTGGACGGTGAGGATCGTGAGATGTGCGAGCGCGGCGGGGGTGCAGGGCGCGTGCGCGCGTGTGGTAAGCGCCGTCCCAGATGAGGTAGAGGCTTTCCCGTCGTAAGGCGCCGCATTCGCGCGGGAATGTGGCCCAGATGTTCCAGGAGACGGCGAGGTGCGAGACGAGGGTGGAGCGAGGAGGAGGTCGCGGAGGAGCCATAACTCCGCGGCTGAGAGCGGCAGGTCTAAGGCGGAGCACGCAGATGAAGCGTGCGTGCGGGAGTACGCGGTCGTTGATTCCCTGCATCCCGTCCTCGCTCCAGTTCACAACGACAGTACTAGTGTGGAGCATAAACCACGCCTGATTCAAGAATGCGACGGCTGGTCTGACGCACCAGGCGTCGGCCACGAGGTGCTACACGCATCGCTGGTATCCATCAGGAGTGCCTCGGTTCGGAGCCTCTCGATATCTTCCAGAAAGATGTGCTGAACAGCTGCCGTGGCGTACGATTCTGTGGTGTGCGTCCGTGAAGGATAGCCAAGAGATGGATGGACGGAGGAGGAAAGGTTAAGCGCACCGCCACGCGGAGTGACCTGGGCATTCACCCACCCGAATTCCGTCGCTTGACTTTGAAAGTTGAAGTCTTTTCAGAGTACCCTGCAACCTGGCTGGCGGGCCCCAGTGTAAGTCCCGTCCGTAAGGCAGCACACAACTTCAATGTTGTTGTGTTTCACACACCCTAAGATAGGATTTCGTGTGAGTTCAAGTTCTTCGTCATTGAATAATATTCGGCCGATTTGTACTGGCTCACGAATTTATATCCAGCCTTACTCCAAAGGCGCAGGTAGAATATCAGGAAGCGCACCACGTCATGCATATGTATTTCTGCATTGATAACCGACGCAATGTCATGTAAGTTTATGATGAGCCCAATTTTCGGATTTCGTCCATCTCTAGGCCCTGTTGCAGCTGGAAATTAATTGTTACAGGGGGGATTTTCAATAGCACCGCCCTCCGGGCGGACCTGGTTCCTCCGAGTATATTTTCCTCTGCTTTTGAGATCTGGGAGGTAAATGGCCATTATTTACATCTTGTCTACAGCGAAAAACTGCGCAGATGCAGGCCATCGATCTCCTACGGCAGAGGTATGTGATTTCCCAACTAACATATTATTGGGATTAAACAACTTGAAATATTCGTGTAAATTGTTTGCACCTGGGTAGTCTGGATCACACGGATGATGTTCAATTCAATTCTTGTAAGTTATTTTGTGGTTAGTGGTGCAGTCTCGAACGCGATGAAGCAGCCACAGAATTGAGTGAAGAATCTTTTATTTCAACCGTATTCGTGCATACTTACCATAGATATGGGCGATAGATTGTCCAATAATTATGTGCATTTTGCAGGGTTTTGGACAACAACTTATATGACTTATTTACACCTGACTAGATTACTGCCCGCAACCTCTCCAACATACTTACATCTCGCCAAATGCATGGCATCAATCAGAAACGTGATCCCATCAACGTCACATCAACTTAACTTCAAAAGTCCTTCCAGTTCTGTCTGTACTAGCTTCCCCAGAAAATTTCCGGATGCTTCAACAAATTAAATCTTCCTATATAAAAGCCTCCCATGCATCTAGATGAGAAAATCCATCACATTTACCTTCACAAGCACCATTTTAAGCGGGAGTTACCAGAGATTCTGTTTTCTGTTGTGGTGTACAAAATAGAATACTCAGGCACCCCAAGAACAGGTTGTATTATACATTTCTAAGCCTCCATTTTCAAGCAAGGGCTCAAACTCCTCATTTTGCGAATATGGATATCGGCAGAATCCGGCATCACCGTTCTCATCAACATTGTTCAAGGCCCGCAATTTTCTTTGAACCACGGCGAAGTTCAACGAGATGTAAACATTAACAAAGGATTGTATGCAGTAGATAATTGAAGTTGTGATCGTTACATTCAAAGAAGTAATCCAAAGGCAAAGTTGTGGGAATGTTGCTGAGACGTAGTTCAAAACCCCGTAAACAGCTGCGTTGTGTGCCAAGTAATTTTTGGACGGTATATGTGCCATACATAGACCTCCGGGAAATAATGCTTTAATTTATTATGATCAAATTATATTTGTTGTAATTTCTCTTTGCTGGTGGCTGGAAGCACGGCCTCGAGCACGAAGAGCTACTCATACCAAGAGCCACGAAAAACCTGATACATACTTATCATCTCCATTCGAAGCAAAAGCATTGCACCCCCTCTTTGATGGCGGGGATCGATCAGTCAACAGGGATATTCCAGTTATTTGTGGGTTAAGGATTTAGTGAAACTGGTCATGAGATATGATTGAACAACCCTTTCTAAGCACCTCTAATATAGGTGGAGCGGAATATGGGCCCGCCTTCTCGGATTAGAAAGATTGGATAGGGGGTTTCGTGTGGTCAGTGGGGGTATGTATCGCCACTGCGGTAATTTGTACGTGCAATCGCCACTAGTGATAACCGAATCTACGATGCCAGTGGCTGGCTCTGTTCAACTCGGGGGTGAGCCATGAGGTGGAGCTCTTTTTTTTCCCTCCCAATTTGTCTGCCAAGCCC
The DNA here is from genome assembly GCA_029282285.1 of Mycena rebaudengoi. NCBI lineage: Eukaryota > Fungi > Basidiomycota > Agaricomycetes > Agaricales > Mycenaceae > Mycena > Mycena rebaudengoi. The sequence continues at coordinate 48,308 of JARJCX010000142.1, forward strand.
ATCGACTCATTATTGAATTTATTCTCTCTTATAATTCCAGGCTCGTGATTCATGCAATTATAATATATACTTTGCTTTTGGCGTTACGTCTCGGTTCCGTGCGTTCTCCAGGATTATCTATAGCATGGTGCCACAACTACTTATGTTGCGGTGGAACTGGCTCTGGCTCACGAGTTGGGAACGCATCCACCCAGGTACCCACCAGGGCAAGTTATAGGCCTGTAGCGCATGGTGCGCGCCTGCTCTTCTTGGAGGAGAGTATATCTTGATGCACGAGGATCACCGTTCGACTCGGAAGCGGGCCACGAGAAGGTGCCGCTCCTTTCTTTTCCCGCATGTCTTTCTGCCATTCTCACTGATTCATTCCCCTAATTTTTTTGACGGTCTCTTTCACCGCTCCTCAGTTCCCAGTTGAATATCCTTAATTTCTTACCAGATCAGCCAGAAACCGTTATCCTTTTAGACAGTATACCTATATCGGTTATAGTACAAGGGAAAACAGTCACCAAACCGATCACCACCCCCGCCGCGCTTGCAGATATGCTCCGTGCGCCTCCAGTCTTTTTGTCCCCGTCCGTCGCTGCAGAAGGATCTGCAGGGGGAGTCCCGGACCCGCCAGAAGGAGTGGCAGGGGGGGGTCCCTGTCCCGCCAGCAGCACCCCCCGCCCCAATGGTGACGCTCTTGACGGGAAACCCGGCCGTCTTGCACACGTCAACGAGTCCTGTGTGCGGGAGGAATAGTCAGCCCAGGGTTGCGGAATAAACAGCGCATATACGTACCATCCCCAACCTCCTGGACAATCTCCCTGTCCTCGCCAGCAGCTACTGCGCAGTTAAAGCACGCAGCGACCTTGTCCACGTTTGCGTCGGTGCAGGCGTCTTTTGGGGCCGCCTGCGACAGAGGAGGGAAATCAGTTCGGAGTGGGGGAGTGAACATGTGAAGGCGCACCGCAACTATTGCGTTGGCGGGGTCGCACAGGGCTTTGCATTGCGGGGAATTGGTTGTGCTTTGTCGGGGGATCAGGGACCGGGATATTTCGTGGGTTGGCGCAGCTGATACTAGAAGGGATGCGCATTGCTGCGATAATTATGCGGCTCCGTAACAGCGAATGTCACTTACCTGACTGCGCGGCCAGAAGGAGGGCGACAGAAGTCGACAGGATGGTGGTGAGTCCGAACATGATGGAGCAAGGGATGGTGACACAGATGATTGTGAACCAAAGCAAAAAGGACAGCCTGTGTCGGGAGGATGAAGCGTGAGAAGAACAAAACGACGCGAAGGAGCTTGTTCAATGCTGTCTCTATTCTCATCTTTTATATGTATGTGCCACCGTGGATGAAATCAAGTCGATGAAGAAGGTGCACATCATTGACCATCATATCGCGGATGTATCCAAGGATACTGGGGTTTACCATATGCCCCAATCTGCCAAGTGATTTTGTCAATCTCAGTCGATAGCTGCGAGCATGCTCCACTGCGTTCCATTGTTGCGCTCGAGGCCTCATTTGTACTGGCGTAGCGCGAGAAGCAGAAACTCCGTCAACGACGTTCTTTGACTTAGCAACCGGAATTTGTGCAAAAGGCATTCCCTGGTATGTTGTGTGTTTCATTATTTGCATCTTCAATCTCACAGTCAGCAGCATGTCTCAGCCCTCGTGGTGCCCTTGACAATGATGAATTAGATGTTATGAAAGCCACCTTCTCTGGACGCTTTGGTGCAGATCCGTTCTCGAAAATGGTGCGAGAACTCAAAGTGCTTCACCATGATCGCTTGGAGACTATGTATTACTGTGCGGCATCCCACCATGGCTTTCGTGGTCCTGAACAGGTTCCGCGGTTTTCAATGTTTGATGATCCCCAGGGCTATGCAGAACATGCACCTTCCACTCGATATTTCAAGTCAATGTTTACTGCTTGGTTTTCGGCACACCGGATTCTCATGGATCGAGTCATGTCATCAGAGTCTGCCACTATTATCAAAGCTGATCATACATACAAGGTATTATTCATTCATATTCTTCTGAGTCTGACAGCTGATATCTCACAGACCATTGATCACCAAAGCTGTCTACCTGGTGGTGAACCTATCAATTCAGCCATGTACTCAATTGTCAATTCAGATGAAGTAGTTCGAGCCTATGCATTCACACTCACCCAAAGCTTCCCGCCACTGCGTGAGGTTTATGAGCGCATGCAAGCTGAGCTCCAGCGACATGGACACCCACCCACTCGCTTACTTTACACAGATAATCCGAGAAGTCGGCTGTTATCTCTTTATATTATGCAGCTACTAATACCATTCTACAGGTGAACGAAACTTCCACGAGAGTGTGAATTCATCTCTTTGCAAGAATGTGCAGCATATTGTCCTTGATCCTTTCCGTGACCTTCCACCCTTCAAAACTTCTGATATGCCAACGGTTTATTTCAGTTCACAAGCACTTATAGACTCAGCATGTGATGAAATACTTGAAGCTCTAGCATCATCCCCTCTTACAGAGCCAATTGTTATCTCACTCTCTGTCAAATGTGCTGGTGATACGCCTGCTATCATTCAACTTTGTTGCCTAGAGAAAATCTCTATATTCCAAGTAAGCTTTAATTTTTTGTATCCAGCTGTGTAACATTAATTTCATGCTACGAGGTACTGCATATTAAATCTGAGGCTCACATTCCACCTTGTCTCCGTGCACTGCTCACAAACACACGTATTGTGAAAATTGGCCACCAGATTCGACAGTCCATGCGAAGCATAAGCACTGCATGGTCTATTCCCAGTCTAGCTGCTGCAGACTCAAGCAGTGTCATTGATCTCGCGCATATTGCAAAGATTAAGGGAGCTGTCTCAGATGCTACAAGCTCACTCCCAATTCTTGCTGGCACTGTTCTCAAGAAATCAACTCCTGATCTTGTTGAGCTGTCAACTTTGGACTGGTCAGGCGAGACACAGGAGGAACAGGTCAAGAAGCTGGCACAGGAGGTTGACTGTGTTTCACAGATATACAAGCACTTGATGAAGATGGATTCAATTGGTCTTCCTCTTCAACCTGCCCAGATTTGTGCAGGTCAGCTTGTAATGCTGGTTATTGGCAAAGTACCTCTTGCAGAGGGTGAGCTTGTTGCTCACAATGGGTCCTGGCCATCTCCATTGGATGGTGTACAAATAAAAGTCACCAGTGCCTATGCGGTTATTAGGTTGACAAAACTCCTTGTTCCTGGCCACTCTATAGCCAAGCATTCACAAACTCTTCAATGGTTACTAGACCATGGTGGACATGCTATTGTCCAAATTCGCACTCTTCGAAGCCGTGCTCTGATAGCACCTCATCCATCAGACAATGACACATCTCTTGGCACCCCGGCACCTATGAACCCGCCAACTGAATTGACATCCCGTTCATCACAATCATTGCTGCCTCTGGATACATTGCCTAGTCAAGCAAGCTCTAATGATGGTGCTGGGTCTGACAATGACTCAGAGGCATCCAGCCCGGAAGATATGGTATGTCCAATGTTACAGCTAATAACAGTACCGAGGGCGCGGATGAAAAAATTCCTGTTTTGGGATATTTTTGATCCCCGTGACCGATTTGCCCATAACTCAGCGAGTTTTGTGTCAATCAACATAAAAACTATATAGAAATGACCGCTTAATTCATGCGCAATTAGTTATAGAGACAGATTCAAAAGAATATCGTTTTTTACATTGTCAGACCAGCAGGGCACCTTTTGGCTGGAATCTGGGCTGGCATGCCCAGATCATGTTCAATCACTCTGAGAATTTAGGAAGGAGGATTTATAGGGTTTAGTAAAACGGTCATAGAGCCAGAACAGTGAATATATCTTTTCTGTGACAAATACATTATTGATCATATAAAATCTCTCAAATTGGACTACCAAGCCCAAGAAAAAGAATATTCCCTGTTTTGGCTCTATGATGGTTTTACTAAACCCTATAAATCCTCCTTCCTAAATTCTCAGAGTGATTGAACATGATCTGGGCATGCCAGCCCAGATTCCAGCCAAAAGGTGCCCTGCTGGTCTGACAATGTAAAAAACAATATTTTTTTTGAATTTGTCTCTATCATTAATTGCGTATGAATTAGGCGGTCATTTCTATATAGTTTTTATGTTGATTGACACAAAACCCGCTGAGTTATGGGCAAATCAGTCGCGGGGATCAAAAATATCCCAAAACGGGAATTTTTTCATCCGCGCCCTCGGTACTGTTATTAGCTGTAATCTGGTGTATACATTTCTTTTTCATGTCTATTATTTCAGGATGATGAGCTTCTTGATTCGCATGATGGTGAAAATGATGCAGCTGCATCTGAGAAGATAGTTCTTGAGGCTCTTCGCCACGGACAAGATATCATTCATCAACCCGAAGTTGAAGGAACTCTCCCCTCTCGTGTTCTTGATGATGCATATCATTTTATGGATCATCTACTCCGCCTTCTCTCCAAGAAGCACTCAGCATTCAGGGAATTTGCTCATCGATTTAGCGAGACTTTGTTTATTCGGGATAAGGATGATGAAGCCAATGTGCGACAGGTTTTAGAAGCCAAAAACATCCAGTGGGAGTATGCCATCCGGGCAATGAAACCTGCATTGAATCGCCGAATTCGGCGATATATTCCACCGCCTGAAAGACTTGCAGCAGATCTTGAGATACTATTTAATGGCTTCCAGGACATTCAAGATTCCGTTGACCGAGTCAAAGGTCATGGCCGCTTCTTCTCAAAGGAGGCTCGGAAGACTGTTGATACTCTTCTGGAGACAGTTCAGCTTGGCTATATCTCTGACCCCCCTGGAATACCTCTTTACTACATCAGAGGCAAGGATCGCGACGGATTAACACTATACCGTAAAATTGCGGGCACCAACTCAGTGGAAGGTTCAGTCCACATGTTAATTCGACGCATTTTTGGTTCCCTTCGTGCCTCTCCAGAACTCACAGAAGCTATTGTCGGGAATTGGATGCTCAGACGCAACCGCCAGGTAAGAATCTATCTACTTGCCTGTTTGTCCATGTTACTTACTGGTCTTGTTTTGAAGATTGGACATTATAATCGCACTGGGAAAAAATGGCTAAGCCATTACGACATATGGCTGTTGGATGAGCTTGTTGAGAAGGCTCTGCTCCTTGGCATAGAGCCATCCATCCCAACCCCTAGACTGCTTGCTACTCGCATAGCAACATCAGAGTCTTTTGGTATTATACCTATTGGATCCAGCATTGCAAAGGAGGTTGAAATACCTTTACTCCCATCCCTCAATCTCCATACCGTCCCACATCACAATGATTTACCATCACAGGTCCTTACTCGGCTCTCAACAAAGCCGTGTAATATCTACCGCTATATTCAGCTCCGCCAACGAACTCCAGTCCCTGTCATTCCTGTGCACAATTTTGCAGAGTACAAATTCTTCAAGAGCAATGTTGATACATTCCGCATTAATATGCCAGCAGGTCGAGTAGAGCGGTCTCCTGAGCAGATTTGGAAAGCAACAGACTATATCAAATTTGCAGTCTTCTGGAATCAGGCTGTAATGTCACAATCACCACAAATTCTTGAAGCTCACCTCCGGCTTTACTTCAAACTTCCTGAGCAGTTACTTCGTCACCACAAGAAGACACTGCAATGGAAATCATCCCGTGCAACACTTTATATGGGCCCCAATGCTGAATTGCTAAAGCCAATACAGGAAATCCTTGGTGATGCTAATCGGCTGGCCATTGTGCTGCCGGCTATACCTCTTGAACCCGAGCAGGTTGATTTTCTAAATGACAGTATGTTTATTTCCTCTTTTATTACTTTAATCCTAATTTTGTTTCAGATACTGTTGGTGTTGACTTGGAATCTTTTAATCCTATGGCCATTCGTCGGTGTGTTGCTGAAGAACTTAGATCAGATGCATATGTCAACCCCTCATCCTCATCAATTTTGATACCCAGTCTCAAAATTCTGTGCCAACAACACCATTGCCGACACTAGATGTTTCCCCATCTATCGAGTTGACGTCTCATGCTCCTGAACAAACTATATTCCGATTCCAAGGGGGGTCCAATCCTTCATTAACCATTGAGCGCCCTTCGAAGAAACCACGGCTTGACAATTCGGAAGGTTCAGGAAAGAAAGAAGGGGGCGTCGATGCGCCCGATGTGCAACTGCTGGTTGTCCGAGGGCGACAGAATGCAAGGGGAAGGGCGGACGCAATCATTGCAGTTGTACATCAAATGAGCATGAAATTGGTGATAAACGTTTTTATGGGTGATTTTATACTTCATGAACTGTACTTTGGCTTTCTAGTTTTCTTGAAACATGTAACAGATAATTGATGAATATATTTGCACACCCTTGAATGACATCAGATGTAGACCGCCTTCCAAGGCCCCATCTCACAGTGTGGCCTTAAAAACCATACAGCGCATCTTTATGAGCCTCAAAATGCCTGGGACAAGATACTGGCCCTTCCTGACTCTGTGTCTCTTTGCCAGGGGGTCTACAGTTTTGTACACTTTTCCTGGCTGATCCGCAGTTTTTGCTTTGGTTTCAAGGTTTCCCAATGGTTTCCTCCAAATCAAATTATTCAAGTGCGGTAATATGAATCTATACGACTACTTTATCAAATTCACAGAGGTCCACAAGCACTCAAAATCCCTACAGTAGAGGATGGGTGAGAATTAGCTAATTTGGAATAGCGATCGGGCCACGCCCAATAAAAATATAGTGAATGGCCCTAACACTGCATTAAAATATTACGAATCGATTGCACCCGGTTTCAAGGCCAACGAATGGGAATTGAGAGAGATAGAGAGAAAAGAAGAAAAGCCATCGAAATGCGACCAAAATAGCACAAATGCCGTTGAGGTCGGATTTTTCCGATGATTCAGATATCAATATCTTGAATATGATTCGCTGGCTGTTTAACTCGATTCGGCTTTATTCCCGGAAGGAATAAACTTGAATCGCCGTGCCGGCACTTCAATCAATCAACTTGATTTCTTATCGTCTTTTCTTTCTCTGCGCACTGGAGCCGGCGGACCGCAAAAAAAAACCTTGGATTCAGGTGCAGGTAAGTCTAACAAATTCCCTCTCTTTTTCCCTCTTTTTCCCTCTTTTGTCAAGGAGGAAAATATAGATTTCTACGTCAAATTAGAACCCCCACCCCCTCGTGTTCCTCCTGACATACGAATGCGAATACTACGTCATGGCAACCACGAAATTCTTGAACTTCTCTCCTCGGACTCGGAGGGAGACGATGCTGAGCCTAGTTCGGATTTCGAAGTATCCCAGGCCTTGCTACGCACTCCATCACGTTCTTCCAGTATTCCACCTTTTTCGAGCGACATTGGTGAGCTCTGATGTGATCCTCGTCAGTCAGTGGCTGATGCTAACACACTTTGAGACATATCCTCCGACACAGAGAATGACTTCATACTGGAGGAGTCAGCCACGATTTGGCAAAATCCAGACATTACGTCAAAGGCGTTCGTCGGCGGCCCATTTCGCATCACCCAGAAGGTTACGGTTCAATGCTTGGAAGTCGTCACCAAACCTGCGTCTCTCTGGCCAATTGGTCGCCCAACTACCGCGTTCATTCTTAACCTGGATCCAGATTATGATCCAATCGACCCGAAGACGGGGCTGCCACTCCATACAGTCGATTATCTTATCAAGAACTCCGTACGTGATCCTATTTTTTATTTTTATTCACCCTGAAATAATAATTAACCGGTACAGGACAACGAATCATGGAAGAGTTACGGCACCGGTAAGGCAGACAACAATCCCATGGTGTTCTTCGATCCCGGGCAGCCGCCAATTGAATGTCGGCGGGCTCGCATGAACTGTAATGGTTGCTGTGCTTGTGAGAATATTGACCCTAAGTTCCTCCCGGTCGAACGATATGATCTTGACCCTGCATCACGCAACGCAGTCTTCTCCGCCGAATGAGATACTTGCCGGCGGGAGGGAACTACTGCCGAATCCAGAACTGCCGGGTATGTTTCCCTTTAGCCTCTCGGGCATTACACTAACAAAGTGCGCAAGATTCTTTGATCTCGTCGTCAAGAAGAAGTGCGCAGCGAAAGATGCGGCAGGAAGTAAATGCCGCGGGAAACCGAAGCTAATGCCGAAATTGGAGGTAAGCTGTATTTTCCCTTCGCATATGCACACCAATTTAAACCACACAGGGCGCCACTCGCGGCCATGATTTCTGGGTTGCACGCGACGGTTGGCGGAGAGATTTTCAAAAAGATCATCGCACATTTTCTATCCCCGACTACGTGGATCAGGCGTTACTCGTAAAACTCTTCGCAAACGAGGCCATCTCAGTCGACAGCTCCAGTGATACTCCGCCATGTAGCCGTATTGTCCATTCGAAAACTGGGCTCAAACTTCAGTATTGTCGTCAGTTGTCTTTTCTCTTCGCATTTCACCCGATCTGACGGTTGATTTTCATTTATAGCACATTTTCACATCATCAACGGCCGTTCCGTGCCCCAGAGCAATATAAAACGGTTCAGCTGTGGCGCGTCGCGCACCATTTACGTGCCCTTGGATTTCATGATTCGTCGGGCGCTCATAATCCACAAGGACAACACCCCTCACAATCATCCCATGCCTCCGCTTACGAAGGTGACTTTGAAGGCAAAGGAAAAGTATCGCCAGTTGGTCGAGGCGACCGGCTCTGTGGGGGCAACAGTTAATAAGGTTGATAACTGTACGTGCACATGTTCCTCAGCCTTCCTTCGACTACCCTATTTGCCCATAGCCCATTCAACGAAGCTCCTTCTGAACGGAAAAACCCCCGCGTTTTTTTCGCCGGCACTGCAGGATAAGCGCGTGAAGCGCGAGATAGTTCATCGCGTGAAAACGAACAACTACCCCGAAGGATTAGGTGTTCCAGGCATGTTATTTCACCCTTTGTATCGCGAGCATGCGTTGTGGAAGTGCCTTACGGCTTCCTCGTCGACACGGCGGGTATCGTCCGTTACACACGCGATCCATCACGGGAGTTATCATCCACTTCTATTCTCCATCATCATCATATTCCTGAACTACTCACTATTTCTTCCTTACATCATATTTAGGCTCATACTTTGGAGCGCGACTGCCAGACGCGTCAATGCGCATTACATCGCACAGCCATCACAACCACGTCACCGCGGCTCTCCTGCGATCAATTGAGAATCAACCGCTATTTCGTTGGATACGGTGTATGATGCGCACTCAGTATTTTCATTAATTACCTTACACTCCATCATCCCATTCTACCTGGACCATTTCCCTCCTTACCTCTCCGTTCATCCCTCATAACCTATTATATTTTATCCCATCATTCCCACATTTCTCTCTGCAATCCTCATTTTATGATGTGTTCGGCTCGGGCTGCGCTGGGGATCGAGGTGTTGATGGACTGGGCAACCATTCAACGCGCTGAGGTGGCAGCGTTCTCTCCCTATTCCGTAATTGCGCAGTTTCTGGTTGAAACGCAGTGAAGTGAGTTAGCGGATGGGTTTTGTCTTCTGATATATATTCCACGGACTCTTAGTTAGTTCTACCTACCTATGTGTTGCATGTACATTGAGGGCTCTGGTGGCGCATGAGTACGCGTTGCAGCCAACCCGATGGACTTTATATTTAGTTACCAAGCAACATATAGGGGCTTTTGCCTCTTGCTTCTTACCCTCATCTTGCTCTGCAATCGCCACTGAGTCTTCGAGTTCCCGAGTCCCTCCGAGCCCTTGCGCACCTACGCTGAGTTTCCCCATCGATATTCATTCCCTCCTTCACGCATACTCCATTATTATACATTGACTATATATTTCTCCTTTTTAGGCTTCGTCTTAGGGTTCAGTACAACCGAATACGTTCCCCGGTCCTCGCTAGGACCAACTTTCTCTTCTTCAGCGTTGATTAAACTGTGTAGGCGCATTTCAACTCCATCTCGATGAACTCAAAAAACCGCTCGATAAGCGTTATATACATTGCTGCCACACTACCCCTGATGGCGGTGTTCTAATTATCACGGGTGTTCCGTATTTAATAAAGCTCCTTGACGATCCAGGTGTGCTGGCATTCGAGGATGACACCACATTTAAACGTGTTGCGGGAGAGATGAACGAGTGGGAGCTCGCTCTGTTCTTTAAGGCAGTTCTACGCGGTCAGAATCTTCTATTTCATGCTGTGTTCTGGGCTTACAATTTAATAGCTACCACCGTTATCCGGGCGTACATCAATCACGCTAGCGCTGATTTCTACGAAATTCTCTTCGACGAGGTGCAGAAAATTAAAAAAGAGATAACGGGTAAATTTCTTGGGCTGAAGCGCTTCGTGCGAGGGGGTAATTTACTTGTAATGAATGCGGATATGGAAGCGGCCCAAATTCTGGGTGCTGCGCGGTCCGTTATGAAAACCAACGACCCCGAATACAGTGGCATTCCCAGCGATACGCCCGCATCCGTGGCAGCGACTTATTTCGTGAAGGTCTGCTATCGGCACTCGAAAGAGTAGGTCTGTAAATACCAGCTGTACCATGCTAACAATTTGTCCTTATTCCTCAGGGCTATTCACGACTTCAAGGGAATGGTCTCGCCCGCTGATTATTCTCGCTTGATGGATTTCATGTACATCGACTCCAAAGATAAACTCGAAGAGTTCTCAAAATTTGTCAAGGATCTTGGAGTCAAGAAAATCCAAGGCGAGTCCCTTGTACAGACGAATTCGCCCTGACATTGAACTATTTTAAGACTGGTGGACCCACAAGGAGATGAGCGATTGGATTCTCCCCTGCCTCGTCAAGTCTCAGTCAAATATTTTGCCGCAAGACTGGGACAGTACTCCTGCAACGACCAACACTGGCGAAACTCAGCACCACTGGACGAATTCAATTACTGGTATAAAGCTACCCCTCGTCGAAGCTATTGAGAGGTAGCAACTCTTTTACCCGGTTATCGGCTACTCAGTACTTGTCAACAGCGCTCGCGAGCTTGATGAGAACGCTCTTGAAATTCAGTCGTCGATGGACTCGGGCATTCTCTCCAATCCCCAGAACGAGGCGATCCATCGCGCATCCCGCAGCCTACAGCGTCAAACGAAAGCATCTCAGAAGGTTAAGGAATCCAATGTGCTCAGTCATCTTCAGAAGGATCTCACTTTCGAGATCGCTGAGTTGCAGGAAAGTCGCCGTCAGTTAGCTGCGAAGGAGAAGGCTGTGCGTGAACAGCTAAAATCCGTGAAGAGCTCCTCCAAGGCTGCTGGTAAATCCAGCGGCTCCACCGGGCGGGCTAATACTCGCTCAATGGTTGTGTCTGCGAGTTCTTAAAAACTGTTCCGGGTACGTCTTCGGTCACTGCCGTTCGGTAATATTTGATTGATATTTTGTAGTGCCCGCTTTCACACCCGTCTCTGAGATTGCGCTCACCTCTTGTCTGGACTCCGCTCCCACACCCGGACCCATGTCTCTTGCTCTCGACATTGTTGGGGATATTTCTCCTGCAGTCCCCTCGTCGACCACGACCATCACGGACACTGGGGACGGTGACTCGCCCTCCGACTTGCTCGCAGTTGTGCCTAGAACCGACTTGATCAACTCATATGCGGCCATTCCCGGAGCGTTCCCGGCGGTTCCGCCATTCAACGAGGCTCGTGCAACAGGCTCAGCTTGAGGCGCTACTGAACGGCACTTGCGATGCAGGAAACTGGCTACCTCCCGCGACGCCAGTGCCGTATTACGGCAACTATACGACATTTGACGAGAACTTCTTAGCAGTTGCGCCCCATGAATCCAAGTCGGCACCCTTTACCATGCCCAACGAGCAGTTCTGGGGTTCAACAATGCAGGATTTGTTGACCTCCGAGCTGTTCATGTCCACCAGCGTCGCTCCTGACTTCACCAACGAGTTCCCTTCCGCTTCCCAACCTCCGAACGACTCTGCTTCGTCTTCGTCTTCTTTGCCGCCGCCACCGCCGCCCGAGGTTTCGACCGCTATCCCCGCACCCACTTCTCGCAAACGTGGAAGATCTGAGGGAGTGGATACTGCAAATATCCTCGAATCAGCACGTAGCCGGACCAAATCTGCGTGGGCACAAGGTGCCGAATCGGATTCGGGTGAAGCTGTGTCCCGGGCACAGAAGCGGCACAAGACGAAGAAGGTACGTATTTTTCTGTGGTAACTTCAGTCTCTCACATATATTTTCAGTCGTAACATCGTCTAAAATGCGCGTACTTGGGTTCACTGTATGTACTTAGCCAGATAGATAATGCAATGCAGTCCCTTGATCCCTTGAGCTCGCGTGAATGCATTATGTGCCCCGGATGCGATTATGCGCGGCACATTTGCGATTGAAATGTGTGGCATCTGAGTAATGTGCCTCGCCTTAAATGGCATGTGCCTCCCTTGAACCGGATGTGCCTCGCATCAAAATGATGTGTGTGCGCCATCTCGTCGGTCCTCATGCTAGTCTCTCTAGACAGTTATTGTGATGTCTCCAGCTCGTACCTCGCTCGTTAGCTACCGCGTCGAATAAGCGGCGTCCAGCCTTATCACTGATTGATGGCAGATGCACGACCAAACAACTCATTTATTTCACGCGTCTCTGTAGAGGGTCCTTAGTCGTCCATATTATCAATTGGCCTTGTTTGGCTATAACACCCACACGTGATCACGACGCGTGTCATCATCCCATTGTCCGACGTGACGCAGCCACCATGTTAACATCAGAGTGCCACCAAGCAGATATAGACCTCACTCCTACCACATCTGCTACACGAAATAATGCCTCGCACCAACACTCCGAGCCCTTTGACTGAAAATCAGCTTAAATTGCACATTGCGCACGCTCTCGGGCCACCTCCAGAGAGAGAGATATGACTCACCTATAATTACGTTGGAGATGTCGGAGTCCGACGCCGAACACTGGATCCAGGCCCGCCAATCTTCTGATAAATGGATACTCAAACGGTCCCGGGATGAAGAAATGAACAAGACCAGGAAAAAGAAGGCTACAACGCGTAGGTTATCCAGTGGCATCGTCTTGACGAGTCTAAATGCTTCTTATTTCACTTTAGTACCCTACGACGGCGATAAACGAGGTCCAAAACGTATGTACGACAGGACAGAGAAGTGGCTTTGCGGCCACTCAGGCAATTACCGTGATGAGCGGGACCATGACCTCTCTCCGCGTAAACGTCGCCCCAATCGGCATCATCCTTCTGTTAAAGTCAACTGCGCCGCGTACTTCTTCCTACGTAAGGTCTGTGGGGAAGACCGCGTCAAGATTGAATACGGTTGGGAGCATGATGGCCACGAGCCCGGAACTGTCAAAGACATGGCTGGATCTATGCTTCCCTTACGCGTGAAGGAGTGGATTGACAACAGAGTCGCCGAAGGACTTGACAGGAAGACAGGTGAAATTAAATTACCTCCCGCTTCGATTTTTATGAATCTATTTCAGGATACACCTCATTATAAAATCGATACAAATACCTACGTCGAGTCGTGGCACCACCACCTGAAATTGTTTTATCTGAAGCTCATGCGGAAGCGGCGTGTCGATGTCCTTCTGCACATACTCACGGAACAAGTGGAACCGGACTTTCGGCGCTCGGATATCCGCATAGCACTGGATTTCGAACGTCCACGGCTATCTAAATCCGAGCAGGCGAGCCAGCAAAAGGCCAAAGCAATAGTAAGCAAAGATCTTGATGATATGATCGACTATGCCGAAGTAGAGGCTGACGGAACGTCCAAGGTAATTGTTTCCTGGTTTTTAAAGCGTAGCGCCTGATCCTCTTTCAGAACCCGGACATCTATATCCACACTTTCACCGGAGAAGAGATCTGGTATTTAGTCAAAGTCCACGACTTCCCATCTATCGACGACGTTTCCGAAACCCAGACAGCGATAATATCATGTGAATGCCTGGAGTTCATGAAACATGAGCTCAAATGCAAGCACATGTTTCTGGCTTCCCGCATCACTGGATATCCAATCCAGCATCTCACAGTGGAGATCGCCACTCAAGCGACAACTCAATCGCCGCCTCCCAACAGTATGCCATCAGATGCTGTCGTGTTGGAGAAAGAGGCAACTGTTCGGCGTATTCAAGAGGAGATTGCGACAATCTCTCGGCTCTCCCAGACGCTGTCGTCGGTGAATTTAGACCAAACGGACCGTCCCACCTTGATCGGTCTCGAAACGCAGGCAACTCGACTTCGACGGGATCTGTCCGCATCTGTTTCATGCATGCCACCCAGGAGAATTAGTTATTTTTACATATTTTGGCTCCAAAATTCGTATCTTATTTGTAAACACGTCGAAAACCACTCAGAAACGCGTCTGGAATCAATGTGCGCTGGAGATTAGCGCGAGGCGACGTGATCACATGTCTATGATGTAGCCAAATAATGCCCGTGATGTGCCAAACAAAGCCAAATGATAGGGACGAATAAGGCCTTTCGTCTCTGTACTGTTTGACGCGACTTTCGACATTAGTAGGAAACCACAGACTTTGTAAAGGGACTGAGTGGATGTCAAAATATCAATGGAGCTTTTTGCGGACCGTTTTGCATCGTAGCCGATTTTCGGTCGAATTTCGGCCATAAGTCAAAGTGGTGATTCAAGTGGCCGTCTGTGATAGCGTGGTAACTAAAGGGCCAGCATAAAGCCTGGATGAAGATATTAACCTTCCAAGAAACATTTGTAAGCATGAACACCAAAAGGATAAAACATACCTTGGGCAAAAGCCATGATACTCGGGAATATTTTGCGTGAACCAGGGAGGGGAATGAAATGTGGGGTTTTCAGATGAGTGCTCATGGCTGTGCATCATATTTTCGTCAGCAGTTTTCATATAAGCACATTTCCTCCCTGCCAAAATGCTTCGACTTTTCCTGATGCCTTTCCCAGACTTGCTTCTTGACTGTCACACTATATCTCGCCAACAATGTTCATTCAGCCAATGTCTGTCTTTCAGACACCCATGAGTACCAATTCAAGTCTCAGTATCTGTTTTGGTGGGAATTCTGATTTTTTTTAGTATGTATGCTTTACAATCAATGCTAGGGACTCACCCAGCCAAATTCCTAGGTTCATATTAATGTTTGAGCTTCATCGGAGACAGGGCTGCTTTTAACCCATCTGAAAGTGCGAATATCAGCTCTAAAAAATGGAAATTGCGATTACTTTTGGTGACCTCGAGTATTTCTGTATCCGGTGACTAGTCTCTTATAAACAGACACCATAACATTTAGACTCGTACCTCGTTTGTTATATCCTGTGACCGCAATCCACACTTGAACATATGATGGGTGTGTGTAGGAAAAAAACAAAAAACAGAATTATTTTATTTTATTTTTCTACACACTCAAGGGCGTACAGCCACCAGTCTGCCCACAGAACTGAGCCCAAGATAAATAGGATAGGTGAGACACTGAGGAGCTTGAAATGCTGACAAGACCTGACATTTAAATTTTAGACAGATCCTCACGAAGCACTTCATGGATGACGAGGATGTATTCAAGTTTCAACTTGGTCTCACACGTCTCGGTAACGTGTTGATGCCAATCGCACGGGCGATTCAGTGCCTCGAGTCTAAAGATACCACGCCCGCCGACGTTTACTTGTACTGGCTTGCCGTTGTTGCCCAACTTAACGATCTTCTTAGGAAAGACAGCAGTGCAGGCAGCAAAACAAAATACGCTGAGACGGTCAAAGAGCTCATTAGGAGCATTACCAATTACCGATTCTCGTAGCTCATCGAGGACAAGCGTGCCTCCAATGTATATTTCACTGCATTTGTACTTGATCCAGGTATGCTTTCACTAACAGTGACCACTGCATAGCATCACTAATCATGTTATTAGACAATCGCGGTGCAACTATCTTAGCAACTCCCAATCCGCTGAAATTCCAGCCGTGACCGTATCATTCGCGACTGGTGAACCCGCTGTGAAACAGCATCTACCGCTTGTCCAGCGCATTGGGCTGAGTCTTCAAAGCATATTACAGAAGGAGTATAGTAATGAATACCGCACAGATCGTACCGTCGAACAAGCAAGGGAGGTGATGATGGAGGTAAATCCTTATATCGCCAACCGGTCGCCAACAGATGCGCTCCGCGCCTTGCCAACCCAGCTCAAGAACTTCCTCGACGTCGCGGAACCCTTTCACCGCAAGAAGAAATCCAATGAATCAGCGTGTGAGTGGTAGGTCAAGTTATTAAATCAAGACAACTCGGATATTCTCGCGGCAAATCCATCATTGATGTGCAGTACTCTCACTTACCTACTTGTAGGCCCTCGCAGTCAAGATCTTTTCAGAAAATCCAGTGTCTATGCCCGACGAGCGGGGAATGTCAACTGTTACATGGCTCAGCTCGGACGTCCGAAATAAACAGGACGTTTCCACGGTCTCCAATCACATGGCCATCCGAGGCTTCAGTCGAATGGGCGCAGAACAGGTAAACACCTGCATACTTATTTAGCTGAGACATAAGTATATTTACATGATCCTCAGGTCAAATCCCGGGAAAGTAGGCCGGTCACAGTAAACTGGCGCGATATCCGGGAAACTATCCACGGCAGTCCCAATTCGGGTCATAAACCTGGAGCTTCGGCGTCGGAAACGTCGTCCCTCAAGCACCACGATCCAGTGGAAGACGACTTGAGTTGGCTCAACGAGGGACTTCCGGAGCTGCGGACCAGTCCTTAGGCGCGTGCGCAATTCGAGCTTGCGGCCGAGTTCGACATTTGATTTGTACCTTCACATCCTCGCCGACGGGATCGAAGGGGCGCGCCAGGTATCCACGGTTGTCAATTCGGACAGTGCACTCGGTGATGATGCGGCGGCCGCTGGAAGGAACTTGAAGGCTTCGGCGGACAGTGTCGCGCCGAAAGCAGATGAATGAGGCAGCTGGGCATAGCTACTTGACCGGTAAATTAGCATTTGATGGCTAAGTAGCAGCGGTAAAATAGCTGTTTTTCCCCGGAAAATCCGGGTAAATTAGGCCGTAATTTACCATGGTAAACTAGGTTAAGCAGGTCCCCGCTGAGACCAAACGTAAATTACCTCGGTCAAGCACCCGCCAAAGTTGCTTCACGCTACACTAGCTTACGCTGGTGGTTTTCGCTGTACCTGACGTGCGGCAAGGGAGGAACACACCCTTCTCGTTCGGTTCCCAGCCGTGCCAAGCGAGCCCGCAGGCGCTCGGCGACACGGGATTCGAGGGACGGTCGGGAGGTATAGCCGAAGACACCAGAAACACTTCGACACCGCTGACTCGAACACCTCCGCCCATCGGGATGACACTCTGAGGCCGTGCATGGGGTCCAGATGCAAGAGCAGGGAAAATAGAAACGAGAGCCGTGGACGGTGCTGAGAACGGTGCAAATAGGCCCAAGAACAGTACGAGATCCGATTTTTTTCGATTCGTGACTCCACTGGCATGTTGATCCACCACATCATTCGCAGGCAGTGGGATGAGATCCGGGGCAGAAGCGAGGCCGCCAGGTCCGACATGATGGTAAGTGGGTATAAGTATGTTTGTTATCTGCCCATACTAGGCCAAAAGTGGTGTTGAAATGCCTCAGAAATTGGCTGCACCCTAAATTGGCTGCATCATATTTCTCATGGCAAAAACTTCGGATGGGGTGATTCTGGCATATTTTGTTATAATTCTGAAGTCGGGTAAGTCCAAAAAATTTGCTTTCAGCCGCTATGAATAAATTATGGATTTGTTGACTTTGATTGTCCAGACCTATATGAAATTGTCGAGAATCTTGCATAGGGGTTTGGTTTATCTCTGCATAAAAGTCGTCAACAGCTTTGATGCAAAATACGGCGGTGCTGTGCATTGTTCATGTGTGGTGATGACTGGCAAATTTCGTGCAAACTCGTGCAGAGTTGTGCAATTCCTGACAATGGACAACAAGAAATTGTACAGAAAAAAATATTGAAATGCACAAGAAATGTATGGAAAAAAACAACATTGCATGCCCAGCATGGAGTTTCACAGATCTGCACATGATTATTGTCCAACAAACACGCCCATACAGTGGCGCTGCATGACCAGACACATTATTTTTTCTTGGGAGTCTCTAGGATTCATGTGGTATTGTTCCTCCGTAGATAATATGTAATTTTCTCAAAATATCTAGTGAAGTGACCTTGTTGTTCACCACATTGATTTCACTCTTGCTTGTCAAATCTTGTTGGCCCAGTGTGTTACCATTGGATGAAAGATCAATGTTTATTTTTGGCGCCGAAGGCGCAAACGGACTCGTTGCCATGCGCACGCAGTGGCCCTAAGCCCAAGTCTTAGCATTAGACAGACACTGTCTTTGTTTACACTCAAGAGCGAGCGCCTCGTTGATCCTATGCAAACCTCCTTGCACCTGATTCATGTGAATGGAACATTCATTATCGCAAGGACAATGCGGACTTGCCAAGGGGCACCCAGAAAGAAATCGGCTACACAGGGTCGGAAAACTGAGTTAAGGGGTGCCGGACACGCCTGGCTCGGTCACACCTATCACAAATTGATTATTTTGTGCTCCCACACGAAAAAAATGATCCATCCCACCTAGATGGGCATCCGAAGATGTTTAAGTGGTTCCTAGTTATCATATGTGAAGCTGAAGATCGCATAAAATGCTTTGCAGGTTTTTTTAGATGACAAATACGGAACGGCTCGGTGTAACCGCTCGAACCGCAGCTCAGAGGACTTCTTTTGCCTCATAGCACAGCAGAAATTACAAATAGAACATATGGGAGCACAGTGGAGGCTGAGCCATGATCGAAGCCGGCATGCTACGCGAGCGGAGCCGCGCCAACACTACATTGATTCCGGGAGATTCCGATGGGGAGTCGCGGAACGGCGTGCTGAGTATGCAGTTGGTGCGGGAACGCTGGGTGTGGAATGGGATGTGGGTGTGGTGACTGAGGTGCTGCGGCTGACATTCAAGGCAGTGCGGCGGGATGCTCCGGGCTGAGTACTAGCGTACTCAGTAGGGGTGTTGGCGCCACTCAGTCAGCTCAGTAGGTCGGCTGGGCGGGCCGGTCGGTGGCGACTGAGAAAGTACGATCGGCTGAGAAAGGACTCGGTAATGGTGTTTGTGGTGGCTTAATAATAATTAAAAAATAACCAAAAAAGGAAAGAAAGAAAAGAAAGAAAGAAAAGCGACTATCAAGCAAGTATGGAGCATTTGTGCCATGTAGGCACATGAGGAAGATGCTGAAAGGACAGAATTATAAGGCACATTTATTCAGAATTTTCTTCCGCTGCGCGGTGCCACTTTTCAGTCCAAGGAAATGGCAGAATGAAATTTACACATTATTCATTCAAGTTCCAGTACCGGGCTTGTATGCAGAATCATCGCATTGAGCGTACTCTTTCATAGTGCAACCTGGAAAGAGCTGTGCAACCTTTTTGTGAAGTCAGGCATCCTGAGTTGGGAGTGTGATGGCGGGAGCTCGAGAGCTTGATGATAATAGCCCAGCTAGGTTTTCATTATTGAGTCAGCTTATTTATCTTGTACATTTTGCATTTTTGACTGCAGTCTAAGATTGAAGTTGTGGTTCAATATAAAATCATGCAAAGGAAGGGCTCTTTGGCAGACGTCAAGAGTCTCTCATTTTCTCTAATCATATTCTCTGTCTCTCCCCCAGGTTGCTCCATGAATGTGACTCCACCACTTGAAGTGTTTCCTTGCAGCTCACTTCTATTTTAATTTGCACCATGCACAGCATTGACAACATTTGAGACATGACTTCCTCAATTTCAGGGTGCCTACCAATATTATCCATTTTTTCTCATGCTGTATGCGAGATATTCGGCATAAACCAGCCAGATTGAACATGCAAAACAGCGTGAGAACTATTCGGCAGCAGCCGACTCACCGTGCTTGGCCAATCAAAGCGCGCGATGCTTGTCTGATTGACCCAATTGAGCCATTACTTTATATGGTATTGGCTGAATTGGGTCAATACTTTTTATGGAAATTTGATGCCCACAAACACCACTACCGAGCCTGAGAAAGTCGGCTGAGAAAGTAATTATTTGCTAAACCGAGTGACGTAACCGGATTGATCCGGTTTTTTCAACTCCAACGGCCAGAAAAGGCGATGTATGGGCGGCATACTGTCCGAAAATTACCCCCAAATCTGTGTGAAAAAAATGCTTAGTTCAGTTTGTTATGGCAAAAACGTCTAGTCGATGCGGTGTCAAATTTGACACGATCACGCCCACGTGGATCAAAAAAACGCGGTGTAGTTGACGAGCGCGAAAAAAATGCTTTAGTTGTGAAAGTTGACAAAAAAAAAGGTCTAGAGACTTGGAGATTTTTTTGTGTCCTCCTCGGCTGTCTCCGTGATGCTGTGCTGTTTGCGTTTGTTTTTGTTACTATCAGGCGCATCAGCAAAACTTCCATATTGCGATTGCTCCCTCACCACCACTATGAGCTTTGCTAACCGCAGCAAGTGCCTCAATGGCGAGTGTCGCTCCGGCTGCACAATCTTTATTGCTCTCGATGGGCCGCCTGTCGCACAACTGGGGCTGGCGAAATGTGCCGTGTGTGTTCTCCATCAGGAATAGACTCCTTTCCTAATAAGGTCGGATTACCCCCAAAAAGTGGCTAATGTGGTCTGATTACCCTTCTTATTTATCTTAGCTTTCTTTGGACGTTGGAAATAAATTACCACTAATGCGACCAAAATTATCCAGGTTTACAAGCCATTATTGTACGTGTAGCATGGTATTTCGGGCTCATTTGGGTGGGTATTGCGATAGGAAAAGAAGCAAGTGTATTGAAGGGCGGCTACATATGTACAGGGTACCGGGTGATCTTAAGCCACACAACTCCACGGGAAAGGCCCGCAAGCGCAAGCACAAGAAGAATACCGACACGGAAGGATCAGAAAAGGAGCGCGCTGCCCCAAAATCGCAGATGTCGGCACCAAAGAGCACTCGTTCAACCAAATACTCCGTTGTCCTCGTTGAAGGCACGAAGGACGTCGCTCTCAAGAAGTATCTCAAGCCAAATGTCGCGAAGTAGCTCCTCTATTACATCGTCGTCTGTTTTATTTTCTCAACTCCTATAGATTGCTGCAGCTGTCGGAAAAGGGCTACGTCAGAAATGTCGAGCTTGGAGACAACTGTAGCGCCGACCAAGTCAAAGCTGCTGTCGAAGCCGTATTCACTCACGTCGGAGAGCTTTCCGCCTACGGCTTTCATCTTCTTAGAGTACAACCTTTCTATGCGAAGACTGCGAACGGCACCAGAAATATGCGTCAAAGCTTTCGCTTGAGCCCCGTAAAAGGTGTCTTGGACATAGATTCATGGAAGCGGTGTGTTCATTCTGTCTGGCCCTGTTCATCCACGTCTAATATTCCATTTGATCAGGGCGCGCGCCATGGCGACGGTCAAAGACGCAGGGACAGGGTTCAAAAATACTGTGTTTATTTCTATCAATCCGACGGGTCCTAATCTTGTGTTCCGTGGTTCTGATATAAGCGCTGAATACCCAACCGCGGACATCAGCTCAGACGAGGACAGTTCCACTGACTCTCAGAGCGACACGTTTGATGAGATATCTGATGATGTGGATGCCAAGAAAGCCGACGGCGTGAAGAGCGAAAATCCAGTAAGTAAATACGAGTTTCTGTCATAATTAATCTCAAAGCCATGTCAGGACAGAAAATCTCCCGATCCTTCCAAGGAGACCGAATCGGTGAGAATCTGATTCGTTTACTGGTTGCAGCCACTTACTTTATTGTCAGACAAGAACGGGAGAACACAATGAGTCTACTCCCCACGCAGGAAAGACCAAAACGGTGAAATTCTGCTCAAGTATGCGCCTTCACTTTCTTATATCTGTTTCAGACAAGCATAGGTGAAGAAAAACGCCCCGAACCTGCCAGAGAAACGTCGCGCGCAGCGTCTTCTGACAGTCACGAAATGACTCATAAATATTCATCCGTTGTCTTCCTATCAGATCGACGCTTTTGTAGGATATCGATGATCTGTACTCTGATGATGAGAATCTCTCCGGTCAAGAGAGCGGTCAACACCGACCGGACTGCTTGTAGATTGTGGATCGAGCGACGCCCATTGCTTTTGCGACATCATCCCAAGTGTTTCCGAGGTCGTGAGTAAAAGCGCGCAGTTCAAATCCAGAGAGTAAGCAGGACGACCCGATTTATTGGTGTGATGACGGGGAATGTGCGCGCGGGCTGGGGGCGGAGGTTGATCCAGGAAACGCTCGAGAGGGCGGATGAGGCTATCCACATAGTGGGCTAGATGCTCTATTTGTTCCGCCGTAGAGTGGGGGTCATTGAGGGCAACCAGGATGACCCGAACAGCATTCAGTTGGCGAATAGCACGCTCAACTTCGATTTCAGCGTGAGGGAGAGAGTCGACTAAAAACTGGGCCTCAGAGGTGATCTGATGACACTCTTTGAAGAAGTGCCGGATCTCATCACGGCCCTCGGTGTTGTTCATAGCGAAGGCAAGAGGTCGAGGAAGAGAAGAAGGAACAGGGGCCAGATTATCGTGGATAACAGATATGATGGCATCAGGGGGCTGTGCGGCCGCTTTCAAGGAAAATCTTGGCAATCTGATCAACTAGACATTTTGTTACTGTTCCCCACAACTAGTTGTTCTTTTTTTCACACGTACCTCAACTAGTTGTTTTTTTGTGCAATTTTGGGCATAGTGTTTTTTCAAGTTGCAAACTCAATCCTAAGCTGTTTTCTCGGCATGAAAATCAGCAAGCTGTTTTTTTACGAACACATTCGTAGCATCGCGGACTGGAAGACAACAGCAGAAAGTTGTGCCGCCAAAAAACAGTTCTTTGTAACTGAAAGCTATGGAGCAATGTTCAACTTGCTGAAGTGGCAGTGAGTGCGCCCGAGGGCCAAAAGTGGTGATGTCTGGGGTCGATATGTTCAGAATTGACAGGGTGTTAAGGATACGTGGGAACTTTGTGTGTAACTAATTTATCCATGATGCGATGAGTGAAGTAAGGTGGAGTTATTGCATTTTCTGACTTGATCACAAAATTTGTTCAGGAGGACCCAATAATTGTGCGCTTGAGCCAGGATCTTGGGAGAATGGCTGCATATATATACCCTATCGACCAGAATTGTCTCCGCGTCATAGGACCGACGGGAAAGTTGTTTTTTCCAGTCAGTAGCCGGTTGGCTTGAGCTGGTTTTCGGCGGCATTTCGGGAAACTGCCGAATTGTGGTCAAACTGAGCCCTATGCTACTTCTTCAAGGGGTTATCGGACAAGTCCCATATTTGGCCCAAAGGTGGGGCCGACGTTGAACCCTCAGGAACTGGAAACCTCATATTTTTTTTCAAACTCCTTTATAACTCAGTCAGGGTAGTGTAATGGAGGCTCTTTTTTTTGGAAGTAGTATTACTATAGTATATCGCCCATATATGTGCCAGAACGCGATTACTTCCATCGGTGGGCCTGGAAATTGCTTCACGAAAGGCATGAGTTTAGAACTTGCGAAGGAGCAGGGAACCGGCTCACCCGCAACCAATCGATAACGGTGTCGAATTGTCTTTTAGCAATTATAGAAGCAGTACTACAATGGAACCACCGATGTGTTCCAGAATCCCCTCCCAATCACTGAGTTCAGCCAGTCCTTAGACCGGCGAGTTGTCCATGTCGTGCGAGAAAGGTCTAGATCGGTTGATCCGATGTCTATGTGTGCGTGTTTACCTAGACCCGCCACCTGCCGAGGCCAAGCCGAGGCGGTGCGACAGTGATCTATGTTGCGTATGCCTACAATGCGCAGGCGTGCCTATGCATCTAGGCACACTCCAGCCTATGCCAGGTAGGTTCAGGTCAGTCCATCCCGTGGCCTTTACACCAGTGACCAACAGCCAGACCAAGGCGGGATCAATGAATTCGTGAGGTGTTACCATCTGTCCGTTAAGCTTTCCAGGAATGCCCACTGGCCACTCCTCTCCCTTGCCCCGCTTTCTTTTTGCACACCTCAGAGCAGGTATCCAATGTACCCTATTCTGCGGGTTCGCATAGGCATCGCGGTGTCTTGATGATACCTCCACCCACGAGCCTCATGCAAGGCTACTTGACGTTGACCAGAACACGCCAGTCGCTGCTTCACGCTGCGGAAAAGGAAGTGTTCGTCGGAAACGTGGAGGACGACATTCGGGCCATGGTCCGGTCCAACCGAGTTTCCGTCGCTAACTTGAAGTAGCAGCGGCATCAACTGATCTAACAAGACGGGATGAGGTTCCGAGTTCTCGTACCCTTCATGCCATATCGCACCAGATTGACACACTCGGAACACAAGAGCCGCATGTTTGGAACCTCCTTGCCGTATCGAGGCTGGGCAGCGCCGTCGTGCTAGTGTTGCCGTCGAGTTGAGTCCAACTCGAGTTTGGACTCGACTCGGTGATCGAGTTGATGGACTCGACTGGTCGAGCCGAGTCGAGTTGGCGTCGAGTTGGCGTCGAGTTGGTGATGCCATCACTTTCTCATACGCCAAAGTTTGTGATCGCGACAAGACTGAGCAGCAAAAAGGCGCAGGAGTAGCCACAGAGCTGCCGAAGCCTTGATAATTTGTAGATTTGGTGCATGCAAGTACATAAATAATTTTCTCAGCTCGTTTGTATCCACCGGCGGCGAAATCTGACACCAGGTGAATTATGTGACCAAGATTCGGCGGTGGAACTTTTGCGCTATTGAAAAATAAGGGGAACCACTGGGAAGTCAGATATATGCTAAGATAATAGTTTACCGGATTTAGGCAATATTCTGTGGCTTGAAACAGCTTTTCAGAATAATAAAAGTAAGGCTCCAATCATTTCCGTTTGCAAACAGTTGGAAACTGTTTTAACCGTTTTCCCAATCGTTTTATTTGTGGGGTCTGGGAAACAGTTTGGGAAACGATTTGGAAACTGTTTCTGGCTTATATATATATTATTTTTCCATCCAGAGCATCGGCTTTTTTAACTTCAGTCAAGCGGGATCGTATATCGGCGGTTGCCGCTCCGAGCATCGTTTGGATCAGTACTTGCCTCTGGAGCCCGCTGGATCGCTCGCCGCGCCCTCCTGTGTCACATATCCCCATCGCAAGCTCTTGGCACCGCTGCAAATAAAATGTGACTTTTTCTGTGATTGGACGCGTGAAATCCTGAGATCACGGGTGCGGGGATCCCAATGATCCTTTGGCCTGGTGGAAGGTGAGTCTTAGCACTCAACATTGTTATTCCCGCTGATCCGCCTTTGCAGGCCAACGAGCGAGACTTTCCTGTGATCGCTAAGATGGCGCGTGACTTTCTTGCTATTCCAGGGACCAGCGTATTCGCCTCTTCTCAAAATCACGGCACTTTTATCATGAAGCGCGGGGATCCATGAAAGCCGCGACAATAATGGAAGCGATGCTGGTGAAAATGTGGATCAAGGCAGGCTTGTTCAGAAAGACGTCGTTGAGGTGTGGCTCCGCGCTCACGTAAACGGATGTAATTTCCACCTTTTTTTTGGTGCACAAAAATACCCTTCGAAAACGTTTGCAAACGTTTGCAAACGGTTTCCTACTGTTTCCGTTTCTTTTGCCCGAATCCACAAACGGAAAACAAACGGTTGGAGCCTTAAATAAAAGGGTGCCCTCTCCGATGACAGTCACGTCCTGTCACCTCACGTGTCCCTAGGGCTTCGAGCCGCCCGTCCCGTCGACGGGACGGGTCGGAAAACGGCCGTCATATTCAACCAACGGGGGTTACCCGTCCGTCAAAGGTTCAGCCAGGAGGGGCCGACGGACGGGTCCCGTCCGTTCCACCCGTTACGGCCGTCTGACGGGGAATTTGGCTGAATAAAATGACATTCTCGAGTATTTCCCACCCTGTATGACTCGCAAACGTGATCATGTAATTTCTACACACAGAGGTATGCTACAACGACTCTTCAAATGCCTTTGCCTTTGCCTTCTCTTGCTTCTTGGACGCCTCCCGAGCCAAACGTAACCGTGCCTTCACGAACATGAGAACTTCAATAGTCTCGGCCTTCAAACTTGCCCGACGAAGACCGATCGTGTCCCTTCCACCGGAAAAAACCCTTTCGACTGCGACTGCAGAGCCTATGGAGATAAATGAACATCCTCTCTCACGGAAAATAAGAACACAGATTACCTGGTATGCACAATACGTCCCGAGCGAGCAGATACAGGCTCGGAAATTTGTGGCGCTGAGCGTACCACCACTGCAGCGGGTCCGTATCTTCGAATGGCTCGGGAATACTTGTGAGTCTAAAGTAATCCTCCAGCTCGTTGTTTGAGATAGAGGTAGAGGTCATTGCACCCCCGTAACGTTTAAAAACATTGAACTTCACCGGTGACCCAGAGGGCGAGTCATCGACTCGGGATTCCGGGTCAGACATCTGCCGTGAATTGGAATAATGGGCCTTAAAATGTGCCTCCAACGCAGCCTTCGATTTGTCGAGTCCTTTGAGAAGGTCCGGGTCGTCGGCATAATCTTCCCGTAACCCATTGTATGAGAGCCGTGGATCCAGTACTAAAAAATGCGATGAGAAAGAGGTACACAATCAAGTTATGCAGAAGACCAACGTGTTGCCCACGAATAATATCGTGATTCATCAAATTTGGTGAAGTAGTCGCTCAATTTACGATGAGCGGCGACAAGGCCCTCAAGAAGAGCGGAGTCAGCGGTTTGTTTTAATTCCGCAATATTTGTCTTCAGCTCATCTTGCAGCCAACGGAAAATGGCGTGCGTCGTGGACAACATTGGTTGCTTCGTTGTAGACATTTTGGTGGTTGCATAGCGATAGGACTTGAGCCATTTGGTGACCTGGGTCAGTGCTGCCCATTCAGTCGGCGTAAGAGAATGCTCAGCCAAATCTTCATTCTCAGTGACGTAGTTGAGAATGGGTTTGCGGAAGTCCAAGGCACGACCTGCGGCTTTTTAAGCTCAATCAGAATAACAACAAGGTAGAGGGCGAACGAAGCATTTGATGAGTCGAGGACCACCGGGTTTTGACATCGAGAATTAGCATGAGCAATTTCCTGTCGGGCGACCGTTTCAACTGCTTCCTGCCATCGCTTCCGTCGTTGCGGACTGGATCGGACATGTCGAATAATTTTCCGGAGCTGGGGGAAGAAAAGAGCGATGTCTGTAAGCATTGTTTTCGACATTTTGGTAAATCAGGTACCTTGAAAACGGCGGCACCAATGAGACTTTCGGGGGTGAGAGCATCACTGTCAGCAGAATCCTCCGTGTGTACCGCCTCCTCGTCGGCTTCCCGGTCAAGAGATTCCGTAGCCGTGTCCTGATAGACTGAGGCTGCAGACTTGGATTTTGCAGCCTTCTTCTCTTCCGTAGTGAGAGCACCAATGGCCTCAAGCAACTAGCAATTCAAAGTTAAAAACCGAAGTAAGAGAATATTTTGACTGAACAAAGACCTTCAGTGCCGATAAATGAATAGTATGCGGCATGCATCGCATTCGACCATCGGTCGCCGAAAATCTGACACCTTCCTTGCGACAGCGTCTGGCAAACGCATCTACCATGGTATCATTGTTTGTCGCATTATCCATAACAAAAGCAGTGATCTATGAAATTTATTAAAGTTAAGGCAAACAAAAGATGAATTATCTCACCCGTCCAATCAGTCCGAATTTCTCAACCGTCTGCCAAACAGCTGCAGCCATATTCTCACCTGAATATTGACCAACCAATAGTGTTGGGAAAGTTCGGTTCAGTTCGGTTCAGAGGCTTTTTTTCCGAACCCTGAACCTGAACTTCGGTTCAGGTTCGGACATTTGCCGAACCTTGAACCTGAACTCGAGTTCAGGTTCGGTTCAGGTTCGAACTCGGTTCGAACCCTGATTTTGTCCCCGCCCAAAAATGTTGAATTTTGAGACAATGAAATCAGATATTGGCACTCTCTGTATCTGGGGATTGTCGTTTACTCATCCCCCACAGTTATTCAGGCCATCCAGACCACCAGAATCATAATCTAGATATTTTTTAACCAGGTGTCAATCACATGTTGAGGCCTTATTCCAATCAAACCTGCAATGCACAACACTAAACAACTATTTGTACCCAAAGTGGACTCAGAAATGGTTATACCATGTTATACCATCAAATTTGTGAGGCCATGGCGACTGAAATGCACCCCAAGATGACTGAAATCACTCAGAAAAATGGTATTTCGGTTCGGGGTTCGGTTCAGTTCAGCAGAAAATATTTTGGCCTGAACCCCGAACCTGAACTTCGGTTCAGGTTCAGGGATTTGCTGAACCTTGAACCTGAACTTCGCGTTCAGTTCAGTTCAGTTCGAGTTCGAACCGAAAGTCTGAACCGAACTTTCCCACCACTACCAACCAACTCCCGGAAGTCGATCAAGCATTCCTCTATACGCGGTTAATACTGACTGGCAGCAAGTTAGCGAGCGACGAACCTAATTTCCCATCGTTTCCTATATAATGAATAACAATAGCCAGAAAGGCGTAGCCGTTACTCGATGTTCATGCATCCAATGATAAAACAAAGTTCGATTTATTTTCCTGGGAGATTTGTGAGTTCGTTAACGCAAACTGGCATCTAAAACAAACCTTGAAAATTGCCTTCAATTCGTTGACCATTTCGGCACTCATCTTCATGATCTTTCCCTTCACGGAGTCGGGGCTGGGGATTTTGAGCGGCGTTGGTGAATGATGATGAGCGTATTCAAGCATTTCACAGAACTCCTCTCGCATGACGGCGACGAAGGGTTGATCGCATGCGGCGACCCACTTAGCCACAAGGGTTTCGAAATGATCCTGGTTCCACGGGACCTGAAAGAAATGAATTTGAATTCCCTGACAGCGAGCGAAGACATACCTTGGCTGCTGCCTGCTGCTTCTCGAACATTGTCTTGATGTTTTGATTCAATCTCTTGCCTATCTCGACATAATCCGCTGCAATCTCAGCCGTCAACTCAGTAGCGCCACAAGCCAATGACCGTTCATGGTCAGTTGGAGGGCTGGAACGCGCCTGGAGGATCTGGAAGAGCTGGAAATGCGGGAGAGAAACGGCATTGAGATGGACCCGGAGTTCTGAAAAAGGTGAGCGCATTCAACCGGTGTACGCTCAAACCACTTACTGCGGGTGTTCCAGTTCGCTCCCTCCATTATCTCAATGATCTCCCGCTCTCCGAAATATGATTTCCAGTACTTCGAGCCTGGTGTGGATTTTCCTTGAGCATCGGTGGCCACGCTCTCGTAAAAGATATAGATTGCGTTGCTAGTGTTGCCTTTCTTCTGTCGGTTCGGCGGTCAGAATGGCTTTATTCAGTTCGTAAAAACTCACTCCAGAGCCCACACCTGCGCCCGATTTGGCCTTGGCCTTTCCTTTGGTTGCTGAACTGGACGGACCGGCGTCTGGCATGGAAGTGTCATCGTCGGGTTCAGAAGTCTATAAATACTTGAACAACAAAATTGGTCATTATTTGGAAGAAACTCACTGGTGTGGTGTCATTACCTCCATCTTTGTGCGTTGTTTTGCGTCGCTTCCTAGGTTGACCCTCCACAGTCTTCCGTTTCGACTTTTCCGGCACTGTTTTAGTAGGAAGTGTCGATGCCAGCTACAAAATGTGAGTCAAGTGATGAAACCCAAAAAGAAATCTTACCTCCTCGTTTGGGATTATCTCTTCGATGTCACTGTCGCTCTCGCTACTTTCACTCCCGGAGAAGTCCGAATCCTCTGGGTCGGAATTTTGCGGTTTCGGTTTCGGCTTCGACTTGCGCTTACGCCGTTTGGGAGGACTTGGAACGGCAAGGTCATTGGCAATCGCATCGGTCATCCGGGTCCGATTCGCGTTGCGCCCTGATCGCGACGTCGATGCCTGAGGAGCAGATTCTTAGACAGGGTTAGTTATGATCCCAGTAAAATGATCAAGAGACGAAACCTGTATGTGCGCCACCCAAAACTCGCAGCCTCATCTGCAAATGGGATAAGGCTCCGATGCCCAGGGACTCCACCGTGTCCTCCCAATCAATGCGACGACCCATGTACGTGAAATAATAGTACTTATGAACGGTGGTCAGAACAACATCAAGCTTAGACTCTACATGTCCATATATTTGCCCAATAGTGGTATTGCCGGTGACAGCTGTTGGACTTTAAGTTTAGATTTCTTTTGCCAAGAGACAAAATCAATTGATAACTTACGGATAGGCAGTGAACGAGAGCGGAAACCCGTCACAAATATGGTGAAAATGGGTTCCGGTCTCCAGAAGAGTTGATTGATTCGACGTTGGGACATGAACGTGAAATGGGACCGATGGCGCCGTACACCAAAAATCAATTGCAGGAATTGATGGAAGCGAAAAATGTGGGGGAACAACATCCAGCCTAAACTTCGAGCATGAAACCCAATTCATGACCAGATATTCGACCCACTTACCGATAGAAAGGAGTGACAACCCTTCACAAAAGGCGAAGTATATCATAGTGTACCAAAGGGCGAACGGAGATTCATGGGTGTATATTCCGAGACGATCACCGAGAGTCAATATGCCAAGGCCGAGCACAACAAAGGGCAGTATGAAGAGTGTGAAATTCAGGATAATCGATTTCTGGGCATATGTGCCAACTGTTTCTGGCCGGGAGAGAAACAAGGTACCCCGGGCTAGCCATGTCTCGCTCAGTCTCGCAGGAGAATTATTATAAATGGTACGAACCTGGCAGGAGCTTGCCTGGGGGATGATAATCAGAGCTCACGATATTTTGCGGCATCTTACTGAAACTGCGATGGCTTGCATGGCTTAAATATCATGGAAACTACGAGTGCCTTTATATATCTAAAAGGAACAAGAGAAAAATTTACGAGTTGACCGTCTAGTTGATGTCCGTCTTCCCTGCAAGTACCGCACACTGCCGTGTGGCGAGACAAGGTCTCCGCGTTGATGGGGGGTTTTTTTTTGATCGGAGTGCCCCAACTATCCCCGTGAAGATCTGAATCCAAGATTATTTACAACACATGCCAATTAGGACCCGTCAACCCGTCGACGGCCGGGGACGGGTGTTCCCGTTGACGGGTCTACCCGTCCCGTACCCGTCCGTCACAAAACAATATCTTATCGCTTGTCGGATGGGACCCGTCCCCGTCCAACGGGACCCGTCGCCGTCGCTTACGGGGACGGGTCGGAGCCCTACGTGTCCCAACTCGACTCGACTCGACTCGCTGTCAATCATCGAGTTGGCGTCGAGTTGGCAACTCGACTCCACTCAGCTCAACTCGCGGCAACACTATCTTGTGGACTACCGCTTGACTCGGCCCACACTCGGGAAGGACGTAGTGCCAGGGGCTATGCCGTGTGAGAAGCACAGTTGCAAGACTGGCGTAAGAACACACCAAAGGTACAAGACCTGCCACCAAACGTCGCCCGCAACTCTGAGTGTCTTTACAGAACGATATCATCTTCTCCGCAGTATGATGTGAATCCATGTATAATTCTCTAGCCCTGGGGAAATCCGATAAAAAATCAAGAGGAGAATCTCCCTCAGGAAACGAGCAGTTGACAAGAAGTCCATTGATTATGCATAATGGTCGAAGAACCTCACGGGTACAACCAAAAAGCGCAAGGTCCTCCAAAGAGAATGCGAATGGGGAAGTGAGTCGTACTCGGAGAACCTCGAGAAGACGAGGATGGTTGGATAAGACATTCATGTAGATGTGATCAAATTGGCGGGAAGGACGAGCTGCCGAGTTCTTGCTTAGTGTCAGATTGCTTAAACTTCTCGTGATGCTCGTGATGAAGGCACTATCTGTCCAGCTGTGCCTCAGATCTGGGGGTAATGACGACCGCCGCTGCTAAAGAGAAGCCCAACGGCGTGGGTTCTTCAACTAATATGCCTCACCTGGAGCCATTCGTTCACTAGGTGGTGTGAATCAAGATAGCCAAACCACAGGCCTCGAACGTGTTCAGTTCGAAGGAGATCAATCTTGTGGTTGAGGGGAAGAAGATCACCGAGGCTGCCCATAACAGCGTTCAAGATTTCACTGTCGTCAGGGTGAACTCGTGCGTCGGTGTACATTCCAATAATGCTTACCTACAAAACTTCCTCTCGCGCACAGATGGACTCTCTTTGAACGGTGAAGCCAAAATACGAAGCGCCTGATGAGCCAATGCAGACTTTAGTGAAAGAAGTGACAGACACCGTGCACCCGATCGGCCAAGATCCCAGAAGTAATCCTGCAGTGATGCGTGGAGAACATACAAACCTCTCCTAAATGGCATTTGGGGGGGTGGTATCTCAAGAACTGAGTGCAAACCGCGGAAGCAAAGGCGAGCTTTGCCTGGAGAGAGGTCGAGGAGAAGGTCATTTTCTTCGGGATCTGGCTGTAAGTATACGTTTCCCAGTGCAGCGTGTAACACACGATGAAGCATCGGATTATGGGAGGCAGATGAGAGAATTTCGGTATAGAGGTCATCTAGGGGGGACGTGCTCTGTGGATCAAGTTGTAGAACACTGTCCAGACGCTCGTTTGGATGGAAGTATTCATCATCAATAAACCGCACGACAGTGGATGCGTAGATGAAAATCCCAGATGATTTGTGGACCAAGTGGTCAAGTGCGTGTGGAGCTCATCAGCAAAAATTCAGTACCCTACGTAGTGGACTGTAGCCAGAGTAGCTCCTGTAGCGCCGTAGACTGCCCCCCTTTATGTAGTGCGTGGTAGCTGGCAGTGTGAACTATCAATGACCGTGTAGCTGCTGTAGTCACACGTGATAACTACATATCATGGTAGCGCTGTAGTACTGTGCTGTAGTACTAGATAGCTGCAATAGGACTGGGTATCTCATTAGGAATCTACTCATTGACTCTCAATTCAGGCCAGGATGTGGGGCAAATAGATATTATTAACGGGAATAAATAAATAAATAGATCATGCCACTACTCCTCGTCACCCTCCTCCTCGTCGCCAGCTTCCTCTGCGCTGTCTTCATCGTCGTTTTCCTTGATGGCGGCCTCAAGTGCAGCCAAAGAAAGGCCGGTGGTGGGAGCAGCCTCGAGAGGTTGCGCACCAGAATGGAAGCTACGGAAATAGAATAAGGCGATTGTAAGTGTACGATATGAATAGCCACGTACCGGCCAACGTTGTGGATACGTATGCTTGGCGTACTGATCAAGGCACATGAGGTGCTCCAAATATACCGAATGGTAGTCGGCGGCAGTGAACGGGACTTCAGTCTTGGTGCCGGTCGTCCACTCGTCGATACCACAATCGAGCTAGATCAAAAAATGAGTAATGGAAAAAGAGAATAGCAATTAAAAAGCCCACCACCGTAAGAATGAAAGCGAAAGCAGGGCGAGGAAAGATGGGCCCGAATAGTTCCGGATACATGGCACCCTCGTCTTTGCGATTGGCAAACCACATGACGTTGGCACACTTCTGGATAATCTTGGCCTTGTAGAGGCCCTTGCGACGATTAGGGTCGGAGGGATCGTCCTGCACGCAATGAGTATAGATCATAGATATGAATACAACGTACCCGATAGCAATACCCATATCCGTCTTTCAGGTCTTCAGCAAGTTGGCGATTCTTGCGCAAATTCTTCTTGTTTTGGCCGCTCTCGAAGCCAAAGACAAGCTCGACAATCGCTCGGACTTTGGTCTTGAGCTCGCCGCGAACCTGAGAACCACGTTTGGTAATCTAACGGGCAGTTAGTGGGATTCGAAGCTAACACCGCGACGTACGAGCTTCGCCAAGGTAGGCTCGAGAGGCATCGCCACCTTCAGCTCCTCACATGCCTTCGCCCACGCTTGGACAGCAAACTCGCGCTCCGTTTCATGGTCGGGGAAGGCGTCGCAAGTGCTGATGAGGCAGCGGTACCACGTAATGGCAACGGCGAGGAGCTCCTGGGTGACATCGTCGTAGTCTCTTGCCTTCGGACGGCCCTGGTTGTCATTGACCTTCTGCGCCTGGGTTGGTCGGAGGTCGGAGCGCTCATCCGGTGACCGCGCACGTTTGTCGCCTGTAGTCGGCGACGAGGGACGCGCTCCGAGTTCTGGGGGAGATGGCTGGGGCTGAAGAGGCACAGCGCCGCCGCGGACAGGTCGGCTGTCGTCGGTATCGTAAAGGTGGAGGCGAAGGTGAGAAGGAAAGACATTGCCATTGATGGACTGCCAGTGATCGTGGTCAGCTATTATCGCATAGTATTGAAAAAAACTCACCCGGGGTCTGCTCTCGTCTTCAGATTCTAGCAGTGGTGTGGGCGCCGTCGATCTGCGCCACGCGTCAACATCGTCAAGGGCTCGACGACGATCAGCGTCGTAGGTGGGGTCTGATCTATGATCATGATCACCGGGCCGGCGTCGCGATGGTCCTGCAGCAACTAAGCAGCGAGGAAAAAAAATAGACTCAGCGTACCACTGTAGATTATTTTTGTCGCTACCTCGCCTCCTCCTCTACGAAAAATGCCCGCCAGTGTGCGTTGTACCTACTGCTTCAAAGCGCTCGCGTCGAGGGATATTTTGAATCGTCATATTGCGCACACACCTGCCTGCAAAAATAAATGGATTGAAAGCCTCGAAAAGCCGGGACGCACTGTATTCAGCGTCGATTCAGATCTTGTCGAAAATCCTGCCGCTGCTTCAGAGCCAGAGGACGATGAGGACGACAATTTTTCCCTACCCGCACTCGACCTTCCTCCTTCCCCGCTGCCCGAGCCCGAGCCCGAGCCCCAGCCGCTGCCGAAATCTCGAAGGCTACTGTTGAGGAAGTCCTTGATGAGGACGACCCGGCAAACCTCAGCCGCTTCGTGGAGGCCTTCCCCGGCTTGGAGGACTTCCCCGGTATTGAGACTTTTCGCGACGTCAGTGCGAAAATCTTGGGTCAGTGCGAGACGCACTTTGAGCAGATGCGGGCGGAGCAGGTTGCCAGTGGGAGCACGCCGTATTCGCCATTCGCAGACCATCAGGAATGGGGCCTGGCGCAATGGCTGTTCAAAAATGTGGCCAGGGCGCGACCGATGAATTTCTGAAGCTCGATATCGTGAGTTTCCATTTTTTTCCGGATGTAGGCCCATACTTACGAGCAACCAGACGAAAGAGCGCAGCCAGGTCTCCTACCACAACAACTACAGCTTCATTCAGAAGCTGGATCGTCTGCCGACTGGCCCCGGCTGGAAGTGCAACATCGTGACGGCGGCAGGGAATATTCCCGACGAGAACGAAGAGATGATGACGGAGGATTTGGAGCTTTGGCGGCGCGATCCTGTGGAGTGTATCAAGGAGCTGATCGGGAACCCGTCATCCCAGAACTACATGGCGTACGTACCGGAGCTGGTGTATAGCGAGAAGTCCGGCAACGCTTCGAGTCGAATTATCGACGAGATGTGGACGGCGGATTGGTGGTGGGAGATTCAGGTGTGTATCTTCATTAACGTAGATGAGTCGACAACTAACGAGCTTTCGTAGAAACGCTTACCGCCGGGTGTGGTTATCAGCCCCGTCATCCTGTCCTCGGACAAGACGCAGCTGACGCGCCATCAGGGCACCAAGACGGCGTGGCCGGTGTATCTGACCATCGGGAACATCTCGAAGGATATTCGCCGTCAGCCGTCGTCGCATGCCATGGTGCTGATAGGGTACTTACCCGTCTCGAAGCTCGAATGCTTCACCGAGTCGACCCGCTCCCTCGCAGGCTACCGGCTCTTCCATCACTGCATGGAGAAGCTGCTTCAGCCGCTCATCGAGGCCAGCAAGAATGGTATTGATATGGTCTGTGCCGACGGCTTGTAAGGGTCATGGAATATCCCGGACATGCCCCTTACATGTACTAATTATAATTTACCATGCATTCCGAACTCTCCGTATTTTCACGATATTACATATGATTCTCATCATATTTATCTAGATTTATCCTCATTCATATTATTAGATTAATCATACTCAGATCTGTTCATATTATTAGATTACTCATACTCCGATACTCTTGTACTTATATAGTTCTTGGTTCGTCGTAGTTCTCTTGGTCGAATCAACGCCAGTTTCGGGATCCCTCTTCTCACTTGGGACTCCCTCTTTCTTCATTCTCTCTTTCTTTCCAGAGGTCCCTTGCAGCTCCTTTCCCCTTTCGGAGTCCCTTGCCCGTTACAGTTTGATTCGACCATTGCCTCTGGGATTCCTGGAAATTCTCCCTCGGACTCTTATCTCTCGCTTGTCCGTTCCGCTCATCTCGGACGCGATTATTGGCCTCGTTCCAGGGCCATCCACTGTGTTCTCTTTGGCGACACTACTCGACGTTTGAGCTCTGTTGGGATTTTAGCCCATTTTATAGCCATTGAGTTCGCTTTGCTCCCCCTCGTCCATTTGCTTACCATGGACTTCTGCACTGATTCTTTTGTGCAAATCCCTCGTCTTAGAGGCCGAACGCTCCGGCGTTTGCGTAGGTCATAACCCGTTTAAACGTGGCCTCCCCTGCGTACTCTCTTTTCCCCCTCCAAGCGCCTCTGGCGTTTGTGTAGGTCATCACCCGCATCAGCGTGGCTTTCCCTGCACACTCCTCCTCGTTCATCCCCTTTCTTCGTTCCTTGTGCAACCCTCTGTCGGCAATTAGAGGTATGCGAAGCACTTGGGATTGTGAGAATTTCGACCTCTTTTCCTGGCCTTCCGCTCACTCGGCAATTTTATTTTTCAACGGCCAATTTCAACATTTCTTCCGTCTCCCTGACTGCGCACTTACTCTTATCCCACCCACCCACCTTTCACCAAAAAGGAAGATACTTTCTTTTTTAAAGTAACTTACCTTTGGCAACGGAACCACCCATCCCACCGTCGCCATCCTAAGGGATGTCTCCTTCCTTCACAAAAGGAAGATAGACAGGTACGTCTCGGGAGATCCGAAGAGGATGCACGGAAGGAGGAGAATGACTGGAGCCTAGCCTCTTCATGAAGCTTACCCTGAATGGAAATGAAGGGAAGCGGACGCGAGCTGGGATCGACTTCAAGATTTTTCAAGATTTTCGAACTTGTTCAACTCAACGAGTTTTTCAAATTTTTCCTTTGTCTCTCGGGATTTCATGGCTTCGGTCGTGTTTTTCCGCTCTCACTATTGAGCCCTCATGATCATTCTCCATGGGTTCACCATTATTCTTGGGCTCTCCTTCTCTGGGGTTTCACCCTTGTTGTTGAGCTTTCATGCTCACTTCCCTCTGGCTTTCATGCCTTACTCTGAGCTTTCATGCTCTTCAATCATCGCAACTTCTCTCTCGTGACCAAAGGCTTTGGTCTTGGTCGCATCTTCTTCCCCTTTTTCGTGCACTCGACTTGGAGGAACTGCACATTCCCCTTGTCCTCTCTCGAGCTTCTGTCTGATCCGCAGTCTGCTCACTTCGCGACATTGATTTCTGCCTCAGCTTATTTTCTGTAGGCTTTGCAGTGAAACCTAAACCAAATTCACCAATTCTCAAGGTAGACTGGCCGTTCCATTCACGCACCAAGAGTTTGGTACTGATCAGGTTCATTCCTGCGGAGCGCTCAATGCCCTCTCTTCTTCGAATTCAAGAGCCTATGCCTTCAACTCACCAAGTATGCTGTAGGAGGGAAGGAATCTGACGGCGCGATGTGACAGCCCAACTAGCCCCCAACATTATTTCCTCGAGTGAAACTTTGTTATTGAATGAACATAATCCGGCCCTCTCATGTCTTCTTTTACTTCGTATATTTTCGTCTGCAATACATTGTAATGGACCTATTCTGGCGCCCAATGCAATCATAATCTGTGCACAAAGAGCAAGATCGGCTGAGAAATTGCTCTAGTTGCCGGCATGCATTTAAAGCGCAGGCACGCCTTGTATATTCTGCAAATTTTGAATGAACGTAGGCCGCAATAACATCTGTCTGCGCTCGAATCCGTAAGCTTAAATTTACATCAAAGACCCAGCTTTGACCGTGAGCAGTCTGCTACGCATCGCATTATACGAGTCAGTTGTAAGTATTGCTCATTTACTAGACCGCACCCGAATTCAGAGACATTTAAAAGTTAAACTCGACTGTTTACATTGCTCAGGCTTATGCATCGCAATCCTGACCAAATCTTCGCTGAAGCCAGCCGACTTTCTCCGAGAGCGACTCGGTCAGTGTTCTGGGCTAGTCGGAAGCAGGATCAGACATGTCTGATGTCCGTGGAGGATATAATTTAAACGTCTCGCCTTGAGTAATAATTATATGTGAATTCAACGTGGTTGTAGCTTTCTTTCTGAATTTCATGCCATGCGGCTAGCCTGTTTATTGATTCTGGGCATTCATAAAAGCTCCCTGGCCTTAAGTAGCCAGTCCGAATCGTAATACCGGCCCCCTTGTGCCGCCACCCATTACTCTTGTGGATCATGTATTCATTGAGGAGCCCTGTTGGCGCCATTGTGCCGACATCCAGACCAGGGTATGTCAGGAGGCTCATTTTGCTTGCTTTCTCAGCAAATGTGATAGCTCTTTGTATTCTTCAACGAGGCTTGAGATCTCAGGATGTTCCTTCCTGCTTTTCTGTTTTTTTTTTTTTCATTTTTCATTTTCATTTTGTTACTGCGTCTAGATAGAACACAGTGGACCTTAGTAGTTATCCCGCCTTTTCTCCGGTGCCACGCCTTGAAGGTGCGCTACAGGAACCTCAGGGAGCACTGGTTGCTGTTGGAATGATGTCCGAAGCTGCAACAGGGAATCAGGGGTGTGGTATGTGTAAGAGGAGGGCATACTCGAAGACGGCGGCGTGTCCCGATCCACAAGCTGTTCAAGCCTTTCACGTACCTGTGAACAGCTCAGTGGCAAGAGGTTTCCTGCATATCAGCCTTACCTCCTGTGATGGATGAAGATGTGTCAAGCAAGGCACAAGATGAGTGCGGAGTCACTTACGGCCTGCAAGTTGAAAAGAGAGCACCGTTGGTCAGCCCAGGTCGCACACAACAAATCGAACATCACTTACAATCTGCAAGGTGAAGGGAGAGAGCGCCGGCCGTCAGCCCAGATCTCAAGCAATGAAGGCAACATCACTGACTTTCTGCAAGGTGAAGGGAGAGAGCGCCGGTCGTCAGTCCAGATCTCAAGCAACGAAGGCAACATCACTTACTTGCTGCAAGGTGAAGGGAGAGAGCGCCGGTCGTCAGGCCAGATCTCAAGCAACGAAGGCGACATCACTTACTTTCTGCAAGGTGAAGGGAGAGAGCGCCGGTCGTCAGCCCAGATCTCAAGCGACGAAGGCGACATCACTTACAGCCTGCAAGGTGAAGGGAGAGAGCGCCGGTCGTCAGCCCAGATCTCAAGGGACGAAGGCGACATCACTTACAGCCTGCAAGGGGAGAGAGCGCCGGCTGTCAGCCCAGATCTCAAGGGACGAAGGCGACATCACTTACCCGCTGCAAGGTGAAGGGAGAGAGCGCCGGTCGTCAGCCCAGATCTCAAGGGACGAAGGCGACATCACTTACTTCCTGCAAGGTGAAGGGAGAGAGCGCCGGCCGTCAGCCCAGATCTCAAGGGACGAAGGCGACATCACTTACAGCCTGCAAGGTGAAGGGAGAGAGCGCTGGCCGTCAGCCCAGATCTCAAGCGACGAAGGCGACATCACTTACCCACTGCAAGGTGAAGGGAGAGAGCGCCGGCCCAGATCTCAAGCGACGAAGGCAACATCACTTACCCACTGCAAGGTGAAGGGAGAGAGCGCCGGTCGTCAGCCCAGATCTCAAGCGACGAAGGCGACATCACTTACCCGCTGCAAGGT
Organism: Mycena rebaudengoi; assembly: GCA_029282285.1. Taxonomy (NCBI): domain Eukaryota; kingdom Fungi; phylum Basidiomycota; class Agaricomycetes; order Agaricales; family Mycenaceae; genus Mycena; species Mycena rebaudengoi. The sequence goes on from JARJCX010000142.1 coordinate 88,078, forward strand.
GAAGGGAGAGAGCGCCGGTCGTCAGCCCAGATCTCAAGCGACGAAGGCGACATCACTTACCCGCTGCAAGGTGAAGGGAGAGAGCGCCGGCCATCAGCCCAGATCTCAAGGGACAAAGGCGACATCACTTACTTGCTGCAAGGTGAAGGGAGAGAGCGCCGGTCGTCAGCCCAGATCTCAAGCGACGAAGGCGACATCACTTACCCGCTGCAAGGTGAAGGGAGAGAGCGCCGGTCGTCAGCCCAGATCTCAAGCGACGAAGGCGACATCACTTACCCGCTGCAAGGTGAAGGGAGAGAGCGCCGGCCATCAGCCCAGATCTCAAGCGACAAAGGCGACATCACTTACCCACTGCAAGGTGAAGGGAGAGAGCACCGGTCGTCAGCCCAGATCTCAAGCAATGAAGGCGACATCACTTACTTCCTGCAAGGTGAAGGGAGAGAGCGCCGGTCGTCAGCCCAGATCTCAAGCAACGAAGGCGACATCACTTACCCACTGCAAGGTGAAGGGAGAGAGCGCCGGCCATCAGCCCAGATCTCAAGGGACGAAGGCGACATCACTTACAGCCTGCAAGGTGAAGGGAGAGAGCGCCGGTCGTCAGCCCAGATCTCAAGGGACGAAGGCGACATCACTTACAGCCTGCAAGGGGAGAGAGCGCCGGCTGTCAGCCCAGATCGCGTGCGACGAGTCCGACATCACTTACACCCGGTTCCAATCGCACCTCTTTAAGTTTCTCCTGAATTTCCCCATTTCCCACCAGATATGCTATATCTGCCGTGTTCAGACCTGAATTCAACCCTGAAACCCTTTCATGGGTTTAATGCGCTGGACGAGACGAACATAACATACATTCACCATCCGCTTCCTGCGGTTGGTTCTCAACAAGTGCTTCAACAATCTCCTTCTTGCCCCGCATTGTCGCAATATGAATCGGTAAACCAAATTGGGAACCTTTTGATGCTCAATATCGTCAGATTCTTCACTCCATTTGCTCACCTCGATTCTTTTTAATATTTTTCGCTGCAAGCAAGATTGTCACCGTGTCGAGGTGAGCACCCGCACATGCAGCACAAAGCGCAGTTCCATAATCCCCGCCTGATACAGTTGGTCACCATTTTCTCCCTTCCATGAAAGGAAAAATACGCACCGGTGATGTTCGGATCCACACCGCACTCAACCAAATAAGCCACAACCGTCATATGCCCTCTGGCGGACGCTGCTTGGAGTGCTGTTCCGTAATCTCCGCCTGCGGAAAATACATTACCGTCGATAAATGCTGAACATGATCACAGAATCTCACCAACAGCGTCCACATCCACCAGGTGAGTATCACGGTTGCTGTTGGGAACGAGAAGTTTGATCAGCTCGAGCTTCCCATAATATGCAGCCTTGTGTAGAGCGTAACCAAATCGTGAGGGAATCTTTCTCCGGGGATTCACTCCGGCACGAAGGAAGCCACCGAGCTCATCTCGCGCCCCATCCGCCTCACAGACCGTGTCAAATGCCTGATCGAATCGCTGCTGCAGGTTGTTCTGAATGTTTCGGAGCGCTATCCAGGCATCCCGCAACGGGACTACCAGCAAGAGCATGGCGAGTATCTGACCAAATCCCCATTCGCGCTCTTCGCTGCCCTGGTAAGGCTCGTTACGGTGCAGCGTGAATTCCGTGTCCACTATGAAGAGGATGTTGACCAAGAAGAGAGAGACGAGGCCGACAAGGAGGAAGGCCATCTTGGACCAAAGTTTCTTCCTTGTTTCAACGGCAGATTTGCCGTCGTTCTGAGCCACTCCGCGTTCGCGATCCTGAAGGAAAATGTCAATATAACGTCAGGATTGCAAGCTTAGGAAATCACCGCCACCCTTCGTTTCTGCTGCCGAATTATGCGTGGTGTGGACGCCCGACGGACATGGGTATAAGAGATGTGGAGGAAGAGAAAGAATGCGAAGGGTGGAAGAAGGTTGAGTCCAGGAATGAGGAGAATGGAATACATCGTCAACGAGAATATGCGAAGAGCACGGGAGCTGAACGAGGAAGATGCTCCAAAGATGGTGAGAATTGGGGTACAGCCATCCAATCGTTTCCCGAAACCGGAAGGATTTGACCAGAGCCAGATACCAATTGCAGCCATGAGCGACAGATGGATGGAACCTAGCGAGAGGACCGGTGCGCCGAAGAGGCAACGGTAAATGAATCGGGGATATCTCATCTGCGTGCTGAACCAGATGTGTTCAAGCGAAGCAAATGCCCGTTTAAACGGTCCATCCTTCCCCTTCCCCCCAGCATCTTTTCCTTCTTCTACCCTTTCGCCATTTCCGCCGTGATTCCCTCTTTTCTTGAGGTTGGCATCAGTGGATGGCAAGTCGGTGAGGGAGGTCCAGAACAATCCCATCCATGCCTTCCACGTAGCATCAATTGGCTTGTACGTTGCCGTGCTCTGTGCATAGACATGAAGGATGAACCAGATCCATGTGCTCGTATTGTTCAGCCAGCTCAGGCTGAGCACAATGTACGCGTGATAGTTGGACACCGAAGGATGGCTTCCGGCTGCGAGCGTGACGGTAGTGAGGAGAATGGCAAAGGCGATGGCGAGCATCCCGATAGACTGGTCCTGCAAGCCTGCCAGCTCATCGACTGTGACTTTTCCATCCCATAGATAGAATACGACCGGAAGGAAACAGAGCAGGCTTTGGGTGTAGATTGCGGCGCGAACGCCGATTCCAGAGATATCTGGGTTTGCGGGAATGCAGTTGCGAAGGTCGCGGTCCATCGTGCTGGATGCTGCTAGAGAAGGAAGAAGGCAACGTGCACGGCGTGCACGAACGCCTCCTTAACGACGTCTCGCACGAACGTCGCCTGTCACACAAGATTTCGGCGCTAAAGCGTGTTCGGGTCCGGAAAACATCCAACGCTGAGCCTGAACCTGGCGTTCAGGTTCACGGCGTTCGGTTGGACGTTACGCTGAACTGAGCGCATTTTGTCTCGACGCCAATAAAATGAATAAATAGAGCAAACCGTAATCAAGTACCGCATGTATCAAATTTTGATTCTCCTCTATCACCGCTCTGTAGACGTCACCAGAGAATTGATCCCCGTGGATTTGACGTATTCCCCATTTTCAAGGATCTGCACACGCCACCGACTGGTAGAATTTGCGACGGAATGAATTTGAATCGCGTTTAGTGAGTGCAATTGAAACTCTTTTATTAAATAGCGAAATTGACAAAACGTACGGAACTGGGTAAAAGACAATGTATCCCGCATAACAACTGCATTCTACACCTTCCTGGGTGGATGGTGGCGGGGTTAGCCGTAAGAGCCGATTTGGCGGGCTTTGTATTGCCGTATTTGAGCCAAATATAAGCCGGTGAGGATGCCGGCCGATCAGTGTACGATACGCAGGCCGCCTACACGCTCAGTCCTACCGTCCCCGTGGCAACTCAGCAGGTACGAAAAACCACTAGTGCGCCGTTGCATTCTGCGTTCCTCCTCGTAAACTCCGACTCGGCAGCTGCTGAGACGTGTTTGTCTCTATATCCAAATCATATCTTTTCTCAGTCACCACCATCATGAACTTCGCCATCCACACCCGTCGATCGTGCTCTCGGACTACAAGCAATACAATTGACGTGTATTGCGCGTCTTGGGGTCGATGCTGCGCCCGACATCCTCCGCCAACTCGCCGCTCTTTTCACTGTGACGCTGGCGACTCATCAAGCACGCACCGCCTGCCAGTGCTTCTCGTATTTTGCTCTGCTCCCACGTGCTCTAGAGCCCCGGCATATCTCTTGAAGCCAAGGACTGGCCTGTTGCGCGGTCTGCGGTTACCCACTGACTTCCTGCCATCTCCCGTGCTCCCAAGCGGTCTGGATCCCCTACCACCCTATGCGCGCCTTCGTATGGACCTCCTCACTGCGTTTTAACTCGAAAAGGCTCCCCTCTCGTTCAAATCAGCGTCCCCGTCGGAGACGGTTTTCTCCGTGCTCGGATCCTATCCGTTGATCGGTGTCAGTGCGGGGGGTGTGGTGAAGAGTATGGTGCGAAAGAATGAGCCGTTTTGAGAATACACTGAGCTTTGCAGGTACGTGCGACATTCATTTTTCTCAAATTTTCTGTCCATTTTTCCATTTATTTCCCGTCGTCCCATGCTGTACTACCCCGCCCGTTTCTCGTCTTTTAGTGTGGGTTGGTCCCTCGACCGTGCATCCACCCTACGAGAAATTGTACATCCCTCCTTTCTCGCGACAGCCCTCATCTGAAGCCCCATCCCCGCGCACTCCGACTCACAAGCCCGTCATTTTGCCCGTATCATCACCTAATGGCCGTCTCACAACTGCTATGGTCCATCCTCATCATATACAAATCAAATAAACGCCTGAGGTAAGTCGCCAGAAATTGTTTGGTCTTTTTTTCTTGCTAATTTTCGATATATTCATACTTATAGATTGCCGTCCCATTCTTTTCTCCGGCTCAGACCACCGCCCCCGCAGCACCCGGCCTGTACTCGGCGGTCGTGCCGTCGCCGTTTGCACGCCAGCTCGGCAGCGTCTTCTACATACCGGCGGCTACAGGACTCCAGCTACGAGTCACTACGCGCCGATGTTTTGACCTCGCGCGCCAGCTCGCTAGCTGGGACTACAGCTGCGTAATGTGCGCTCGCGATATGCGCTCGATGCGGGCGCACATTATACCGACTAAGTTTGATATATTTTATTCGCATAAATATGTTATACTGATCCCGGTTCAGTCACTGTCCTACTGATGAATTTTTGCTCACTGTTGGCCGTTATTACATGCAAGCACTATCGGCCATTCAGGCCGGGCAGTCACGAAGTAAATCATCTTTGAATGGATTCAACGCGAATGAAACTCAGCTCCAAGCCTACCTCCCAATTAATCATGTGTTTCGCATACAACATAAGACTACGGAGCGGTAAGCTTCGCGTCTCTCGCTATATCTCAGCATTGAGAGGCCATCCTCATTCAACCCTCATTACCATCTCAGAAAAGAATTCTCAAGCATAGTGGGCTCCATATAATTTTCGTTGACGCCACACCTTTCTCCGCTCGGGAGCGAAGCTTTGATCTTGCAGCAACACGGTTGGAATCGGCGTGAATAGTGGTTATCCGTTGTATGCAAAATTACACGGTGAATGTTGAAGCCCATGAAACACGTAAATCTTTGGGTTTAGTTGATAGTCGCTCCACTTTATTTTGCCGGTTTTGGCCCCTTGAAGACCCCGCATACTGCATTTATCTCTGACTATTCTCATGCGTTCAAATTTGGTATCTAACTCCTTTCTGATCATTCTACAGCCGCGCGAAACACGAAGCTGACTTTCCAATTTAAATGCAGGTTTCCAGGAAGGCTCCGGTCATAGTTATGGTTGGTCAAACTGATTGGATTCTCCGTTTAAAGGTGCGAATTCATGGACCAAAATGGCGCAGCAAGTAGCTCAAACTTCTCAATTCAGATCTCCACTCTATCAATGAAAATTTCGAAAAAAGTAGAAGCAACGGTGAATCCAGTGAGCTATACTCCTCCTTCCTTGTAATCTTGGTTTACTGCACCCCCAGAGGAGCTCTTCTGTCTTGCTGTCTTGCCCGCCACCTGTCCACTGTTGAGAAATACAACATTATCACTGTGAAGCGGTATACGCGCAACACATTACCTCGCGCCGCACGTTAGCTGCCGCCTCAGTCCGCCAAGCCACCGCTCATTTTCCGGCTCAGCCACCCCGACGCCAAATGGCCACCTCCGGACAATGCGCCATCACAACCGACGCACCGCCATGATGCGTGATCATCGCGGCAAATGCCGAGTTATGTTTGTGTATGTGTATCCTCCCATTCTCAGCTACCACCACGACGACCATCCTCTAAGGCTACAAGCAACTCATCCGATATTCTTCCTCTATCACGCACGGGGACTCTGCACTAACTCAGCCTCCTTTGCACCAAGAACTGCCTGCTGCAGCCCCGGTCCCTCGCAATACACTTTCCACGCCAGATTTTGACTCCTTTGTCTGTTCATGCTCTTCAAACGCCTTATCCTGAGCCCCGGAGCTTCTCCCTGCCACCAGAACTGCACCTGCTGTGCCCTGTGCGGCTACTTCTTGCCCTCTTCTGTGCTTCTAAAATCCTCTATCGCTCCAAAGAAACCCTTTCTGTGGCTCGCTATGCGTACTCCCTGCTCAACCAAGCGTCCGGTCTCCGGCGCCCCAGCGCGATTCTCGTCTCCGTTACGATCTTCGCCGTCCCGCGCTGTCCGTTCATCAAGGTCGGTGATGGGAAGCAGGGAGGTCGTATATGAAGGGGGATATGGTACTTTCGGGATATCGAGGGCTCTGCAGGTACGTGTCCGACCCATTCTTTCGCGATATTTGGAGTTCTTTTCTATCACCACCTCTTTTCGTTTAGTATCTCATCGTTAGGGGTGACGCCTTGAGCACACGTCTCATTCGCACATCGACTCCGACCTGCAACTTCACTATTGTGCCCATTTTGCCGTCAGGTTGCCTTATTACGAGTTCTATAGTCAATACCTCGGTACGTCTCCTGAATTTCTTCTTACCTCTTTTTACTTCTAACCTTTCGATATTCTCATGTAGAGCGCGTTCAGTGCGATGCGTCCGTGGTACTAGTACACCACTCCTGCCCGCAACATCTGCTCTGCCATATGCTGGCCTCCGTGGAGTCGACTTTTGAATCCCGGCTCGGTGCGCTGGGCTGCGGTTTGAAACGACTGTGCGTACGGGAGTTGGCTTCGATTAAATTAATACCGCGCTCCACGTCGAGGCGTCTGCTCGTCGATACATGAATCCCAACGGACTTGGCTTAAGGCAGGCCCGTCTCAACGGGCAGCTCTTAAGCCGTTGAGCCAAGACGGCTTAAGCCGCTTGAGCTCTCATATATACGCAAACTAGATATATCTGGTGTAACAGGGAATAAAATTTCTGACGCTAGCTCAAGCCAACAAACCCGTCCACAGATTACCTAAGGTCGGTCGGGGTTCAGCTTAAGCGAGCTAAAGTTTTAAGCCTGCGCCTACCTGGCTTAACATAGAACAGTCTGCTTAGCGAGCTTAAGATGGCCAAACAGAACCTTCTGAACGGAGTAAAACAATGTCTAGAAGAGGTAATGGTTCGGCGTTCATCCAGCTAAAGAGCTAAGTGTATGGCAACAGGGACTAGGCAGGTCCAATTTAGGAAGTGTTTGACAGGATCATGATGTGATGTGCTGCGCATCATCAAGGACCCCGCGCACCTCCGTTGGTGTGCCTGTGAATGCATCCGCCAGGACTCACATTTGCTGGTGTAGGCTTCAGTGTATTGTCCATCGTTTTTGTAATATGTATTGGTAAGATATCGTTGTGGCCGTAACAGTTTTGCAAAATATATTCCTGGGAAAAAATTCAGGAGCTTCAAGTTAAAAGCACAGTTTACCTCGGGTGAAATAAACTAAGCAACTTAGGAATATATTGAAGTGGAATCACAGGTGTACAATCAAACAAAAATCCTGGTTTGAATTTGGCATCTCGGTACTAACAGAATTAACCAACGCGTGCATAATCCGCGAGTACCAGAACCTCGATAGATTGGTGGACCGCATGCAGCTCAGGCAAGGTTTTTTTAGGAGTCATTCCTCATTGGCGAGTGATTATCAATCAACAGAGATAAAACCGGTTCTATGGCAGACCACGAATGCTGCGCGATTTTTTTCGACTTTTGTTTTCTGGGCAAAAAAGTCATGGATGGGGGCCTTGTTTGGATTCCAAGGTCACCCTGCACTATTGCGAGATTTCTAGAGAGAAAGAAAAAGAATGTTGTCCAAGTTGAAAACCGGCCCCTCAGAAGTAAAGCAGATTATGCTATACACATATGGCGAGAATTCAACACGCTGTCTTACATGAAGGACAGATTCGCGCTATCTGCTCACAAAGTTGAACCTACATATTACATTATTTCAACGGTACAGATGATGAACAAAAGAGAACCGAGGCCCGAGTACATGCCTTGAGTCCAATCCTGCTAGAATCCCACATGCGAGCCGTCAGAAATAGAAGAGAACATTGAGCTTTGGCCGACTAATATGCATTGAATAGAACCGGTAGCTGCTACTGACGAAATATATCAGAGACCTTCCTCTTGTTGAGAAATAATGGCCAGACGCAATTCTTAACTGGAATGCAACGGGCACAAATTCCCTAGCTTGGCCATTTTGCATGAATAGGTTTTGCGCTGAGAGTCTGTGAAGTAAGAATAAAGTAGAGAAAGATTGTTCACCTTAGATATACTTCAATGAAACTCGGCAGCGCGTGCGCACTTGCGAGTTGGAAAGTGAACGGTGAACTTGCGAGTTGAGTTGCTTTTTTATACCTCATATGTTTGGGTCACATAAGTGAAAGAAGTGAACGGTGAGACAAGAGAAGAATGAGGAATACCCGGATCCCGCATGCAGGATCCACTCAAAATTTGAACAGCTTCCTTCTTGAAAGGCACCGTGAAGTAAGGACACAGTAGATCACACATCTTCAGGGTGAGATTCAGGTAGCATTAACAGCAATCTGAGTTTGGGGAAGCATAGTCTCCGGGTAATCCACTACTAAATCGCTCAGTCACCGCATAAGTGCGCGAAAACTCGGCTGCAGCATCTAACAATATATGGAAGCAGGGCCAGAATGTTAATAATTATTTAATCTTGAAAAGTTTAAGAGCTTAGGATGTAAATTGAACCGTCAGGATAAAGTGAGAGCAACAAACACAGTGGCATACTTTGCGTCCTTTTTCAGCACTTGCAGCTTGCCAAAGTCAATTTGGCATAAGAACAGGCTGAATGAGAAGCGAGTTAAAAGTATGAACAGCATTCTCATACCTGCAATCTGGGACAAATGTTGAGGTGGTAGGGCTCCGAGTTGGAAGTGAAAGGCAAACGATTAACCAAAGAAAAAACTTGCCAAAGACCATGGTTGATTGCGTGTTGAAGGGCCCAGTGGCGCCGAAAGAACTCATTAGGAAGGTCGGTAAGTAGTACTAGTAAGGAAACTCAGCAAGTTGCTTGAGAAAAATATCTCGGGGCTCAAGGGTCAGAATTTGTGGAAGCGCGGTTGGCATCAGCATGAAGATCTGGAAGAGAAAAAATGAGGAAGGCATTCTAAAAAGCAGTTGCTGATATTCGCGCGTCCTCTGCGTCCTCTGGTAGATTGCCGCCAGTGAGTGCCGGAAGACCTCCCTTGAATGTGTCTAGGAGATCGCGAATATGTTTCGCCAGAAGATCTGCACTGTCAAAAGTCCTGTTCAAGAACGGACTCCTTTTTATCTCTTTTCGCTACTCACATCAGAAAACTCGCATCTTTGCTCCATGATGAGATGCGGGATTAATCATGAATACTCCACAAAGATACTAACCATCCGTTCTCCTCAAAGATGATAGATTGTATTATTGAGCATGCTGAAAACGCTGGCGACGCGGAGTTTGTTGGGAAGGTCGTTAGAAGAGCAGCGGCCGCCACAATTCGACGAGAGGCGAGTGCAAAAAAAATGGTAATAAAGGGAACATAAGACACTCGCACCATCGTAGTTTCTTCCGCCGTCGCTAACCACAGATGCGCGGATCTGTCTGTGTAGAGATTCTAGATCTCAGTGAGCTAACCAGGGGGGAATGCACTGTGGTTAGTGGCCCGCACTGTAAGACATTCGTGGTGGAGTGGAGCTTAAGACAGAACTGCTGGGAAGGCCTGCCGACAGGAATCGCCAGTCGAGTTTTTTTTAAACATCAGTCATGAAACCAAAAAGGACTCACAAGTGCGCAAGCGGTGTGCGGGCACGAGATGTTGATGCACTCATTGAAGCCACACGCTACCGCCAAACACGATGCCTCGAACATCGTTCTGTCCTCGCGCACCGCCTTCTCACCTCGCACTTCGTTTCTCCGCCAATTACTGTCGACTATGACACCGTATCTGCCCTTTCCTCCCGCCAGGGCCGCTTATTTTTATTGATTTGATTTCTCTTTCAATTTTCCGAATAACCCATTCAACATCGCGGAAGTCTTATTTCAATTATGCACCCGCTTTGACTGGGACTCAATATCTGAGAGCGACAAATTTGCATTGGTATATGAGGTATGTGAAAGAGCGACTACGGTAAGACCTGCTGGGTATCATGCCGAGGGAAGAGTAACAACTGTGAGTTTGAGGGTAAAAGGGGTAGGAGAGGTAAAGAACGTGTGCGTATATGTGATGAGGACTCTGAACTGTGTGGCGTGGTTGGCAGCGCGTAGTTAGTATCGTTAGGTTCCCATGTCATTCTCGGCAATTATCACTGGGTTTCTTCCTGCTTTCACCCTCCCGCTGCGAGCCCCGCTGGCTCTTCTCCCCTGAGAGGTCCCAGGCCCTCTTCAACTGGGAGCTGGTTGACCAGCGGCAACTGAAAAACGGGTCAGAAAGACTAAACTTTGCACAGATTGACGGGTTACCTCTACTCGGGAATTAACACTGCGGGCATGTCCCGTGACGGTAAAAATCTTACCGCCACAAGGACGGTTGCCCAACGGTAGCTGCCTGTCTCGGTAACCCAGACGTTTCGGAATGATCCGGGCGGAGTTTGAATAAATCGAAGAAAAAGATGAGCCCAGATCATTCCTCAACGTCTGGGGCAATTGGTATAGCAACACCCCCCATCGAGTCACACATCTCATCCCTCCGTCACTCCCCCCCCCCAATGTGCTGTTGGCACTCATCCTAGCAATGCACAGATGTATTCTGTGAGGTCTAACAACTTTACCCAATTTTTTTGGCCCCTTCTTGAGGTGCAGAGGGCCGCTGTAGAATTTCATGTTTTCGCGCTTGATAGATCCGCCTGCACTATAAAAACACCAAAATAAAATCATTTAGCTACCCAAGTATATCTAGCAGCTATAATAGAGTAGTTCTGCAGACATCTGAGGGGTCCAAGGAGGCCCTAGGTCGAATAGAACATTAAATGGGCGTAGGCGTGACATTCAGAGTGTGACTCGATGGGGGGTGTTGCTATACCAATTGCCCCAGACGTTGAGGAATGATCTCGGCCCATCTTTTTCTCATATTTATTGAAACTCCGATCGGGCCGTAGGCCCGCCGGGCCGATCATTCCTCAACGTCTGGGTTACCGAGACAGGGTAGCTGCACGGTTGGACGCCGGCTGGCCATTTCGGCGCACCGGCATTGCACCGGCATCTCAACGGCATCGTTACATCCAGTTAACTGTCAATCAATGTTAATATTTTTATCTAATTTTATCCTTGGCTTGGCACCGTCCTCTCACTGATCATCGAGTTTTAGCTGCGATTCTCCACACTCATATCTGACTCGGAGCTAGGGTTAGCCATTGGCCCGCTCAAGCGCGCGCTCCCCGAGAACTGCGTGTTCCTCAGCTTCCTTGACGCGCCAACCACCAATGCGTTTTTTGCGGATACCAGCTTGCGCAGGCTGACGCTGCACAACGAAAGTGGGTTGGGGCGAGCCGAGCGCCGTGCCCGTGCAAGTGCTGCAGGCGACAATACAGAGCGGGGCAAGCCGCAACGTGTACCTTGGCGGGCTCGACGAGGGCATGACGGAGGAGATGCTGCATGACGAGCTGGGCCGCTTTGGGCTCATTGACCAGGGTCAAGATGGTGCGCGACAAGGGCATCGGGTTCATCCATTTTTTGAGCGTGGGCATGGCGACCAAGGTGTGTGTTTTCTTCTCTTTGACCTTTGCTCACTCTTCTCACACAGGCCGTAAATACCATCCCCACGGACCCTGCCTGGGCCGGCAAGCACGTCAACTACGGCAAGGACCGCTGTGCTTACGTCCTCAAGGCGCACCAGGCCGCCGCGGACCAGGCGGAGGTGGCCGTCGCGCAGAGTCTGATGATGCAGGCGGCCGCGGTGCATGTCATTTTTTTTTTTTTGGTTGCGGTGTTTTTTTTTTTTTTTTTTTTTTTTTTTTGGGGGGGGGGGGGATTTGCGAGAGTCGTTTCGCCGATCCGTCGCACTGCGTCGTACGACTTTTCTTTCTTGCTTTGCATTTCATTTCCTGGAGCATCCACGCGCTCACAAGCGCTGTGAGAATCCGCGCGCTTGGGCGCGCTGTGAGTGGAGTGAGCGTGACGCCGATATGTCCTTGGCTCGGGCCCCATCTTTGCTTCGACGTTGTCTTCCGTTACCTCGCTTTTTTTTTCCCTGCGCGGCCGCTCGGGCATGCGTTTCTGGCGTTGTAGGTGGGGCGAGCGCTCGTCGGGGTTGTAGGGGTTGTTGTCAATGTCGTCTCGGCGCTAGCTGCGTTCTCTCGCGGCCCCCCCCGTTTTTTTCCTCAGCGGGCACTTGGGTGGACGCTTGTCGGCGCTGTGGGTCGGGCCGGCGCTCTAGCGAGGTTGTCTCGGCGCTGACTACGCTCATCAGGAAAAAACAAATACTCTGTAGACAGGGCAGGATTCATGTAGACACTTGTAGCCAATGTAACATACCGGTAGTTTCTGTAGCCTCATGTAGCCGCCTGTAGTCAGTAGTGTGTACTACAGGGTGAATGTTGGCCACATGGCCAACACTGATACAATGTGATTACATGGAGCCTATGTATTAATATGTGGCTTATCCTGCGGCACTGTACACAGGTGGTGTAGAAAAAGTTTTGGAGTTCAAAGTTGTTTGTAGTACTGAATGGAGTCAATTAAAAAAAAGGACACTTGGTCTTGAATTGAATTGGTTGGGCTTGATGAACTTGGATTGAATTTTCCAATAAATAGGCCGTGCAATTCTATAGATATAAGCCAGAACTGATCAAGAAACGCAGAGAACGGAGTGGGAGCATGTCGGTGTGTTTGACCTCATATGGTTCCATACCTCTGCATATCTTTACTCTGTATTATAGCTTAGTGGTAAGTATTCTGTTATCTAATTTTCTCCTTGTGCGCGAGGTCACCAGTTCAATCCCTGTAATTGTCATTTAATTACACATTTCAGCCCAGTACCTCGTCCTACGACGGCTCAACAGAGAGGTGGATGGAATAGGTGCTACCCATTATTTTGTCCCCAAAACAAGCACTCTCGCTGCCCCAGCGCTTCGCTACAGATGAATACAGGGTCTCGCAGTTAGCTACGGGTGACTACAGAGTGTCACAGACATTTAACGGTCGACTACAGAGAGCTACATAAAGGGGTACCTTTGTACAGGACTACAGGCAATACATAGCCTACATTTCACTATGTCGTAGTTAGCTTTTTTCCTGATAGGCTGTCTTGCATCCGCCCAATTCTTTCCCTCTGCGGCCGCTTGGGTTGGCGTGTGCCGGCACTGGGTGTGGCGGGCGTTTGTCAGCGTTGTCTCGGCGCTGCCTGCGGGGTGCTCCCACATTTGCGGCGACACGTTCTCCCCTTCGTACGTCGTGTCCGCGCCGATGGGGCGAGCATTTGCCGGCGCTGTGGGTCGGGTCGGGTGGGGACGAGGTTGTCTCGGGGTCACGCGCAGGTGCTCCCACCTTCGCAGAGTCATCTCCTCGTCGCTCGCGTCGGCGTGTCCGAGCCAGTGGGGAGGTGCGTTCGTTGCGTCGGCGTTGATGGGGAACACACAGCGCTGCAGCGCTACTCGCACGTCTGTTCGTTGGGGGTGGGCGTGCGTTGGAATGGCGCGCTGCAGAAGAAAAACCGAGATCCCGGAGGTATCTGCACCTAACGGTGCATCGAGTGGCACACTACACTCCTCGGGGGTGCCGAGATCTGAGAACTGGAAGAAAGCACAGGCAGATTTCCTGGCAGGCAGGACCTCGCGCAGAGCAGCGCGTAAAACCCGCAACGCACAGAAACTCGTGCAGAATGCGGATAGAGATTCCCGCAGAACTGCAGCTGGAGTAACCACAGGTTCAGCAGCGGACACGTTCGGGGACAACGAACCAGATGAGCCAGACTCTGACGATGACCATCAAGTTCCGGAGCCAGCCACTGCGACACCGGTGAACTCTTCTCCTGCCGCAGACATGCAGGAAATTGTCACGTTCCTGAAGGACATGAATCCTGCGTCGCAGCACATGTTTCTGTCCCTCATGACAAAGATGCAAGCTGGGACGGAGCCTGAAAAACCCAAAGACACCATCCCCCTTGCACCCCCAACGCCCGCAGAACCAGCGAGCATCCCGCGCATATTTAATGCAGCTGCAGTACAGCCGGCAAGGAGCGAGGACAACCTCAGGACACCCTTCTCCCCTCGCATCATGGAGCTCGCGCAGGCTGGCGTGTACATGCAGAGATCCATCTTCACGAATGAATGCATCCAAGATATGTTCGTCAATCAAAGCGACCAGAAATACCAGCCGAAAAAGCGCACCATATTCAATGAAGGGAAGACCATACAGGTTTACATGCTAGACCCCTCAATATTCGACGACGAAACCACGCTATCCCATATTCAGTTCGACGAAGCCCACACAACCTACAGGAGATGGTTCGTGGAGAACGCACCCGTGGCAGCAGCACAGTTGGAAGCCTACGATAACCACAGGCAGAGCTGTCGAGATGTTGTTCTGGAGGACGAGCTAGATTTTGTGATGATCCAGCGATGGGACAGAAGCTGGATGCAGCGTCAAACGTGGAACCCGACAACATGGGATGGGGTACTATACCACAAAGACTTTGAACTCCACCGTGCACGGTACTTCGAGGCGAAGGTGTCAAAGCAGGTCAAGGAAGTCCTGAGACTTAACGGACAGATGTCAAAACAGGCACTGTACGAGCGGAGCCCAGAGAAACCTAGATCCACATACCCGGAGCGGACCTCTTCATCCTCATACCCTGAGCGTCAGTCCCCCTACTCCCGCGAGAGACCCGACCGGGAACAGCAGCGTTCCTTTCGGAAAGATGCGCTATGCCTTAAATGCGGAGACACCGGACACATGGCGCGTGAATGCCGGGCAGAGAGGACTATCAAGGGAAGTCCCCCCAAGATATTTTTCGAAGGAGGAAAAATCTTCTGGATTGCAGAGCCAAAAACCCAAGTATGCGTTGCTTGGAACCTCCACGGAGCTTGTGAGGCCAAGAACGCAAACCTGCATTGCCACGCCTGCACTTTGTGTGGCACCACCAAACACCATGCCGCATCCGGCAAGTGTTAAGCCTGGCCCCGACATTGGGGACCCGGTGTATCATAGTGCAAATGCGGCCGAATTCATCTCCGATGCTGTAAATAGGTCACTCAACTCCCGTTTCATTCACATTGGACCTTCAAATATTTTATCCAACTACAACACGATAATCACTCCCTATTCCGCGAACGCGTTCGAGACCGCTTTAAAAACTCTTAACCTTACTCCTCAATACCCTAATCTCGTTCATCACCTTCAACACGGATTCCCCATGGGAAATTTCGAGCCCATTCAAGAAACCACAATTTTCGTGAATGACCCCTCGGTCGAAACATATCGGATACAGGTCGACAAGTACCTCACAGACGAAAAGGCCTATTTATCTTGGGCTCAGTTCTGTAGGCAGACTGGTGGCTGTACACTTTTGAGTGTAATAAAATCTAAAATAAAATCTAAAAAGAATTTTAGATTTTATTTTATTTTATTACACTCAAAAGTGTACAGCCACCAGTCTGCCTACAGAACTGAGCCCAAGATAAATAGTCTATTCCTCATGCTAGAATTTTGGTAAGCATATCTAGTCTTCCCATAATTTTTTCTAATCCTTCTACAGGCAGCATCTTCATCAGAGAGACAAAATGAACAGACATTTGAATTGACACCTGCCCCAACTGCTATGCAATCACTTATGCATCAGCCTAGTTTGGTTGCATATCCTGGAGCACCGGTAAGTTATTCACAGATAGATCTAGACCTTTATTAATTTTTTTGTTCAAACAGAGATGCTTGAACTTTTACCTGCATCTGTGGAACCACAGTCAATTGCTCATCATGCAGGAGGTGTTTTTATCTCGTGGGATTCTACAGGTTCAACTGGTCGAAGCCGCACATGCAGACTTTGCCAAAATGCAGGAAGGGAAGCAGAAATGCAATCTTGTCCAGGAAGGAACAACAGGAGTAAATGCATTGGACATAGTGGACAGATAGATAAGTAATTTTCGATAGTTAGAAAAGGTACATGAATGAGTTGACTCAATGAACCATAAAAAAATAAGTGGGAAAGACGCGGATGCCGAACAAAAAACAAAAAACAAAATGAATATAGAGGGATTCGAACAAGAGCACTGCACATGTCTGCTTACGCAACGGAAGCGCCATAACAAAGCAGACCAAAGTGACCACTCTCTAGTGGTCACTTTAGTTCACTGATAGGTCCGGATCAATTATATTTGAAAAGAAAAAATTTCCATCAAAATTCCAGACACTGCACAGGGGTCGGATAATCTAGAAAAACAAATTGCTCCCATTCACTTCTATCACTGTATCTATAGCCGAGTTCGCACGCACCCTTTCCATAACCAGCTCCTAGCTACCCAGGCTTCGTTTGTTCGCTGCCGTTCTCGGCATCGCGGTGCACCGCTGGCCCACACTTGTCGAGAAGATGCATTCCCGAGTGTGCGAGCGACATGGCAAGAGGGAGCAAAAGCGGAATCTAAATTAAATATAAAATATAAAATGCTGCGAGGGAGTGTAGATGGACAAGTGAGGCGAGTAAGATAGATAGATAGTAAGTATGCAGAGGAGTGAGATGGGTGAGAGTGAATCACAGATGTGCGAGTCATCATCAGGAGAATATGTGGAGAAAAACACCACAAAGGTGCGAGAAGACCCCGCCTTCGCGATACCAGGAATAAATAGATGAAAGCATAACAAGAAACGAACAAAATTAAAAGAATACAAAATACAAGGCTCACTATTCGCGTCAGACGTGAGCTCGTTCGCGAGTGCGAGATCATTTCTTGCGTTTCGGGGGGTCTGTGCGGTGCGAGTCCAAGATAATAATGAAGAGTGGGAGTAGGCACCGCGAGCGGGACTTAGAGTGCAGCAGAAAAAAAAAGAAGGCGGTTGAGCGCCAAAGGAAAATTTTGACGTTGCGCGGCACATATCAAGTTCCCTCGGAGTCTCGCTCAGCCGGGAAAAAACAAAAACACTTCCCACACCCGCCCAACAGTCCCCACGTAAAACAAGAAACCACGCCAATCAGAAACCTCCAATAAAAAAGGAGAAGAAAAGGAATAAAGGCAGAGAGACGAAGAAGCACTCATCCCTCACCCTTCATCGTCTAACTCGTCCAGATATTGCTCCTCGTACGTGAATATACAGACGTTGTATCTGTGAGCACGTTGATAATCAGTAGATAAATTCAGCGCGATGCGCAAAAGAAGGAATTAATTAGAAAGGAGAAGCGAGGAATTAACTAGAACAAAGAGTAGGAATAGAAAAACAGTCGTACTCATGCGCATTGACAGACACCAGAAAAACTTCGCGCATGGTGAAGGTGCACGTCCGCATTCAAACATCCCAACAAACGATACGAATAAAAGCGGAACCAAAGATGACGGAAATGGAGAAAGAAATGGCCATCCAACGCAACCCCTTGATCTCCGTGAAGAGGTCCGGGCTGAGTATATGCGCGTTGGTCCGTTAGAATAAAGCAACATACGCGCGGCTAAGCGAAAAAAGTCGGCAGAGGCGATATGGATACATAGACGTAGTATCTATTAGCGAGTTAATAACCAGCAAATGAATTTAGCGAGTGTGCGCAAAAAAAAAGAACAATCAATTTAAGGAGAAAGATGAATAGGAATAGACGAATGAACAGTCGCGCCGATGCGCAGACACGAGTCAAAACTCGCGCAGTCAAGACGACCGGCATCCGAATGCGCAGACCAACATATGATTGGCATAAAAACGAAAGAAAAAAGGAAAGGAAGAGATGAAGGAACAGCGCACTCAGCCAACGCACCTGCTTGATCCCCTTCTTTGACGGGCGGGGAAGATCTGCGGGTGCGGTGCGTCAGTCAGAATGGCGTAATGCGCAGACACGAGTCAAAATTGGCGCACGGTCATGATGATGCAAAGGCACGCCGAAATCCACCAAACCGTCACAGGATACGAATAAAGACAAAACAAAGAGAGGAAGAAAGAACGAAACAGCGAACCCATGCAACACTACTTCTTGATCTCCACGAATATGTCAGCCTGCGTCGATGAGGGCGCGGTATGGATGAATTAGAGTGGAGTAGAACATGCCCAGGACGATGCAAGACGGACGCACCGCGGAAAAAGCACGATAGCCTCAACTCGCCCCGTGCATAAATCGCACCCCACCCCGCCTGCCGCGCGACGCGCACAACACCGTCATAACGCCAGGAAAAATCAATGCACCCAACAAAGGCTCAACTGCTACTCCTCGCTCCTTGTCTTGCACACAATATCCCCTCCCCCGCATCAATTAGTGCGATCTCCCGACGTACGGCGTGCCCGCGTCGCGGTGAATGATGTCAGCATTCGCAGTGAGCGGCCCCCCGTAATTACATGCACGTGCTCCCTGCAACACCGGCTGCCAAAGAAGCCACACCGGCCGCATGCCACGAAAAACCGAAATATTCACTGTCATTCGCTTTCTCCGCATCGAGTGAGGCGGGAGAGACGACGTCTGAGAGGAACGCGCGGCGACTGCTATGGTAGGCTCAAGGCATCGACTGGAACGGCGGCGCGTTGGCACTTCTACGCCACATGCCCGATATTCGCACTGAGGATGCACACCCTGTCCTCCAGCGCGCTTTCCCGGACCGCAGAAGCATGGATTTCACTATGAAATAGACTCCCCGCATCCCTCGGCTCCCTCAGATCGCTCTCTCCGCGCCTCGCGCCCACCTCCACATCTTTGCGTTCCCTTGCTGACTCGCGCTGCAGTTCACCACACTAGTCTTGCGGTTTGGCTGTGAAGAGCACGTCGTCCAGTGTGTGCGCAGCACCGAGAGAGCCCAGCGTTGACGTAGACGTAGTGGACGTAACTAGACGGAAGTGCACATAGACGTAGCCGTGGACGCCGAGTGCAGTGGCCCAGGCCGGAACCTGCTGTCTGCGTGCGTGGAGTGGTGTACAGTGGGTGCGAACACAGCCGCAGAGTTGCTCAGTGCTCCATCTTATCCTGGCGCGGCTTCTTCGTCCTCGATGGGGGGCTTGCGCTTGAGCGAGGGATTGCTGGTGTCTGCGTTGGGCGAGGGGCGGAGGCGCAATATTCTGGTGCGTGCGCGACTTAGAGGGTGCAGACTTGCAGTGGCATGGATTGTGGGAGTACTGGTGAGGGTGGATGTGGGTGACTAGAATGAGCACACGGGAACAGTGCGACGAGGGTGGGATGCGGGAGGTACCGCGAACGGCGGGATGCAAGACTCGGGCGAGGCGATGGTGACTGGTGAGAAGAGCTGACGCGCCGGCACGTGGGAGGACAAAGAAGGCACAACAACGCGTCGTTTTGACACATTCTGTCGACGTGCGGGCCGGGCGCACGAGTAGGCGGCGCGAACGTGAACTGAATACTGCCCAAAAGTGCAATTGGCAGTCACGTATAGGAAAGGATTAACCACTACGCAGGAATTCACTCTGTTGGCGTTAAATAGAAAAATGTGTCGAACCGTGGGCCCATCCCGAATCAGAGTGTGTATAACACGGATACGATATTATTGACTCGCCGCAGCTCATTATATGGCCCGAGAAACTAAGAGTGGTAATTAAGACGCAACCAACAGGTATCCTAAACAAAAGCGCTCTCTCACAAGAACGAAATATATAACTGGCCCATTCCAGAGTAGCGGAGTATGTCTGATGGTCAATACACCCAGATTATGAGACGACGTCTTACCGACGTGAACACTGGATACAGAATAAAACTAAGGACTGGGTGGATTAGACATCATTGCAAGGTTGTTGTTTGCTTGCTTACCTCGTCGAACGGCCTCAAGTTTGGATTGGAGGCAACTTGAGAGAAGAAGTGAGAAAAAAAAATCCCAATATTGAATAGGACGTAGGATCTGTGCCCTGAGTTGAATCATGCGCGGAGAATTCCTCGCCGATGTGGAGTCGAGAAAACGCTCGGTTGGCCTTGGGGCGTCACACGTTGGCGGCGCGCAGCACCGTGATTTCCCGTGAGCTATTGTCATTGATTGTCAAATGAGATTTGAAAGCCGTACACCGATTTTTGTATCCGATTTCTGCACGTCCCGCTACTCTCGCGTTATCCAACATATTTCGAGGCCCATTGCGCGCTGGCCGTGTGCAGTGCCGCGCTCGGAATCTTTGTTTGATTTTAGGCTTCCCGTGAGCCCTTACTCCCATTCCGCACCGAAGGGGATTTTCTAGACACTTCAGTTGTGCGCAGCGCGGCTCTCGCATTTCTGTATTGACTGAGACCTCCTTATATTATATCTTCCTTTTAGATCTTCATCCTGATCTGAATAATCGCCACACAAGCTTCATCCCGGCGCCGCGCTCGGAATTGTTGTTCTAATTTTGAGCTCCTATGAACAAGGACTCACAAGCCTTGTGAGCTGTGTACATTTGAACAGTGATGCTGATATTAACTCTGGCTCCCTCGAGCGGTTCGCCGCCCCTTTCGAAGGAGACAGAAAGGAAAAATATTTTCGCGAAAGGAAAATAAATTCTCGCTCCAAAGAAAAGGCGCCAAAGCGAAACTAAAATAGATATAGTGGTGCTCATATACCTGAAACTTCGGCGTCTGCACGTCCGACACAAGCGGCGGGTGCGTCCCGGAGTCGTGTTGGATCCGAGTCTCGGGTTTGGCTTGGTGGGGTGTGGTGAGAAGAGAAAGCAGAGGAAATGAAATATAGTAAGCCTCGCACATGTCTAGAGCAAAAAGAAAGGCCCGAGAAAAGGTGCGAGGTGAGTGAGGTATGAAAAAACAATGAGGAAGGGGGCAAGCGCGAATGGCAGATGGTCGAGGCATCATCAGGAAAATATGGCGAAGGACGTAAACACCACGAATATGCGAGAGCGCCCCACCATACCGAGAGGTATGAAAGTACCCTGGACATAGAGAATATTCAAGAATAAATAACCGACTCACAATCCCTTGAAGCTATACACCTGGCCCTTGGCCGTGCGTGGAATCTTTCCTTGTGTTTGTGCGGAGGGGATATATTAGCGGGGAGCGAGAAAGACGAGGTTTGGCGTCAGTCGAAAAGTAGGCACAGGTAACAGAAAAGGTGAATGGGAGAAAGAACAGAGGGCGGATTCACATCAAATGAAAATAAAATGGGCAGGGCAGCTTCAATGGGAGGGTTTTGCGACCCCCTGGCGTTTGTCGCATTCCACTTGCCTTGGTATCGCATCATCCACGCGGGAATATCGCGCTATCGATAAGAAAAGCGGGATGTACACAAGAACCATCGCGCCGATGAATAAAAAGAATGTGCAATAATGAAAGGAGGAAACAAATAAAAGGCAACGAAGAAAAAAAGCGCACTCACCCCCAGAGTTCAGCTCTTCCTTCATCCAGCTCTTCCCACTTCCCTGCTGTCCGTGCGCAAAGATGCCAAGTCAGTGTCCCTAGGTGAAGTAGTCAGTGCGTTAATAATTCACAGGGTACTGAGTAAAACGATGAGCTAGACAAGAAAGGGGCAAGAACGTAAGAATAGAGGACACGCGAAGAAGCAGGAAGCGGGAAGGGTGTGCCGACAAGACGCACAACCAAAACGAACGTTGATACTAATAATGGAAGAAAAGGAACCACACACCCATAACCGCGAGCTCCTTAATCTCCGCAGAGAGATCCTCCTGCGCTGGCCAGGAGGGGGACCTGCGCATGTAACTTGTGAGTGAATAGAATAAAATACACCGGGACGATGCGGACAGATGCACCTGTCTCGTCTCGACGCGAGACAACGCGCTCGACACGCCGCGGAAAATTCTTGCCGCCACACCAACACAGCCGAACGCGCGCAGTCCACCCCAAAAAAAGTGCAGAAAAGAAAGAAACACGCTGAAAGATATGAAGACTCACCCTCACCACATCAAAACCACGCCTCCCTCCGTGCGCCCCTCCGTGCTCAGTACGACTTCCCGCCAGCCTGACAGATACGTGCACCTCGGGGTAGGTTATGTCTGCCTCGACGGGTGTGTTCCCTGGGGGCGCGCCGGCGATATGGTGCCCGACGCCAGCGGGCCGGTGGAAATGGACGTACCGGTCGTACCGCAATCCCACAGGCAAAATCCCCTCACCGTCACGCTCCTCGTGTCCTCCTTCTCACTGCGCTCATTACGCGTCTCGCCTCTTGCGCTCTGCATCCCACGCGGCGTGCTGGTGCTCGCACTCGGCTCTGAGGTGTTCCTTTTCGGCGCGTTGGGCGGAGTAATCCGCGTCTCGCGTGGCCGGCGCGGCATTCACACTGCACACCCCGCCTCTCTCGCGCGGATTTCGGTGCGAAATTTACTCACCGGCCCCTCCGCGCCCTCACATTCGTCGTTCACCCCAATCTCGCCATCTTCGCGTTCCCATGCGAGCGTGAGCTGCAGCTTCGCGGATTCTGCCTGCAAGGAGGGGAAAGAGGAATTGAGCAATGAGATCGGCGTGCGCGGTGCGGAGGGCGGACAGGTCGGCGTGCAATACCTGAGTGGAGAAAATCGGAGGCGGTGGCGGAGGCCGCCGAAGACGCAGCCGCAGTGGACGCGAGGAGAGTACGGCGTCCGGCGTGCGCGCGCTCTCGAGCGTCGTCATGTACGTGCGCAGCGTAGTACGCGTCGAGACGGCAGATGGGAATTAGCCGCCGGACAGAGGGAGTTAGGGGACGGGGACGGGGACGGGCGGCGCGGTGGCTCCGCAGGCGGTGGGGTGCAGGCCGGGGAGAGTCTGCCCGCGCTGTGTCGTGGTGCTCATAGCCCTAGTGGAGATGACTGCCGCAGATGCCGAGTTATTCGCCTGCGCGACGAACTTGTGCGGGTGCTCGGCGTCGGCATCTCCGTCGTCTTCAAGAGAGAGTATGCGCTCAAGCGACAGCTTGGCGTGTGTAAGGGGTAGGTGTGACATCCATGGGTTACATGTAGACTGTAGTATGCGCGAAAAGAGGATGTGTACTTGCCACACATACTGCGAGGAGCAGGCTGCACTGGATAGACGTTATGCGCCGGTCAGGCGATAATTGAGGGGTAGCACTGGACTAGCGTGTATGGCGGGAGGCGAGGGGTGGCTGGCGGGAAGAAGAGATGACGCGTCGCACGTGTGACCCAAACATGGCATAACAACGCGCCTTTTTTTACCGGCTAGATCTGTGGGAAGCACAGGGTGACCTGAGTAAACGTTTAAACGTTTAAATAAGATAAGCTTGGAGAGAAGCAATTTGGCCTGACATATGCAGGCTCAGACCCTGATATTCTTCCTCCTAACTGTCAACCGCGAGCTATGGCACGGGAGCGCAAAATCCGCCCACTCCCAAACCATTTTCCATTATCTTGGGGCCTACATCATACATAGTACCTGCGGACAAAAAACGTAATAATTCTTTCTTTCTTCGTCCAATAGGTCAAAGGAGGTTGATCTCCGTATACTGTACGTACTGATGGCAACCGTCAGTCGCGGGATATCGCCTCGGGACGGAAGCATGCAACTCCAATCCTTGGAGTGAGTTTTGCTTACTTCGCCAAGAAAGAAAAGGAAACCACAGATTTCTTCGCCGAATGGTTGGAGTCAGACCGGAGTTGACCTTCTCCTTGTAAACGTGGAGAGCAGACACAGGACAACCCCCACTGTTTTTATAATTTGTATGCATTTCACTGTTTTAAACCCCGCCTCGAAGGAAAGGATAACAACTAGGTCAATTAGATAAGTGCGCGAGCATGTAATTCCGGTGTTTTAGTTGAAGAGCCATGGTTGAGTTCGCACCGTCTTTGGGGTAATTATCCGGGCTGAGGCATAATGGCTCAGGCTAGGATCGAACGGGTGACTTTCTCCTTGCATCCATGAAATATTCAAAGTACATTAAGGGAACATCCTATCCACCGACCCTGGATGTGTCGGATTTCCTCCCACCTGCGCCGGTAAATTAAAAAGACAAGGATAAAATGGAATAAGATAAAAACAGATAAAATCGGACCCCGGGCCCGAATTGAACGGATGACTTTCTCCTCATATTCACACACATGCAATGATACCCAGGATACCACGCCCGTGACCGAGCATTATTTTCAATCTTTTGAAATCCTCTCTATGCAGCCTGCAATATGTGTGACCCATTTCCGACTTATTTCCGACTGCAAAAACCTTCCAAAAAGGTAAAGATCCACTGACTGGGTGACTTTCCATAACGATAGAATAGTATCAATTGAGGCAGTCAAATTAATTGGTCCTAATATTCTTGTGGGAGACACAGAAAAATGAAATATTTTGGTCCATCCTTACATATATATTAGCGTGTTTGCGCAGGAGCCATTGGAGCCACACAGTGGCTTTAGGGCCGTGCGAAAAAATAGCAGGCGGATGGCTCCACGGAGCCATTGACGTCATGTTTTGGCTGTGGAGCCATCCAGTTGCGCACAGCCAAAAAGCCATCATGTGGCTCCAATGGCTTCTGCGTAAACTCTCTATTATATTGCCTTGCTGTTTGGTGCAAAATAGCCTTATCTTTACGTGGCCACAATTATGCATCGCCTGCTGAGGAAGAATCACTGAGAGTTTCTTAGGCTTGGTGCGCGGAAAAAACACGCATCAGAGATGCGTAACGGACACGTCGAGACGTGTATTGGACATGTATGGATGCGTGGTAGACGCACAAGAAGCTGAAACAGTCACCATATCTAGCTTCAAACCCGAGGCCTCTTTAAAGGGAACTTGCAAAGGCTTCATCCAAGTCACTGGGCCCCTTTTTCGGAAAGATGAGACTCAATTACAAGTACTTATGTAATAAGGATCGTCCCTTTCAAACTCCAGATCACCTTTTTCGACACTAGTGACAGCGATCGTTGAGGCACTTTTTAGTGGCTGTGTTGTAATTAATTCATGGCTGTGCTTGAATTCGCTTAGTATTTTTGTAGTCTTTTTAGTGGCTGTAATATTGATGGATATTATTCTCCCCTTCAAAATGAGCTTTCCCCAAGTAAATATACTAAGGCCCTCCGGGCATCCCCTGGTACCTCCCAGTACACCTTATTAGATGGCTGGACCAGTTAACAATTAATTTGTAGTCAGCAGTTGCTATATGATGGCCCTCCGGGTATTCCCCAAGGTCAGAGTTAGTGAGCAATAGTTGTGAGTCCGCTAAAGTTGGTGGCTCATTCCGAAATATTTACAGCCATTGGATGGTCCTCTGGGAATTTTATTGTATCTAGACATTTAGTAGAAGGTTGAAAGCGGCCGCTTTATGTTTTTTTCTGAGTAAATCTGTTGAAATCAGAATCTGCAGGAGGTTCGGACTTTTTTCGGACTTCAGGCCTTTAGGTCCGATGATCGTAGCTCAACGACCGGTCCGCTGATCCGGTAAAAAGGCGCATGCAATAGACAAGTTTTAATTCTGATTTGGAGACCTGGTACCTGAGTCGGTACCAGGAATATTTTTTTGGTTCTTTTTCGTTATTTCCTTTGAGGGCATGCGTGGGAAAAGTCAAGTAAAGCCCCGTAAAGTGTGACCCGGTCGAAATGGCACGTAAGTAAAGTACCTTGTAAGGTAAAAAAAGTTTCTTTGTTCACTCTCGTGCGTGCCGCAGCCTGCCATAGAAATTTCAGATGAACACAACGACACTCAAAAATCACAAAAGCCTGTAGCGAAGCCATATGGGGGGAGGATTTATTATCCTCGCGTGGTCCACAGCATGAACAACGAGTTTACGGAATACAAAAATGTAGAACTATCAGCGTGGTTACATGCATCGTGGAGGATGACCGCCACATAAACTATTAAAAGCCGCCAACTTGAGAGTCTGCCGCCGCCACCATATGGCCCAGTAATTCAAGCTTCAGAAACTCCAGCCTGTACCTGCGGCATTCGAGATGCCAAGAAATATACCCATCTCTGAAGCTTCTCCACTGCATCGCTGTCTGAACATCCGCCTCATCCAGATCATCCAATCCAGTTTCGCCCTTCAACTTCCTTTCGCAATCGTCCAAACGCAATAATCCATCAATTCTGTGGGTCGCCTCTCGCATCTCGTCGCAAAGGAGATTGAAGGTGTCGTTGGTTGTCCAGTCACCGGAGATTCCCTTCCCGTGCGCTCCGGCCGACGAATGAGCACGAGTGCGAAGGTGAATTAAATTATACGTCTCCCCGTCAAGTTCTTCCTTGTGGAAGGAAAGAACATCATTCATGCCATGCTATGATTGAACCCCGGTCAATAAAGCCCAAGTCCACAAGGTACACTCACGATGAACGAGATTACATCTGGCAGAACTCTGAAGTATTTCTTCAGTGGTAACCTTTGGTCGCTGGTGGCCTTGAAAATTCCCGCAGCATACGCCTCTGAGATACCACTCTTTGCGCACAAGTAATTGGGGCTGTCGCAAAAGGTGAGGTTGTAACATCAGTACACTGGGGAAGACTTGGGATAGGAGCTGTTCTCACAAATTGAGAGCAAGTCCATCCAAGGATGCCGAGTCCTTATGTTCCAAACGGTTCGAAAAAGGCGAAGAATCCTCTTCCTGTCGGGGCCGCATTTGATCGAGTGGTTATTGAAGTAACGAATATGCTCACCTGAGTTTCGAAGATGTATTTCTCCATCAAGCATGCGTCAATGTAACTAATCCACGGAAGGATGGCCAAATCCCGAAGGACCGCATCACTGCCATAGAAGTTCGACAGCTCCTTGAGCTTCGCTTGGAAGAGCACCAGCATGCCGTTATCCTGAGGCTCGCCCATGTACAATTTCTGGGAGAATTGAACAACATCGTCGTACAGGGCTGGGTTATTAATGGAGTCGTCGAGTATAATGGCTATGGCTATTAGCTCTGCGAAGAGCAGTTTCAGTGTGACATATGCATGGGGGTAACTTCGGTCGATTACGCCTCCCGCGGCGTCCTCCAGGTCGGCAAGTTGGTCGGAATTCCATGGGCAGACGGGGCCCAAGGTGGAGACCATCCAGTCATGGAATGGACCCCAGTAGTCCGCGTCATATAGAATAGTCTCGTAGCGATAGCCTATATCACGGAGAAGCTGCTGGGTGGACTGAGTGTACTACGACGCATCTGTAGACATGGTTGAACAAGGGCGAATACCTGGTGAATAGATAGCCTTGTATATGAAAAATTTGCGCTTTATAGAAGTACGGACTGCAACTACTAAATTCGTAGCTAATTTTTGGGCCTGGACCGGCTCCTGAATCTTTGGCTTTTCCGGTATGATACCAGTGCGGTGGTCTCCAACACTGACAGCGCGACGTCCGCACTGACACCGGTGTTGGAGACCACCGAATTGTTATGACACCAGAGAAGCCAAGGATTCTGGAGCCGGACCCAAAATTAGCTACGAATTTAGTAGTTTCAGGGCCGAAATTCCCATATACGGAAATACACGTGGCCCCAGCCCCGAAACTACCAATATTTATTTCGCGCCATAAGAAACAGCGAGAAGGAAGAAAAGGGAGCATATGGTAGCACGGTAGTGTGCATTCGCTGTAAATAATGGTTGTTTGAACTGCTTATCGCGCGGAAGGCGGCCGCTCTACTCGGGGCCGGTGCCTGTCCTTGGCAAGTGGTTTATGTAAATCTCTTAGTCAATACTAAGGCCCTCCGGGCATTCCCTGGTACCTCCAAGTACACCTTACTAGACAACTGGACCAGTTAACAATTAATTTGTAGCCAGCAGTTGCTATATGATGGCCCTACAGGCATTCCCCAAGGTCAAGGTCACAGTTCTGAGTCCGTTAAAGTTGACAGTGGTAGCTCTTTCCAAAATATTTACAGCCATTGGATGGCCCTCCGGGAATTTCCTTGTATCTAGACATTTAGTAGAAGGTTGAAAGCGGTCGCTTTATCTTGTTGAAATCAGAATCTGCAGGAGGTTCAGACCTTTTTCGGACTTCAGGTCTCCAGGTCCGATGAGCTGCCACGGTGTAGCTTAACGACCGGTCCGCTGATCCGGTAAAAAGGCGCATGCAATGGACAACTTATAATTCTGATTTGGAGACCTGGTACCTGAGTCGGTACCAGGAATATGTAAATTCAAACCACCCTCAGTAGCATTCAATTATTGGAGAACGGTATACCTGCCCTGCCTTGTAGCCCTGCATAAATTATGGAATTGACTATTCAGACAGTAGAGAATTTCAAAGTATTATAACCAAAATGAAGGCTGTTCCAGAGCCGCCAAATTATGCTAAAATGGCTGAAACAATTAAAGTTGGAGTCGGTTTTCTGTGTCAGAGGAATATGAACAAAGGATTGAATTTACAACAAACAATATCTGTCAGGTAGAGAATTCACAAATGACTACAATCCATGGTGAACAAATGGAACCCAGCGCTCAAAGGTCATTCCTGGTTCCCTGTAAAGTGCTTTCACGGCGAGATGAAGTGCTTTGGCTGCTTTGCGGAGATCAGGGAGTCTTGGAGGGTCAGAGGGTGGACTGCAATCTTTGAACAGATATTCATAGAATGTGTCTGCAATTTTTGGGCCATCATTATCATTCATGCTCCTGTATCGCAGGTCAGAGTTTACAGAGGGAAGTACTGCAAATGGCTAAACTTACCACATGGTGGCAACCACTCCACCAAATCCTGCAAAAAGCAGGCTTAAGTGAGAATGCTGTGCCATTCATGTGCTCCGATCAGATTCCCGATCACTGCATCAATATCGATATCTCTCTAAACTACCACCACGCCACCGCTCATTTCTTACCTTATAAGCAGGAAGTGATCGAACACCACTTTCATTCAATGCTCGAAACCAAATACATCGGCCTCGCGATGGCCATCGTGGCCATCGGCACGAGCAGCGCCATCACCAAAATGGTGTCGTGTCGCGTGAGCCCCACATCGAAGTCCGAAATCTTCTCGATGGCTTCTGTTGGAACTCTCTGGACTGTTCCCTACCAAGCGACTGGCAAGGCCGTGGGTTCTTCATCTTGGATGATTTGCATACAATTACCCCACTCCACTCAGATCCGGGCAACCGCTGCATACGGCGGCGTCCACATCTCCGTACCGACAGAGAAGGAGTACAAGCATTGGGAGACGAACAAGCAGCCGCAATACCTCATCAAGTTCCCGCACGGCAAAATCCCGGCCTGGGAGGGCAAGGATGGCTTTCTGCTTTTTGAATCGGTTGCCATTATGCGATACAGTGCGTCACCAAGACCAGCGGTCGATCGAGAGCATCGAAATCAAAGAACTTCTTTTAGTAGGAGCACTGGCACCGCGAGAGAAAGGTCTCTATGGAAAGTCACCTGAAGACGCTGCTCTTATCGACCAGTGGATGCACCTGATGGAATCTGAGGTCGAGTT
This sequence comes from Mycena rebaudengoi, assembly GCA_029282285.1. Taxonomy (NCBI): domain Eukaryota; kingdom Fungi; phylum Basidiomycota; class Agaricomycetes; order Agaricales; family Mycenaceae; genus Mycena; species Mycena rebaudengoi. The sequence continues at coordinate 117,454 of JARJCX010000142.1, forward strand.
CAACACACAACATATCAACTACTTTTTCATTGGATGGCTTGCTCCGTACAGCGAGCCCGTGCGTCCACGTTTTGATTGTACCCGTTTCCCGTGACTGATATCCACGCGATACAGATCCACAAAACCTTCCTCGAGCGCCAACTGCGCGGTCTCAACACCATTGAGAAACATCTTGCTGGCGTCTCCGCTGCCAGCACATCTGCAGTTGCGTCCACTGGCCAGCGCACGTTCTTTGTCGGCGACTCCCTCACCATCGCGGACATTTACATCGCCACAATGATGCAGCGGGCCAGCGGGATTAACGTCGGAACCCAGATTCGCGCGCAGATACCCAACATTATGCGACATATGGAGCATGTGCTGAACTTCACACCCGAGTTTAGAAAGATATTCGGCCCTACGCCAGATATTGACTAGGATTCAGTTGTCTCAATTCGAGATTCAATTTTATCTTGGGCACTGCGCCGTATTCTTATGCTCTGCGACATTCTGTCGTTCTGCGCAAGGTATATTCATAGCCTTCGAGAGCAGAAATCGGCTATAATTTCCGTCAAATCTATCTTCGCAATGGCCAACTGGCTACTGTACTTTAACAATCAATTCGACTAAGGGAGGTGAAGTGCGACGGAAATTTTCGGCTCGACAATTCGACAACCGGAATTTTTGGCGTGAAATTTTCGACAAACGGGGGCGAAAATTGGTCGAAATCACCCTTTGTGCGCGAACTCGGCAGATTTTTGCGTGACCAACCGGAAATCTAATTCGACAGAGTCTTGGGTGATGCGTGACAAGCACCAAAGTTCGCCATCGACAGACCTCCGCGTGACGTGTGACTGTCAATTTGATTGTTAAAGTACAGTATTCAAGTAAAGCAAAACGACCTGCAAGCGGAGCGGTCCGCACCGACAAATAATATGTGGGGACCGGCAATGATCGATGAAACGCCGGCAACTTTGCACTTGTTTGTCCCCCGCTAACAGCAAAAAATCTGTGTTCTATGGTTTTCCTCCTTCCGCAGAGACCCAGTCAGCTCGTTTTGCTGAGGTAAAGTGTTCAATATATATATATTTACATGGCTGAGGGAGAGAAAATAAAATCCCATTGCAATACAATATTTATGGATCCATGTCCTCCCACTCTGCCTCGTCATCGCGAGAGAACCCAAATTCATCGATAATTACGGGTTCAGATTCCTCGGGAGCTGTCTCAACAATGGCATAGTCGCGTACCCTGAAAGATATGTTGTCAGAATGGGACATGATTGATGAAACTGTACGGAATTACCGCCGTGCAAGTTCCCGATCCCGCGCTTCCAACAAACACTATCGTCTCACAGCTTCATTCGAAACCCGCGTCGCAGCCAGAATTGACACCATCGGCTGCTGGACATTCGCGCATGTCACGGTTAATGTAGCCGGAGCGGAATGTCAACACGGGGACATAATGTGCACCTCTCCAGCAAACGTGCATGCTCTGCACTGGCTTATTTTTACTATGTAGGACTGGATGTAACGGACTCCCATAATCACGGTTCCTTATTCGCGGTTGCGCTCGAGATCAATTCTCTATTCAATCACTACTTATATTTAGTGACCTAGGCCTTGATAGGGGCAAAGTGTATCAAAGGCCGGGGCATTGGCATTTTCCATGAAGTATCCAAGGCTCCCAGTGTTCCACTATAAAATCTAGCTATAAGACTTTATATTCCCGGTCTACCGTTCTCTCACATTACATAAATTGACCTCGTTTGAGCCGTGTTTTGAAATTATTCCAAATCTTATGTGTCTCCCACTCTCTATCGGCTTTGTGGACTGCAGGATATTTCATCCTCTTGGCTGGAAAGCATGCAGGAAAAAAACAATTATAACATGAACCCGGTTTTTTGAGGCTGTTCATAGATCTGATTTTTATCAAAATCCAATGTCCCCGGAGAGTTACACAGGTATAATTTAGCGGGTTTCGTGTTACTCTAAGAAATGCGGAAACCGCCAGCACGCGGTGTCAGGATCATGCGGATCAAGAATGGGATCATTCATCAGCCCGGGTGCAGTACCTATCGATAGGTAACCAGCCCAAACTTTAGGCACCTGTTCATTAACCGTTCTTTAAGCAAATGCTCGGCGATTATTTGTACCTGTTTGCCTCTATGTCCATCGGGATTATCCCCTTCTTTCTCTCTCCCTCTCCCTACTCATTCGTCAATGTCGAATGACCCGCGCGCAGTCTGAACGATCATCAGCAACACCGCCTTTGTATGCCTCAAGGCTCCAATTCATCCCCGATTTCACACTAGGCCCGAGATTTCCAATGCGATGCGACCTGCGGAGTCACCGCCAGCTGCAGAAGACATCACGGATTGGGCTAGAGGAGGCAAGGAGCCAAGTCGCGTGAGTCCACAGCTATGAGTATTTCTGGAATGACACGTTGCCACAGACAGCGATACTGCGGCCACGTATGTTCATTAAACGTATAAAAGCGCTGCATTCTAAGCACTTTCTCCATCCCTGTTTTCTTCACTCACCTCTTCCCTCTGATTGCTCAAATATACGAATGATCTGTTTCGCACTCCGTGTTGCAATCAAGACTGGAACCTCAATATCCGATGCAAGATTCAACTGCAAACAAATTCCACCTGCCAATGCTGTAGCTACGACCTCAGGCTTCCTCTCAAATGCATGAATATTTCTGGGTTCATTCTGGGGTCCCTTACTACTGGGATCTGTGGGCTGTAGACAATCTTTGCCAATCTCCCACCTGCTGCCAATTCTCGTGGATGGTCACCGTGAAAGCTTCGTTCCCATTCGCTCCTGTTGTCGCCGTTTCCGGGTTCAGAACCACATTATCTTACCCAAATCGTACTACCGTATTTTAGTCGCCCTTTACTCTACTGTGTTAAATAAAAATAATATTAGCCATTATTGCCCCGGTTACCGGAGCGAAGCGAAGGCAGGTCTTGTCATATGTATCGTAACATGTGGACCCCTGTTGATCAATCATCAGGTTTGACAGGTGTGAGAGGTTTTACACTCGGAGTTCGGACCGACACGATCGAGTGCATAAACGCGGCTGCAATAGACATGTTTTATTTCTGGTTTGGAGACCTGGTACCTGAGTCGGTACCAGGAATTTTAGACTGACAGCATGGTTAATAAAAGCCGGTGCAAAGAAGTCGCCTGATAGCACGCTGGCGTGCATCCCCTACAGACCATACACTGTATGTCGTTCGACTCGGGTCCGCGTAAATCATTTTTATTTTCCGCGCCCATTCTGCATGAGTTCTTCACCAATCCGTGACTTTATAGGCTCATTTTGTTGCCCTCACTTTGGGAATTTCCGCTGCAAAGCCTTGGGCTGGAATTATGGACATCCTCGTGCACCACACCTGGAAGAAACCCCTGCTCCAATTCTGAGGGGCAACACTCGGCCACACATCTCGTACGACCCCTTGAGGGTAACAGTCTGGATCTTTGGATTGGCTTTCTATATCTGTGACGCTTGGACTTGCATGGTACAGTAGCATTTTTCTTCCCATATTCCTTCTGTACTGCTGTCCATCAGCCGAAATTAGCTAAATTTGATGTCCCCAACTCCCGGAATTATTCCACGAGACGTTGGGCCTGGGGAAGGATATGTTGGATCAGGTATATCCATTTGCTTGTCAGTAATCCGTATGCTTTCTAATTTGGGCCACCCTGACCCATTTTCACTGTGCAACACCCAGAGAGTTGACGGTGCTCATTCTCTGCTTCGAACTGCGCGTCAACTGTCTAATTTTATACCTCCCCTGAAGGTACCACATATGTACAAAGCATGTATAATAGTCGCTACATGACCTCTTTACAACATTCCATGCACGGAGCCCCTATATCCCGCAACAACCATGGATTCAGGCGGGTGGCCGACTAAGCCATCAATTGCCGTTTTCGGCATGTCACCGGAAGGAAATTTGCTGTACTTTCGAATCGTCCGCCAAATTCGAGGAAGTTGGCTTTAACCAATTCTAGGATCTCTGTTGTGTATGCGATAGCTCTTGAATACGATGAAATGCTTACAACGTGCAGCATTTAACGCTTAATGCTAAGGTGGCCGACCAACACCTCGCAGATAGTACTATATTACTTCCATATACTACGTCGTAGGGGTCCAGTGGCATAGCTATGCATACCTTTTAGCCAGACAGACGATGGAGAGCCCGAGGAGAGGTGATGAGGGCGGGGGTGAGGATGGGAAAGAGAATGGTCAGCCTCGGGACCTGGGCCGCAGGCATCCTCCGTGATGTGTACCTCTCTTCACCGCTGTCGTCCACCTCCCTCCCCACCGTGCACATCGGCTCCTGCTTCCTAAGTCCTTGCGTCCCGCCGTTCGTTCTCGCACACCTCCTCTTCCTCTTCTCTCACCGACCAGATCCCTACCCTCGATGTACCAATCCCTTTCTCCTTTATGCCATTTATCACCAAATTCTATCTGGTCATGAAAGAAATGGCCCGTCGCTGCCAAATAATACGAAGCCAGTGTCTGCTGTGATATATCATTTGCCGCTCTCAGGTAACGGGTTTGATAGATCATGGCTGCAAGGCCATCAGCCGATACGGATACTTATATCAAGCCCCGGGCTAAGGCGGGCTGACGGTTCAACACCCGACCTTCGTACATGCGTTGCAGCCAAAACTAGACTAATTATTCGAGAGGTGTGCCGGAACCGCATACTATTTGCCTGGACTCGATCAATCGACCATCATCCTGTCTTCATCATCTAGGAGTTATTTCATTGAAAGTAAATACCTTTTCGACTAAATGGCGGTGGGTGCCTACCTGGTTCGCTGCAATCCAACATCTCGTCAACTTCCCGAGTTAGCGAGGAGTTGAGGTCAAATTGTGGTGAGTGCTCACCGTGCGCAAATCCCTGGCTGTAATCGGGAAACATCTCGTACAGCGGGTACCCGAGGTGTCGCGCTACGTCTTGACTGTCGGGATCGAAGCCTTTCCCTCGATGGAATTCTCGGAGGCCGTCGTATGAGCTCTGAGGCCAGCTCTGTGCGAACGCATGCATTATCATCTGAAATGCAGGGAAACCCAAAGCCTCAGCGTCGCCTGGGGCCAGTAGCTCAGAACCGTCTTCGTTCAGTGCCCAAAAGGCAGGAATGGCGGGCCTCTGAAATGTACCGTCGATGGCCTGGAAATCGCGCGAGGGGCAGAGAAACAAGTGGCCAGAAGGGGCACCATCTGTATCTCCACCATTGAATTCCATTCGGTATACAATCTTGTCAACGATCGCTGTACAAAGGATGACTTGTGCATCGTGGCCGCGAGAGCGGGCATACCGTAGTTTTCGAAGTCAGATGTGATATGGAGCCGCTTCAAAATGCAGCCTGCTTGGGAAAGCCAGTGGTCTACGATCTCTCCAGGCTGTTCAGATGTTGATACTATTGTCCGCAAATTGAGGTTTGCATAGCCAATGGCAGCGGCCGACCGCTCGACACTCCGGGAAATACAGATGAGCTCATTTAAGCAGAGAACCCGCGGGGACATACCGAGTCCACCCATTCGGCAAGGTGGAGAGATCGGACTGCTTTAAACCGCTGGACTCCCAAGATGAAATATGTGAATGCGGAACAGTGGGGTAGGTTAGGTACTGTGAACCCCCCCTGAGCATGAGACCACCCAATCGAGCTGTATACGTGTCGGGCATAGACCAGAAGATTGTAAACATCGTCATGGCATGGTATTCATTCAGTGAAAGCGACGAGATAATTGTTTGGGCCAGATCGGGTCCGAATAGAGGGAGTCGCATGGACGGCACCACGCGAGGGCTCCCGCGCAGAGCCTCCATGCCGGGAGTACTGTCGGACGAGATGTCGAGTGCAAGCCGCCCTGTTGAGCAGCGCATCCAAGCTGCCCAGGATGTTTCCTACAAGAATCAATTACAGTCGACTTGAAAGGACGCGAGGTACGGACCTGCCAGGCATACTCCCCGAATAGGTCCATAAAATGGTCCCTAGCGGCCTGAGGAAGGTATTGTTGAAGAAGACGGCGAATGGGGCTCATTTCCCACCTTAAATTCGTCGTTCTAGAGTTTGGATCCGGAGTTAGTGTCCGATGCGCGAACTGCAACTTGATGCACTCACCATGGCTGCCCCCAGGTAGGCCAGCGCGACGGGGGAGTTGCGATAGAAGGACCACACGGCATCCGCGGGGATCAACTCTGCATAACGCAATGTAAATAAGGCCGGGGCATTACGCAAAGAAGATAAACCATCGTGGAAAACGGTTGCATATACTCCAGGGGTAGTTGCCAACCCGTACACCTGCAGGAAGTTCGGGTGTCTGAATTACCGAAGAGATGGTTAGCTATGTGCTGCGAACGAAGATGATTGCGGACCGAATCCCGGAGTAGATGGTCACATCGCGTTTCCAGTTCTTTTATAAAATCAGGTCAGGATCAATGCTACGGAAGACAGGAGAATTCTTGTCGTACCTCCTCTGCACCGCTCCCTGTGTACACCGCTGCAGTCATTGTCGACGAGCCCCGCCAGATCCGGACGGAATACATTGTTTTCCCTCGCCTGTTCTCACCGGCACGCCGTCGAGATACAACTCCTTGATCGTGTATCTCGGTTTGGAGATCGAGATCACCGAGGAGGATATCGCGAAAACCTAGACATCCAGGTCCTTGAGTAGATTTCTGCGTGATTATACGGATCAGTTTACCGGAGGGGCCACTGGAGCTTGCGGGGTGGTGGTGTGTATGCAAGCTCGTGAAGGTGCCTCCGGAAACGACGAAACTGTGCGCACTCGGAAAAAAGGCGCCGACGTTGCTGCCAGTTCCTTCAATGAGCGCTAGTGACCTCGAAACGGAGAGAACTGACCGGTTTTCTAAGTCCCGAGAGTCTCGCTGGAGTGCGATCTCAGTTCCCGGATTGGGGGAGTTAGCCATTGACGACAGTGGGAGGTAAGAGCAATAGCCGCCCGGAAATAGGTGCCGCGGCCTGTGACGCAGCGAACTCCCATGTCTTGAAGGGATCATGTCCCGGGCTAAGCGGAAAGCCTCCACAAAAATCGGCTACAGCGGCAGCCCCGTTGCTGTCGGGACGCCTCCACCTTGGGAATGCAAAGCAGGCCTCAGAGCCCGTTTGATGACCGAGCATGCGATCTTGTCGGTGAGAAGACGTGCCCCGGAGGCTGTAGTGCGGTTGATCCAAAATTCATGGCCGGCGTCAGTGGAAGAAGCAATTGGAAGGACGCCGGTTCCAGTGGACTGCGGGCCGGAGTTTCGAGATGTAATAAAGCGCATTGAAAACGGAGGTTGCTACAGCCATCTGTCTTGGTTTCTTGCCAGGCAGGCAGTGACTTGTGGTGTGGAAAAATAAATCGCAGAGGGATGGGAAATATTTTGGAGACACAGTAACTCACAAATACATGTATGGCCGGCAGGAAGACGGGATTTACGATGATCGCTCGTACCATGTTAATTAGGGGCGAGACATACCCAGAAGCAGCTGAGCACAGGATGATGTATGCGTTGGGATGAGTCAGAGGAGCTCACTGAGGAGGGGAATGGACCAAATGCTCCCGGTAATCTTCACGGCTGAGTCTTTGACGGCGCGGAGGCGAGAGTCCGTCATTTCCCAGGCGGACTACTCCGGGTTCAACCCAGACGGTGAAACAGACCGACGGGGCGCGTTCGACGAGGATTTAATCAGCGCGGATAACCTTTTCCTTTTTATTTTTTTGGATTTGGATTTGGATTTGGATTTGGGTCGTATATCGAACGAATGGGAATTCAAGAAAGGGCGAAATTAGAGAGTCGCAGAGCTCACTTGAAAGTTGGGGGAGACCTAGAAATTACGACATAACAGCAAAAAGACGCCGATTTATGCGGGGAGCGCCGGAAGGAATAGCTCAGCGCCGTCGATTATGATCTAGAGCAGAGAAGAATTTTGGAGCGCCCGAATCCGCGCCGGGGAAAGGGGGAGCATGTAGAGCGGACATGGGGGCAAGAGGAGGAAGGTGACGGGACGGCGGCAAGAGCCGGTGCCGAGAGTCATAGCAAGCGCAAACACTTAAGGCTCCAACTGTTTAGTTTAGGTTTACAGTCGGGCATAAACTAAACCAAAACCCTAAGAAAAAGGTTTATAAACTTTTTAAACTGTTTATAAACCGTAATATTTGCGATCAAAAAAGCATAGCACAAGATCCGGGACTCCGGCAAGCTGTTTTTTGAGGTCAGGTATTGGTTTAACATCGATCAACAATATTGTGAGGCTTCGGGACGGTGTATTGAGAAAACGAGCAAGCAGAGTCAGCGCATTCCCAATCTGGCAATATCAATTGGACATCACCGATTTCGGGCAGGATTGCCGATGCTGCCGACCTCCAATCACAGTTCGTCATCATGGCTGAATATCACAGCCGAAGCTCGGCAGACAAGTCCTCACACTGTACGCAAATTGCAGGTGCTGTAGGCCACAAATCATCTTGAACACTGGAAAGGTTTAAAACTGTTTAGTTTTCATCTGGTTATGGTTTACAACCCCCCGTAAACTAAATGAAAATAAAAACCCTTTTATTGGTTTAAAACCATTTATAAACCAAAACCATTGGAGCCTTACAAACACTCCGTTGTAACCCTCATCTTTATTTTCTCATTCGAACGTCCACGCAGGCATCTTTCGGCTAATTTTCAACCTGATGCACTACAGGGTCAATTCCGCTGCAGCGCCTTCAAAATTGGACCTTTTTTTTTTTTTGAGCGTTCGGGATAGTGAAACTCAGTCTGCAGAAGCATTTCAAGCTCACCCGCTTGGGTCACTGGTTATGAGCCAGCTTTTGCCGGGAAGTTGTCCAGGAGGAAATGCCATTACGCACAATATTCAAAGTAGTGTGGGACTCCAGCCATAAATTTATCCTATCCCAGATTTATCAGTGTTGGGCTGTATGCCCACTAAAACACCCTCTGTGTTAGTCCGGTCATCCGGCATTGAATCTTCATGCATAAGTAGACCGCTCCAGGTGTTTAAGACGAGCTGCGTATTGAAAGCTAGTGATCCAAATTTGAATTTGTTGGTCAGAATGCAGTCTCGTCGCAACGCAGTGTTAACCGCCTTCAACCAATAATCATGTATATGAGCCTCCGTGAGAGTGCTCTCTGGGTTTTTGATTACGCGGGTTTGACGTAGGTTCCATATAGCATGCCATGCGACCGAAACAAGAAGCGTAAATAGTCTCCCTTTCTGAGGAAGAAGAGCACCTTTCAAAGATTTAAATTTAACCAGATTGCAACCTAGAATCAGGCCCCAATTCAGTCTTGGCCAGTCAGCATATTTCCTCGATCATAATTGTCTTGTGAGACTCCAAATTAATTTTTGGTCCGACGCTTCACACTCTAAAGCAATGTGTTCCAATGATTCGGGTACACCACAAGCGTGGCATGTCCCGATTATCTGTAATGTGTCAATATGGGACCAGAAATCCCCAACCCTAAATGTGTTGTGTATGCACTTCCAGTAAAATTCTCGAGTCAGGCGCTGGAGTGTTATTGATCGAATTGACTTCCAGATCGTTTGATCAGTCGGTGTGTAGTTCGAAATTTCTTCAACTGAGCATCTGATACGATCCAGATTCGTAAACGTAAACTTACGGTGGGGCTTTGGGCGTAGCTTTCTTATAACTTTGGTGAAATATCGTTGTGAACCTTATGACAAAAGCACACCCGGGCACTGAAACATGAGATCAAGCGCGGTATCAATTTCCACCATGCCGATAGTACCAGTTACGAATTTTGCCGGATTGTCAGAGACTGTCTTGAATTTTACTCGGGCAACTCTCTCATTTAATGTTGCAAAGACAGCTCTGAGGAGATCGAAATTGACGTCTGACATATTGTTCTCAAATTTCTCTCGCTCTAATACCAGAGTTCGGGATAAGAAGTTTGAGGATGAATAAATCAAGAGTGGCACATTCCTCTGGGTATTCTGTAATATATGCACCAAACCTCCTAGGAGAGCAGTTGCAAAAGTCAATGGTATATACTGCCGGCCAAAGGTTAGAGGCAATCTCGCATTATCATCAGTAACTGTTGACTTGATCATAAGCTCAATGGACGGATTAAATTCGCCGGGACGCTGTATGCGAGCGTGCAAGACAACTGTCATTAGACTTGGTTGTTGTCCAGGTATTTTGTACCTTCTAGCTGGGATTGTAGTAAGTGATATCTCAGAGGCAAAGATACGAAAGCCTCTTCCTATATTAGACAACGTAAAATCGGGATCAAAGGTTACAACCTGATCAGGTTTTTTTGGCAGTTTGTTCGATTCCCGCTCTTCGTCTGACAGAGAAAGCTCTTCACTAGATTATTTCAAAAAAAAAAAAAAACAGCCTCCATTGCACATCCCTGACTGCGATATCAAGGACCTTGAATTAAAATATCCTGTTTTCGGATTCTGAAGGTTAGACATAGGCCCCATGCCTCCACCAAATATGGGACATATCCAATATACCCTTCCAAAAGTAGACATACCCCGCAATATGGCCAGAATTTGGTTGTGCCGCAGACCACAGCCCGGCCCCACACCGGAAACGATAGCTTATCCCTCGCTCCACCCAAAATGGGTAACCTAGGAATATCGGTGACCGAAATTTGGAGATTGTGTAAAATAATGTTTGTGCATGCTATGTGGTGGAAAAATCTAAGCCCCATACCTATGTGTTGCCCCTCATCTTCGGCCAAATTCGAATATAAACTAGGTTATTCTCCAATTTTTAAGAGGTTTGAATTCGAGGCTGCGCACTTGGGGTTATACGTAATATTTTGATATACCCTATAAGACCAGAAATGTGGCCCTTCCAAATCTGGACTATTTCCCCCCTCATCACCATAACCTTCCGCAAACGGAATTACTTGATATGGGTTCCACAACGAGGCCCACAATTTAGCTGCGCACTAATTTCGAAGAAAAAACCGGCCCACTGCGCAACCTCCGATCACTATGACCCGCTTCCGTCCCCCCACATCTGAACATCCCTAGCCCAAGGGGTACATATGGGCAAATCCTACCGAAAATTTGGGGATTTTTAGACACCCCCCTCGACCCCCACACGCAATTTCATCTGCACACACCAACTAATGGCCGCCCGTAGCCTTTATTCGCTCTTATGCGCTAAGTTTACCCTCATTTGCCTTAAAAAAACCTGAAAACCTTTTTCTCCTAGCTTGTCCCTTTCTGACGACCCCACATAGACCCGATTCCGCCCACCCTACGTCACAGACCAGCCCAAATACGCTGGCGTTCCGCAACGGCAGCGCTCCGCGTTACATCTCCGTGCGCAGCGGAACTTTCCGAAGCCGAGCTGCGGAACATTTGCCGACGTGCCGACAACTCATATTACCGGTTCCGCGGACCGCCCTGCGCACCACCCTGCGCACTACGCCCAACCTCCCCTGCGCACCTGCGCACCGCCCTGCGCACCTGCGCCAAATCTCCCCTGCGCACCTGCGCCCAACTTCCCTGCGCACCTGCGCTTAACCCCTGCGCACCTGCACTACGCAACTTCCCGGACCGCAGTTCCGCATCATTTGCCGACCTGCCGACAACTCCACCCAACACTCTCGCGCACCTGCCCTGAATACATGCGCCCTACGCACCCAGCCGCCACCCCGATGCGCCTCCCGCCCACAGCACCGCCCGCCCCGCCTCCTCCGTCACCGGCCCGCCTCGCACCAGCCCCCGCCCCCTAACCGCCCGCCAACTACCACATGCCGCCGCTCCCTTCCACACTCCCACCCCGTAGCCCGGCAACCCCCGGCGCGTCTGGTTGTCTGGCATCACGCCGGCACGCCTGTGTACGTTTGTTTATCAGCTTCTTCCCCACTACATCCACCATCGCCGAGACGAGTCATCCGCCTGCTCCCCGCCATCCACCCCCAAGGCCCATTACATCCTCTACTACCTAATCCTCGTCCTTATCGACAAGCTTTACTCAAAACTCTGCGCCAGCCCGCCGTTTCTGTGGATCAAACACCCTCTCTGACTGCACTTCCGCCTCGTATCGTCCACATTCGACCGCCATTCTCCTACAGTCGCCCCCAGTATACTCTAAATCATCCCCACTCCCTTCTCCTTCTTCATTCTCCCCTGTACGCTCAAAACTCCGCCCCCTGCGCACTTTTTGCTCTCGCCCGCCATTCTGCTCCCTTTCTGTGCTCCTGGCTTGGCCATACCCCATACCCACCCAGCGACGCCCTCGGACATGTCCCCTGAACGTATTCCAACTCGAAATCTGGCCCAAGCTGCCTTTCCCATCCCACCATTTGCGCACCAACGGAGCGTCGCAGTTCAGCGTCAATCGCATCCTCCCACCGCCGTTGTTTGCGGTCGGTTTTGTTTAAAAGGCGAGGGAGGAGTATAAGCGAGAGGATAGAGCAGTTTGGGGAGCTACCGGGGGGTCCAGGTGCGTAAGATATGCACATATTCACGTTTTCATGATTTTTCTGACTAATCGCTCTGGCCCCGCGCCAATTCTACACGGTTTGCTCTGAAATCGCTTCAGGTGAGTCGCCCTACATCCCCTCTTCATCCCAAGCTTTGGCACCACGTTCTTACTGGCCCCCAAACGGCTCGTTCATCCTCGTCTCCGCGTCGTTGCGCGTACCGCCGCACTGGCGCGTCCCGATCGCTTCGCCGACGCCATATCCTCATTTCGACCTCGAAAACGGTAGTACACCTATGGTCGCACGATATCGGCTGCCTCGGTACGTTCGTATAATTTTATTTCGCTTCTTTTCGCACTACTTATGGCCCCCGCTTCCACCCATGACCCTCGATCCCGCCGATTCCGTTCGAACCTCTGGGGAGGAGTTCTCACGAGATGATGGAATGGTGTTTGGCCGTACCGCGATGTCTAGGCGCCTGTTATTCCGATATATCCTCATTTTCTCGATTTTCTTTTGCAGAAATTCGTCCCGTCTTACCTTCTCAGAAAAGGTGAGTATTCCTCTCTCCCCGACTCTGCGTCATTTCTTTTACGACGCTTCCTCGTCACCAACTCTGCGTATCGCAGCACCCGTGGCCCGCGATGGTTATTCCAACGTCATATTTCGATCCAACCGCCCTGCGAAGGCTGATTCTTCTACCTATGCTGGATATCGACCCCACAGGTACGTCTCTGTAAGTTTATTCGCTTTTTTTTTGACCTGATACCTCTAGTCAGCCATGCGTGCGTCCCCTTCAGATTCCTATTCTCTTACCTTCCCCACCTGTTTACCTGATCCCTGTGTTGTATTGCCTCGACCGATCCCTGCGCCCCCACCCAGGCACCGGCGGCGGCGTGCTCAACTCAATGACGGTTACGGGTCTCTTCTTTGGAGTCCCCGCGCGTCGTTGAGTTGACACGTACTCGCTTATGCACCGGATGCTTCCACTTATGCCCCTAGCCTATATCTAACCCCTTCTGTTTCCCAGGGAAATCCCTGGAAACTCGTCACCCAAGCAAATCCGCGAGGCCCGAAGGAGAGAAAGACATGTAAGTTGTTTTATATTCTCGTCACGGGGCGTTCGCATCGTGCCATCGATTGGTGATGCACAGGTATCCGCGGCCTCGGTACATCGCTTTAATTAATTTACTTTTTTGCCCTAATTGTGCCGACTTTTGGGGTTTCCCGCAGCGCCGGCGATTTTTTCGATCTTTCAAGGCCCGCGAACCACGCCGTTTGGACGCGTGAGTCTCGCTCTTCCGACGCTATTACTGATTCAATTTACCAGCCCACTCATTCAGAATTTCAATGTCCCAAGCTCCACGTATGTTATTCCATTCCACTTTGATCATTCCGAACGGGCTTTATGTTTCGGTATAGAGATTCCTGTTGTATTCTTTCTCTTCCAGACGCATCAGAACTCCACTGCGCCGTTACGCGGTGCACCGCAATTTTTCGGCGTCCCGCAGACCACGCCGTTTGAACGCGTGAGTCTCGTTCTTGCGTGAATATTCCTGCTTTGCCTTGCCTCTTACGTTCTCATGCCGATCTCACTCCCTAGGCTCTGTTTATTGCACGCCACCTCTGCACCGCATAGCGGCGCTCCACTGCAATTCCACGATAATTCGACACCCCGCAAACCTCGCCATTTCTACGTGTGGGTGGCTTCGTAACATGTCATTTTTACTTTATTAAACTGAATAACCGTCTCACCGCATGGGGAAACTATTTTGATTTTGAGGCTTTCCACGGACTTGGACAGGAAATCCATCCCCCCCTCGTTCTGCTCACATGTCTTGATGCATGCCCTCCTATTTTTGACCGCGTTCAATTTTTTTTTCTTCGATTTTGGGCTTCCCGCCAGCTCCGGGCCCCTATCCCAGCCAGGTATCCCATTGGCGGCTCGCCCCCAGGGAATTCCCTGGCACCCCACCATCAACTACAACCCCATATTCAAACCCACGCTTTTATTCATATTTTTGGGACTGATTACCTCGATTATTTTGTCAAGCCTACATATTTTGTCTCAGCGATGTGTTTCATCCTCTGTTCCACCGCCTTTACGCTTACGGCTGTGCTTCCCGGTCATCTGTACCACATAGTCAACCGGATCGATTCCGCCATGTTTCGGCAGCGGCGCATCCAAGTCAGCGGCGACTACGGGCTTCTATTTTGAAGTCGCTGCGCGCCACTGATTTTAAACGTCCCTGCTCAAGCATCTGCACGGCAATCCCCTTATGCATCTTACATCATTTCTTGTTGTCATTTTCTTCTTCACTCACACGCATGTATTTGTAAACTTAAACCTCCACGAAAAATCACCACTCACAGTCTTGGCCATTTGCTGCATTTATCAACTCTCCTGCACGTTGTTCTACTTCTCTAATTCCAAATTCAGCCCCTCGTCTGCCATCCATTCCAATGGCGTCCTGAGCAGTGTCTGCCTATCCGGGCAGAAGCCGAACCATGACAGGATGCGTAAAAACTTCGTGGAATATTCCACGACATTCCTGTTTGTAGCCGAGTCGGCCTCGCGCAATCTTTATATTCAGCTGGTGGAACGTATTGTGCCAGAAAAACTAGAAGCCACTCAAAAAAAAATTATGCGAATAGATATCAAACCTCCCCACTGATGGAACTGCAAAGCGCCGACTTCTGATCTCATTTTAAATACAGACATGCCTGTCTGTCCCAATACCTCTAAGAACAGTAATCAGTTAACCTCTAATTTCGAATGGAAGTCTAATTCATTTCATTTCCTACTCGGATTACAGCATGTTCAACATGAAATTGCTCCAAGTGGAGTTTAACATCAATGTGGAGGAGGAGGAATGGTATGCGAGGGCGATAAGGATGAAGCAGGATCTCGGTCGACCTTCGTGTTGGCAAGAACAGTCGGCGGTGCCGTGCGAGAGCTCTAAAATCTCACGGTCAGTCTCCAAGACCAAAAATGTTCAACGTTCAGTCAAAACGCTACAGTGCTCGCAGTATTCTCGTAGACAGATCGGTTACCGGTCTAGCGGAAATTTGGACATTCCAAGGCTTCATTTGGCCAGAAGCACCCTCAAACTGGCCACTGGAAGACTCTTCTCGAATGGATCGGTCGGCGACTGAATGGCGGGAGAGGACAAAAACGATGATTACACTGCTAAACAAAGAGAAATCGGTCATTCCAAGTGTTGTATTGCGCCGGAAACAGCCCCAAATTACCGAGGGTTTTCCGTCAAGAGCAGTCTAAAAAAACCGGTCGGGCGGCCGATTTTAGATAACCCTTGACATGGCGCGGTTGCCCACAACGGCATCAAATATTATCATGCCTGGCTGTGGTCATGTTGAGAAAAAGCCGCTACCTACAGAGCGGGGACTGGGAGAGAATCGGGTGAAAAGGGATCATCGAGAGGTCTCACCCTGATCTTGGTATCGAGGTCAACCGAAAAATTAGTATATTGATATACCCGATGGGCGGTGGTTTGAAAACTTTACGAGGGCAGCCTTGCCGGCGTGGGTAATTATATAATAACCCTCGCATTGAAGAAATCAGTATTGTTGTTTCCCCTAACAGTCAGCCCAGCAATGTCTTGCCACGCTATCGTCCCAGGGAAGTCCCTGGAAGTTGCGCGTCGTGTTTGTACCTGTCGACACACTACAAACACACAGCTTCTATCTTATCGACATCCATCATGGCCAACGTACACCCTCACGAGGCCACCGGCACGAAGTCGAGGTTGATGGTACTATTGGTAAAAAAGTTCTTTTGATCACGTGAGGAGCGCGTCAACAGATTGGGAACCAAAGAGGGACAAATACCAATACGATCTGCTGCTGAAAATTTATGAATCAACCCGTCCTCGTTCCTACCCGCCTTTTCACCGTGTAAACACTAATGCATCCCGAACTAAGCTGCAAAGCCGCCGAAATGAATGAACAAAAACCTCAAGAAGTTTTGAAGAGTAAGAGAATTGCAAAGGCTGGAGTGCAAGAAACATCATGGAAGAGAATTGAGAACGCTCGGAGGAGGCGAATTAGGCCTCTTCAGCCGCGGGCATTTCAACGGGCTTCCTGGGTGGCCGGCCCCTCTTCTTGGGCTCCGCGTTGGGGACTCCGGTGACGGCAGGCTTGGGGGGACGGCCACGTTTCCGCTTCGGGGTGGGCTCTTCGTCTCCGTCGTCCTCGACGTCTTTCTCGTCACCGCGCATTTCCTGGAACAAGGACAAATACTAATATTGTGTTCTGTTAGCCCCCGGTCATTATCCAATGAGGTGATCTACCATAGAGTAAATCAACGACCCAAAAAGGTCTTACTTCTGTCCAGTTTATAGAGTGAAATAACCTTCAAACGGGCGAGCCGCCGAACCCCGTCGCAATAGAGTAAATCGCGCTTCGCGCGAGATTTTCTTTTTGGGAAAAACTGGTCAGTCTTAGTCTCTCATAGCCAGATGCTTCAACTAATGTTTACCCCCTGGCCGCACCTCTTTGTAGGTCAGTCATTTTTGTTGGTTAAGTGGCAACCCAGGATGAACGGAGTTGGCGTGTACAACTGGAATATACAAGAACCCACTCGTCGTAGGAAGAAAAGCGACAAAAGGGACAGGTACACTAAAGGACCTTGTATATATGTAAATGTGCGGGACCTTGTACCCGAGCCAAACATTGTAGGCTGAATGGTGCGGATCAATCCTACAGCACTCATGTCCTTCGACAATCGGGGGGTTTTTTTTTTGAACCTTGGACTGTACTGGACAGTGCGAGAAGATTTTAGGGTGCGCGTGAAGCGTGAGTCAGTGCAAAAAAAAAGCTGAAGAGAGAATTTCTGCGCTGACGGAAGAAAAACGCATTTGACTCCCAAATCTTGGTCGGAAATCGAGTAAATCAGCCCCCTCAGAGGTCGAAATTGTAGAGTCAATCAGCAGAAATTCTGAGCGCCAACCCGACCGCCTCATTAGGGAGTGACTGGCGGCCTGTTCTGTTACTGTCTCCTCTTGAAAATTATTGTTGCATCAACCTGATCTCGTTCCTATAGGTTTTGCGGCACCTCTTCTTTCATTGCAGGGCAATAAGGCAGCAACAGGCCTGAATCTCGCTGTCACCGTGCCCCGTCGGAAAAGGTGAAATTGAACCAAAATTGAACCTGCCAGTGGTTTCTTCACCCTTCCCGAATTCCCAACGTCAAGCATTCTTCCTCAGAGGAACTGCCACCGCAGCGTGGACTATTACTCGCCCAATGATTCCTGTGTTCCGGCTACTTTGTGTTGAACTTCAGACCTGTGGGTTTGAAACCCACACAGATACACGCTGCTTTCCTCGAGCGCAACTGCTGGTTGACTACTAATGCTATTTTGATTGAAATTTACTAGCGCATCCTAAACTAAACTGCAATACCCGCCGAAATGAAGGAATTAAATCTTCTTTCCGATTCAAGAAGTTTTGAAGAGAAAGAGAATCATAGGAGGCGAAGGACGGGGGTGCGCGCGGAGGTTGGAATCATCGGCAAAGCGTTGGGACCGCTCGCAGGAGCCTAATTAGGCCTCTTCAGCCACGCTTCTTGGGTGGTCGACCCCTTTTCTTGGGCTCCGCGTTTGGGTCTGCGGCGGCGGCAGGTTTTGGGGGACGGCGGCGCTTCCGCTTCGGAGTGGGCTCCTCGTCTCCGTCGTCTTCGGCGTCCTTCTCATCATCGTCCTTCTTTTCCTACAATAGTGGGATGAGCGTGCGACGCGACGCGTGACAAGGGGCGAGTGCGTACTTTGGACGGAAGGCCGCGCTTCCGCGGGGGGGTCGCCGAGGACCCCTCACCCGTGGCGGCCGGGACAGGCTTTTTGTTTTTGCTGCCCTTTGGACGACCGCGTCCCCGCTTCACCGGGGCTTCAGTAGTCTCTGCGGCCGCGTCATTCGTGCTATCGTTAACATCCTTGGTCTGGCCATTTGCATCAGGGTGTGCATCGGGGAAGGTGGGCTCGTTCTTCGCCCCTTGGATCGCCTCCATCTTCGCCACGCGAGTGCTTCCCGTAAAAAATCGCGACCTAAAGCTGCTGGGAATACTGTCCATTTCGGTTTTCAGAGTCGGAAGGGCCGGAGAACTTCCTGAATGTGATGACTTTGATACAAGAAATGTTGCACCTGCGGGCTGAGATGAAGAACACTGAGTGAAGCAAACTTTCAACGCTCACCCTCTTTTTCCACGATGGCAAACTGGTCATCAATCCTTTGGAGGAAATCTGCTGGGCAAGCGATATTGGAGTCCTACCACCGTCGCACATGTCAGGAAATTTGTGAGGAATAAGGACACGGGAACACACACATCTCCCAAGATATCTGACCAGTCATCGTCATGCGACACAATAACGGTTGCGTCCGGGGCCTGGATATTCATAAAAGATCCGGGAGAGTAAAACGGCGTGTCAACAAATACCTTGCGGAGAATGTATTCGTTGATCAGTTTTGCTGGATTACAGAGCTATCGACGAATCAGCGGTGAATTCTGGACGATGCTGCAAAGGAGCACCTTGGATTTGTGAGAAGCTTCAGATAAAACTACCCCTCCCTCTTGTTCTGCATGACGTTTGCCTCCGGTCGTGCCGCTGGCCCCAAAGAAATTCCAAGACCACGAAAACGACGATCCTTGCGAACCGGCCGCGTAGGAACCACTAGATCGCGTTTGAAAATCCGCGATGGAAGAGGTTTCTACCGGCACAGTTCCAATCAATCTGCTCCAAAGTCCTGTCCCCAGCGAAATGGACAACCCATGTATGAATGTGGTATGGTTCAGAGGAGCGTCATTCGTCCATGGGCGATTATGGCTTTTCTTTCGGGAAGGATTTTTCTGGCCTGGAGTGCCGCTCCAGCGGTATTTGTTAATATCGGCCCTGACGGTAGGTTTGAAGGAGGGCTCGAACTCCTCGCGGTTGGCGTAGTATGATGCCATCCCTCAGGACCACGCTTTTTCGTGTCCAGTAACCAGATAAAGCTCCCCGTTGGCAAGTCCACGACCCCTCGGGCCATTAATATATTTGTACCAGCGGCCAGCGTGTTTTGCTGCGTATGCTCGCACGCTCTCCACGTTTCGGAGCTTCTTGAGGCTGGCCCCGTATGGGAGGGCAAGAACGGCCCCTTGTGAACCATCACAGCTGAAAACGAAATCGCCTCCCGGAAATTCGCTGCAGATGATACCAGGTGAGGTGGTCGCCTGGCGGCACATATTTCAACTTACTCAGAAGGAGCATCGAGATCCAGCCTTCGAATAGTGGAGGTTGAGACATGCTCTCCTGGGTCATAATGGAGCTGGACGACGTCCTTGGAGCCATACGGCGACATCGGAGAAAAGTCTGCTGGGGTATCGTTTGCATTGACGGGATGTTCAGCGGAATGGAAGATGTTGAAGAAAAAATCAAATATTCCTTCTGGCGTAATGCTGCCTACATCGCCGATCGAAACGCCGCATTTTTGGTACTCCACCGGGAGGTTCGTTTGCGGCGCTGGTTCATAAAGAGGAAATCCGCGCTTCTGACGGAGCATCTGGCGACAGTACACCTCGCTGTCCGAAAAGGCGTCATCCAGGGTGTTCGAAGGTAGTGAAGTACTGGGTCGGGGACTTGGCTAGAGATCACAAGTTAGTTGGGAGACGAGAGGTATGGCGGCACTCACGCCGATGTGGTGGTTATGCATATCTCCAAGAACAAATTGTCCACCCACGATTTCGAATCCAGTAGCATTCGGAAGAAAATGCGAGCCGCTGAGAAAAGAGGTTCAACAAGACGCTCGTTGGGCAGTCTTGACATACCGCTGGGTCGCCACTGCGATCGACCCGTTTGAAGTCATAATAGCCTTGTGGTGTGAAAGAGGAAGTACGAGAAGAACTAGATAGCACTTTCCTGTCCCATTATATGACAGCAAAAGCTGTGGAGAAAATACACGGTACAGCCCTACGACCTTCCAGAAGCCGAACTTGATGCGCCTCTGGCGTCTTTCCTAAAATAGTGGCGCTTTTCATCAGAACATGTCAGGCCTGTCTTCAAAATCTGAGAGGCACATGACGCATTCTGCGGTTTTGTGCATAGGTGTTTTTCAACTTTTCACCTCTTTCCCTCGACCAACCGAAAACCCGAGAGACCAAGGGAGCGGCAACAGGTTCGCATGCAGAATAAACTTGAATTATGAAACCTGGACTTTCTTGTAATACAAAATCATTAGAGGGCGGTAGCAGTGTCACAGTTTCACACCATACCTTGCGACTTTGGGCTCGTGAGCGGTTGGCCGTTGATGCTGGGATGTGGCTGTGGTAAGAATGAGGGTTAAATTTCAAGTAAGCTGTTCGCGGAGGATACCCGGACAATGCAACAGCAGCAATGCCGATCATAGCATTCAGCGACGGGTCATACCCTCCGCTGAAGAGTGATAGGCTTTGATAGGGCATCGTGCGGACACTCTTATGAACCGGAAAGCGGAGATTGTGAAGAAAGAACGGACAACCTAGCCCCCCCCCATCCGAATAATAAAATACATAGGTGTTGGACTCAGCACATTAATACGCGTAGTGCAGACGAATTCATCGAAATAAGTAGGTCCAATGAGCCTAGAAGCTTTTGATCCTGGACTATCCTGGCTGAATATTAAGTGCGACTTGACGCGAAAGTCAAAACGCCTGAAAAGCAAGAGTATACCATGACAGAATATCAATTACCAATTGCTTGACGTCCCGTTCCAGCCCAAGTTTCTCTTGTTCTTTCTCTTCATATCCTCCTCCACATGAGCACACGCTCACTGCACTCGCCGGCGCCTCGTTCCTCCCCCCGTGGACGCACCCGACCCCCTCCTCCTTGTCCCATCGCTCTCCCGCCGAGCTTCAGTCAAAAGCACCGATGGGTCGAATCCGCGCTCCCCCGCTCAGTCCTCGCCCCCCGATCAACCACCGCGCGTTCAGCGGCCAAGGCTTTTGGTGCACTGTCCTCCATGCCCCCTCCCCCCTCTCCTTCGTCATTTTATCCTTCACCTCCCCCTCCCCCTCCTCTTCTCCTTCGGCGCATTGTTCTCTCGGCTGCACACGCGCCCCGTTTATCTCGCTATGCACCTACAAACCGCGCGCGGGACAAACACGCGAAGCGTTTTCGTCCGGGGCAGCCGGTGAGGCAGTGCCAGCGAGTACGAGGTATGCCGCGCAAATGACGCGCGGTGTATATCCGCCGCTGATGCTGCGTTGTAGCGGAAGGGCGCAGACAGTGCAGTAGGTGTCTCAGTGGGGATAACTACACCACATCAATGCGGCTACGCGTGGCGCATACAGATTGCTCGGGCCAAAGAGCCAGTGTTAAGGTCGGAGAGCAGTCTAGAGCCCGCACCAAAAGCGGGGCATTCGTTGGGGCGATGGGGGGAAGGCCTGCGTGAGGAGGGAGACGTCGGGACCAAGGCGGCGTGGAGATCGCGACTCGCTAACGGTGGGATGCACGCAGCAAGAAAGCTTGGGATGGAAGCCCCTGGTGGAGAGTTTCAAGAGGTTCGCCTACACAGACAGAATTCACTATCTCATTATTGGTAGATCGTATAAAAGAAGAAAACCCACCTCATTAAATCGTATACGAGAAGAAAAACCCACGACCTTATAGTGCGCAGACACGTTCGATTACCACCGCGCTCGGGGCCGTCACCTAAAGCCCCTCCTTCTCTCGCCCGCCCCACCTCATTGCCCCTCACCTCCTTCACCTTCTTCAACTCCGCCCGCGACGCCGCCTCGCCCACCTCCCCTTGCCACTCGCAGCATCCACGCCCCTCCGCCTCCCACCTCCACCCGTCCGTGCCATATACGAAGACGCGGCCCGTGGGGTCGGCAGTCGCGCAGAGAACGTCCCCGGCCGCACCGCACGCCGGCTCGCGAATACGCCCCTGCAGCGCGACCGAACCGCGGTCTACAGGCGAATACGAGCCCGCGGTATGCAGTCTCCACTAGAATCGATAGGCGCATTGTTGGGGAGCGCGGCACGTACTGATGCTCAGAAGCGGCCCCCGTTCGTGGCGCTCGTGCAGGCGAATACGTGCCTGCCGCGCGACGGAAACGCGGTCTACAGTCCTGGAATACGACGCGTGCGTTGGGAGGTGCGCGCATTGATGCCGCGCGCTCGTACAAGTCGCCGAAGAGTATGGCTGGAGCCGCTGCAATCGCCAGCAGGCGAAAGCGCTCAAGCCGCGTACGTCGAGAAGCGGTCGTCGTGGGGTGGAGAGGATAGATGGAGGTGTCGGGAATGAATGCCCCTGCGCGTGAAGATTCGGTGGGGGATACGATCGCGAGGCAGGACCGCGCTGGGTCCGCATCGCGGGCTCGCGTGTCGAGAAGCGGTCATTGTGATGTTTCTGCCGGGAGGAGCTGTCGAGATTGAGTGCACGTGAGGATGATGGGAGCCTGGTGCGGCAGGACCGTATGGGGAGGACGCTGCGGGTGCCTGGAGCGCGCCATGCTGTGCAGTTGAGTGTGCAAGTGTGCTACTACACCGTCGGTGGGATGCAGAGATCCTGCGATCCGGTGTTCTGCGTGCGCAGGATATTTCAATATTAGTAGATTGTAAGTTTGTGAGACAAAAGCCCGCCTACCTCATGCACTAGTCCGGCTTGCAATGGAGCTTTGTGCACTGGCACGACTCCTTATTGGCCCTGACCGAGCCGCGGATGAAATGAGCTAGACATCGCGATTAAGAAAGGAAGGGAAGGGGTAATATGTAGCGAACGCGCTCACCTCGAGCGCAAGAGCGGACGCCTATACTGTAGGTGGTGTTAGTATCGGTGCATATTTCAAGAGACAGGCAACAAACAACTCACTCGGAGGCTCGGGCGCATCTTCGGCTTCCTGAGCGTATCCGCCGCTTCGAGAGCGACAAAGCGCCTGTTTCCGGTGGACGACACGCGAGAGTGTCAGTGTATGAGGGCGGCACGATGCAGCGGGAAGGCAGCCGGAAAAGTGGGCAGGCGAGAAAATAGGGTGCGCTAGCTGCACGCCCAACCGCACCGAAGCCAGGGTGACGTGTATGGACCGGGATGAAACTGTACAATTGCGACGGTGTGGTTTAAAATAGATACGGGTGCTGGGAGGAACTTGAAAGCGCTGGCTCGTGCTGATTTACTAGACGCGCAAACGTCGATACCGCCAATGCTGCCAAGATGCATCCCGGCATGCCCCGCCACCAGTACCAGTCGTTAAGTAGGCCATTCCCCAGGGCGACGACGCTAGGGTTATCCTGCCGTTCGGTCAAAAGTGGCGTCTGCGTTGGGAGCGTCCGTTTCCACTTAGTTGCGGCGATTGAAAATTACGATCGCGGCGTAAAACGAAGCAAGGAGGCTGTGCAATCTTTGGTCCTGTTGCTCTCCGGCTCTTTTCGGCCCGACTCATCAACCTCAACCCTTCAAAAGCTTCGAGACAACTGAGATAAATAAGCACCTTTGGCTCTCGCATGCGCTCTTGAGTGTACGTATGCACACCAAATTTAATTTTGCTGACAGTCCCGGCGCCTTGTCTGTAGCTTCACTGCAAGCTCCCCGAAACAAGTTCAATGTTGAACTCAATTCTCGTCCCGCTTTCCTGCCGTCCGATCTCGCGGTACCCACGGGTAGAAAATTCTCGGTCATCCTGCTGCTGAAGGTTCAAATCAAGGCAGGCCGAGCAAATTAATAAATAAAAAGCTTCAAGTATGACCCAACCCCGAGTCGAACGGAGTCCTCCCACAGAGTTGGAATTTCGAGCGTATTTCTAATAGGCGTGGGACGTACACCACTGGGTCCATATTCCGTATTTCCTATCAGGATCTTGTAGCAGCAATTTCGAGGTTCAAATTCAGCAAGAATCTCAGTTGACAAGAGTCAATGCACATTCATAGGAAAACGGATGCGCGCTCTCCTGATAAATGCGCGTTCATTCAATTTCATGGCCTGCGGCAGTTGCAGGTTGTAAAAAAAGACAAGAAAAAAAAGGCAGTCTTAACTCAAACAGAAAATGACCCAGTTCCGACTCGAACGAGGTCCTCTCACAGACTTCGGTTCGCTCATATTTGTCGTGGGCGTGTGGCGAGCACCACTGGGTCCGTACCCGATATTTTGTACCAGGGTTTTATGCGAGCGATTTCTGGGTTTGAAATTAGGAAGTAATATTGAGTGGTCGGTAATAGCGCACATTAGTTTCAAGCGAACTTCGCATGCTGTCTGTTTTAAACTAAAATGATCACAATAATGCACACCGGACGTGAATATATATCACTTCGCAGGACCCGCAGGAGAGAAAACTTAGAAAAGACACGAAATAAAAAACTCTCGACGTTGCACTTCATGACCTGACCCCGAATCGAACGGGGACCTCCCATAGCGCAGTTATTGCGGGACTACTTCTCATAGGCGTGCGATGTACACCACCAGGCATTTACTCTCTCCCTTGTAAGAGGTTGATCTAATAATCGGCGGCATCTGCAGTTAGAACAAAAAATAAACGTTAAGAAAATCAAACACCATTTTCACAGACTATCATCCAACCCCGAATAGAACAGGGACATCCCACAGAGCCTGACATCATGGTTGATGCTATATTTCTCGTAGGCGTGTAGCATACAGCGTTGGGTCTTTACCCCATCTTTCTGAGATCGGGGTTTTATACGGTTTAATTTTAAATTCAGCATGCACGGTCCAAACTGTCAAAATACAATCCAGATAAGCAAGGTATGAATGCAGCCCGCACCGTTTGTACGAAAGCGAAAGCGGGATCTTTTGGTAAACCCTCCTTCATTCAATATCACGGCCTGCGGCACCTGCAAGTTGAACAAAAAAACAATAGAACAAGAAAGAAATAATAATAATAAGACCGACTATGACCCAACACTGACTCGAACGGGGACCTCCCACAGAGTTCGAAATTTCACTGTTATTTCTAGTAGGCGTGCTACGTACACTACTGGCTCTCTACTCCATCTTTCCTATCTGGATTCATACGGGCAAATTTAAATTCAGCAAGGACAAGTTGTCCAGATTCAATCACGATTCAGACTCGGGTGGATGGAGCGCTCCATTTGGGGCATGGTGAAAGTGCCGTTGTTGCCGCAGGCTGCCGCAGCACTGCCGCAGGTAACCGTTGGATTGCCGCAGCCTCTGCGGCAACTATGTCACACTGCCGCAGCGTCACTCTGCCAGTTGCAACCAAACCATTAGCGCTGCCGCAGACTGCTGCAGACTGCCTCTGAGTGTCCATAAGTCAGCCAAATTTCTCCTGTGCTTGAACACGACTCCATGTTGACTCCATGAACACTGAGTTGCCGCGTATCATCCGTTTCCGCTCGCTGCCAACTCGCTGCTCAAACTTAGTCACTAGTGCCGTCGCGACAAATACTATGACACAGAATACCTATGACAACTAAGTGAATCCGACTACTTCTACACCTGCAACTCACGGCATCTCCCGTAAGACTCCCACTTGACTCCGATATGTACCGCCCGCGTCGTCATCACCATGCGTTCGACGGTGCCGCCTTTATCTGACTACTACAAATGTCAGAATAGTTCGTGCACTCCATTTGATAGATCTCATGACCGTCCATCTGGTAGAAAGAAACATTGAAGAAACTACACTCCAAAGACTAATGACACAGACAATACAGTTAATTATTAGCCACGTTCGGAGCTGATTAACTAGAGGGAGCAACATTAAATACCGCAGTCCTACTTGGTCACTTTAGCAGCAATATGCCTGGCCCACTCGCTAGAGATATACGCTTCGCCAATTGAATATGATCGAGATGCCGGTGATTGAGTAGTTCCTGCTCAACGGACTCTAACATCGCCTCCAAGGCTGGACTCCGAGCGCTACCGACCATGTCATTTTAAAACAGCCATTGCTCTTCATGTGCCAGGGTTGGGCGAACTTGGCTGAAATAATCGAGGTAGCTTTTGATGACGTCGTTTGAGGCTTCCATGACGGCCAGCAGGGTAGCGATTTGGGGGTACTGCAATCTTGAAGATCTTGACGAGGGAGGGATCCAGTATCTCCGTTTTTTCGCCAACGGGCTTGAAGCATTTATGGATATGTAACGAGCAGATCTGTCGCGGGAATCACGAGGTAGTTCAAAACGCAAATTATAGCCTACCTGCTCGTCCTTCAATTTTACCCACTGGATACTCTCCCAATGCCTCGCAGACCGATAGAGCCACAGATCCTCCGGCGTACCGTTCGTCCAAACGATCCAGCGACTCCACCTCAATTCCCACTCGCGTTTTGAGCGGGAAGCATCGAAGCTGATCACTTCTGCGGGGAACCACTGCGTAAAATCGTACCAATCTTCCGCCTCCGGCAGCATGCAAATATCGCCTGGCTCGTGGCTTAAAAAACAGGATCCCAGTCAGAATAAGTATAGCGAGAGTAATAAAGTCCACGCACCCGTAATCATTTTCTGGTATTTCTTCCCGGTCGATTATGCACAGCATGCACGTAAAATGAACCTCCGGGTCTTTCCAGTCGGTATTGGGATATACACGATCCTGGCACTTAATATGGGACCAGACACGGCACACCTCACACTGCACTTCGTTCTCACCGTGAGAGTCCGCTGCCTTTTCGCCACATAAATAGCAGTCCAGAGGACTCGGGGATGACGAGGTATGTTCAGCTTTTAAGAAAATCTCACCTGCCAGCGGTGTCAATATTAGTACCATGGATTTTACGTTTGTGAGATGTAGCACTTTTAATGTTAAGGATATCCCGAGATGAGTCTGTCTGATGTGCATTTTGACCAACTGGATCGGACACTGTTACCGCAAGATCTGAGATCACAACATAACTTGTGAAAAAAAACTGTTCTGCAGTGTTTTCATTGGTTGAACATCAATAAATAGCCTAGAGACATCATTATACATGCTAATCTCAAAAGTTAATTCTTCAGTCGAAGTTAATGTTGAAGAAAGACTGCCGCAGGTGGCTGTGTAAGTGCCGCAACCACTTTTTTGAACGGTTGCCGCATTGAAACCCACGGTTGAATTTTGCGCGGATTTCGCACTCAGAGTGTCTGCGTGCGATTAATCAGCCCCATGGAATTATCGGAAGTTTGAATAGACCCAATTAAGTTTGTTGAATGCCAAAAAAAACTGCCGCAGAGTGGCTGTGTTAGTGCCGCAGCCACTTTTCGAAACGATTGCCGCATCAACTCCCACAACTGAATTTAACTCCATTTTATAGGCCAGAGAATCAAATACATTCGGTTAGTTGATTCCATCCAAAAATCCTGAATTCAGTTGGTCCAGGGACCGCATAAAATTCTGTCGCAGGGTAGCTGTGTGAGTGCCGCAACCAACTGCCGCACCCCGTTCCTTTAACTGATTTTAATTCGTTTATGCTTCAGATGAACTGTGGATAACATTTCTGTGCCTGTGCGACTCAGGTATACTATGAGCAAATAATTTAGTGTCGGAACGTCGGCGGGAGTAAAGTAATAATGGCGATATCCGTGCCAGAATTAAACGCTGGCACAGCGTGCCTCGAACACAGGATATTCAGCGAGTCAAATGTAAAGATATCGTACATACGCTGCGGTGTCACACCGCCTGGCTGCTGCAGATTGACGCAGAATGGCTGCGGCAAAATGCCAGGCTGCCGCAGCCGTGCGCGAGTTTGCCGCATGTATTGCCGCAGACTGCCGCAACCAATAACATTACATTTGCTTGGTTGCCGCAGAGTGCCGCAGCCAACTCGTCTGCTAAGGCCCCCGGGCAACTGATATTGCGGGGGACATATACAGGAGTGTCTAACGACATACTTAATGAAGGATTGGAAGCGCTCACGTCTTTATGGCCTTCGATAGACTCAGTTTGATTTGCGATTTCTGCGGCAATGTAATGTAATTGCCGCAGAGTGCCGCACTGGCTGCGGCACATGCTGTGGCACTTTATCTTTGCCCGCCCCAGTGTGACGACAGTTCAGTGCAAAGCCAATCCATATTCAAAGGTGAGACAGCGCAAAAATCTCTGGATAAGTTTATATAGACATGATTTGCGAGAGGAGAGGGGTTATGCCGCAGGGTGTTGCACGCCTGTCGCAATGGATATTGGGGCGGGACTGCGACAGAATGGATGGGGAGGGGGAATATGGGTGTGCTAGATTGTGAATTTACTAGAGTAGTGCCGCAGTGTATGCGTACATGATAAACGTCGCAGCCCCGGAGTGCATGCGAGAGCGCGGCGGTGGCGGCCGCGTTCATGTACTAGAATAGTGCGGCAGCGCGTATGCCATTTTCCACAGAGATCTGCCGCAGAAGAGTTTCATTGTCTTGAAGCGGTGCACATGGATTGTCGCAGCGTTGTGCCGCAGCATACATGATAGTGCCGCAGAACTGCCGCAGACTGCTGCAGGCAAGTCACACTGCCGCAGCGTCACGCTGCAGGACTGCCGCAAGACTGCCGCAGACTGACGCAGCATGGCTGCGGCAAAATACTGGACTGCCGCAGCCGTGCATGAGATTGCCGCATCCATTCATGGTTTGCCGCATGTAATTGCCGCAGAGTGCCGCAGCCACTCAAGTTGCATTTGTTTGGTTGCCGCAGAGTGCCGCAGGTTGCCGCAGCCAAGTCGCCGGTTAAGGCCCTAGGAGATTGAACATCGTAGGGGGCATATACAGGTGTAATGAACGACCAATAGAGTCAAAAATCTGAAGCCCTCACGTCGTCGTGGCCGCCGATGCGCGCGGTTTTATTTTTAATTTCTGCGGCAGTGCAACATAATTGCCGCAGGTTGCCGCAGCCACTGGCTGCGGCACATGCTGCGGCACTTTCTCTTTGCCCCTCCATTTGTACGAAAGCGAAAGCGCGGCCTTCAAATAAACATGGGTGTTACTTTCAGGCTTTTTAAAAATGCCAAGAAAAGGAAAAGCTCCAATGCGTAGAATCATGAGCCGACCCTGAATCGAACGGGGACTTCCCACAGAGCTGGCTGTTTCGGGGCCATTTCTCGTAGGCGTGCAGCGTACACTCCCGGGTCTTTGAGGAGCGGGTGTTCTGATGAATAGGAGGTTCAGCATCATTTTTGAGAAATGGCAATGGTACGTACCTTGTTGAGCTTGCATACAATACCACGAGCGGCATCTGGTAGAACAAAAAAAAAATGAGCACAATGCATGACCCGGCCCCGACTCGAACGGAGACCTCCCACAGATCTCGCTCAGCTCCCTTGATTTGTAGTGGGCGTGCGACGTACACCACCGGGTCTTTACACCCTCTTTCCTCCGAAGATTTTATGCTGGTAATATCAGTGAGTACGGTTGAGCAGTTGCTAATTATAATCAGTAAGATGCATGCAAGCTGTGGCGCCGTTTGTATGCAAGTGAAAGCGCGGCGCTATTCTGGCGAACTTGCGGTGGTTAAAAACCATTATGCTCATGGTAGTTTGCCAGACGGACTCCGCGTCACCAGGGGAGCAAAAGGACTCCGCTTGTGGTACACCCCTTCTGGTGCGCATTTTCTAGAAATGTGTGCGTCTAAATAGGCTCATCCTACTAGTATGCCACCTCGTTTAGAAGGTCAAAACGGATGGACATAGCCACCGTGGACATAGCCAGGGACATAGCCACTGTCTTGACCCTCTAAACCGGGTGACAAACTGGTAGGGCCTGGCACAGCGAGAACACCAGGATGGGTTAGGAACTCCTGGATATATCCTCACCCGGGTAGAAAGTGTCCTTAAATGAAATGAGAATGAAAAACGGCGCAGTGAATTTTCTATTTGGATTAATCGCATCAGATCACAGAGCGCTGGGCACAGCGAAGGCCGCAGTAGCAGTAGTCCCAGCTGCCTAAATCTTGGGATGCGAACTCTTGGATGTATCCTCACCAGAGTAGAAAGGGTCGCTAAGCAAAGTGGGAATGCAGAATGGCCCGGCGAATTTTCTATTTTGGGCTAATTACATCATATGATAGAAGGCCGGGCACAGCGAAGGCCACAGGAGTCCCAGCTCCCTATGTCTCGGTGTGGATATATCCTCACCAGGGTAGAAAGCGTCCTCAAGTGAAATGGGAATGAAAAATGGTGCAGTGGATTTTGGATTTTGGATTAATCCACTAAATGACAGAGGGCCGGGCACAGCGAGATCCACAAGTGTCGCAGCTCCCTATAACTGTCTATGTGAACTCCCCAATATAGTCCCACCAGAGTAGATGAGTTCTCAAAGTCAAATTGGCTTGACAAACGGCCCTATGAATTTTCTATTTTTGGCTAACCCCCATCAGATGAAAGCGGGCCGGCCACAGCGAGAGCCACTGGTCTCCCAGCTCCATAGATCTTGGTATGTGAGCTTCTTAATGCATTCACACTCAAGTGGAAAAGTCCTCTCGGTGAACTGGCCCTCAGAAATGGCGCTATATATGTTCCATTTTCGCCTACCCCCCATCAGATGACAGAGGGCCGGGCACAGTGATTCCCACTGGTCTCCCAGTGTCCCAAGTCTTGGCATGCGAGCTGCCAAATACACCAGGACTCGAGTAGAAGTACTCACTGAATTAAATGGGCATTAAAAACAGCGCGGTGAATTTTCTATTTTGGGTTAACCCCAATAAATGACAGAGGGCCGGGCACAGCGAGAGCCAGAGGTGTTCCAGCATCCTGAAACTTGGTATGCACACTTTCGCAGATATATAATAGCCGACTGGGCTAATCTAGGGGGTTTCAAAGTAAAAAAACCTCGGCAGTGAATTTTTTTACTCTTCCTTAACCCCCAATTCGCACTTTCCGGCATTAGTGGGGTCAGTAAAGTCAACACCTGCCTAGTAACTGCGTAGTAATATTCTATTAATCCATATGACTGTCCCATAGTCGGTAGAAACCCTGAAATCCCGTCATTCGCATTGGAGCACTTCTCACCCTCATCTAACCATATATATACAGTCCTGATGGACGCTTCTTGAAGGTACCCGAACCCTGCTGCCCTTGTGAGACGCGAAATGGTCCAAAAATGGAAATTGCTGCTTGCGGCGGCTGATGCGCCATCAGAGAAAAACTGAAGAGGGCATTATTTTTAAGTCCTATATAGCCTATGCCAACTTTTCTGGCAACTCAAAGGTCACTTCTGAGTGAAGGCTAAGTGCTTAACGGTGATTTGGTGGAACTTTATGAGTTTCCATTTGCGGATATTTGTACGTGTTTGCGGGATACAGAACATCGTCACGTGCATTCAGAACAACTCCCCGATCCCCCCAAAAAAATAATTGGGTCAATCGGAGGTGGTCAGCTCTCGGCGTGGAGTGTTTAGTTCATTGGGGGGCAAGAATGGGAAAGCAAGACCTGTAGAAATGTCGGAATGACTTGACAGTAGGTCCAAGTGGATGTCGACGTCGAAAGTGCGGCTCAATGTGGGATTTGCGCGGCGAGCACGTATAGCAGCACGCCGGCGCATCATTGCCCGATGCTGCCGCCCTTTGTGGTTGTGAATATACGCCTTGAAAAATGCTCCAGCGCGTTGGTCGTGTTGATTGGCCGGAGGCATGATCAGAGCGCCAAGTGTATAGCCACAAGAATTAATTGTCATAAATAAGAATCAACACACAACTTGACCTTGCCAGTACTTTACCATGGTCAGAATCGTGGTGAGAATCGCCTTGTAAACGGGACGGTCAGGATTCAGGACGATTCTGGGTGATTATCACACAATTCTGATCAATATCATTTATGAGAATCGCATCAGAATCGCCGTCAGGTAGGTAGGTAGGTAGGTAGTATTACACGGCACGGTCCCGCTTAGGAACGCCGGTTCCCAGGGATTATCTCAGTGTACATGCGCCCAAATACACTATTGTCCCTGGACTCCTCCATAGCACCAGAGACGAGCTCACGGCCGCGCTAACACGCCGCGGTAGATCCAAGGAACTATAAAGAAGCAAAAAGTAAATAAGCAGAGAATACGTAGGACCAAATATTTATATCAGGAGTTGTTCGTGCGAAGCACAGGAAATGAATAGAATATTTGGAGGACATCATGAGCAAATTTAGCTATGAGTGCAATAGTGGGTCTAGAAAAAATTATGGCTTTTAGAAAATCGGTCTCGGAGTCTTCCGCCAAGACACGTTCAAACTCTGGTGAATTTGCACACAGTTTTTCCAGAAATATTTTGCGCAGTTCAACAAGTGCATCCAGGGATGCGCTGGTGACTAATGCATGTTCTGGGGTTTCAACTGCCGCCTTGCAGAGTCTACAAAGCCTGTTAGCCCGAGGCACTGGCTGGTTTGCATGATCCGTGTAGCGCAAAATTTCAACAGCCAATTGGTGAGTTGAGAGCATTATTGAGGTCAGGGCCTCACGATGTGCCTGAGTCTTCACCATTGTTAGGTAGTGCCGCAAAGTTGAAGTTTTAAGCGCTAGAGATTCGTCCTTCCGTGGTTCTAATCTTCCCGTGAAGCAGATACATCTTCTCTGATGAGTCAATCGTCTCCTGAAGCCATTCTAGCATTAAATTGTCCACCAGTTTAGCATAATTCTGAACATCTTCAATTGAAGTTGTAGCGTTCAAAACTAGGTCGGGGCAATTGAATGGCAGTCTTGCAGCCGCAGTGATTAATTCCGAGGCCCAGCATTTTTTGATGCCTTTGGCAGACAGCTCGAGTCAGTAATATGCGCGGACCGGCAAAGCCGGTCCGTGTCACCGAACTTCACTGGATTTCACTGCGCATACAGTGGACTTCGGTGGCGGGTCCTCACATTCAGCTACCTCCACCGGATCTTGACATATCCAATGAACTGCACTGCACCCATTCTGGTATCTACTGCTACAGCCATTTGTAAATAAATTGTTCGCCTGCATTTAATATGTACTCTACATGTTCTAGATTCCAACAAATATCCTGTGCAATTCAGTAAACTCTGGGCAGAAATCCACTGGATGTGACAGTATTTCCATAGATTTTGTTATATTTGCTTCATAAACCCACCGTATATTGGGGGATTTCCACCAAGTATCGTTGATCTACATGGGAAATCTGGCTAACTCTTGGTTATGAAGGAAATACACCGGCTTTTGTGGGACACTTACTGGATTTCACTGTAACCTGAGCATAAACATGCCAGATATGACCGCAGTTGGAGGGGATATTTGCTGAATTTCAGTGTACCCTGAGCAACAAATACACTGGATCTCACGGGATTTTAGGGGATATTTACTGAATTTCACTGTACCCCGAGCATGGATCCACTGGATCTGATGGGATATTCGCTGAAATTCATTGTTGTTAAGGAAGAATACAAAACATATGAATTGGTGCACTCCACTTGCTTCCAAAACAATAGTAAAACATTCCTCCTCTTTCTTCACCAATTATTTCTCCACTATTAAAACATGGACCACAAAGTCGTAGTTGGTATAAATACACTGGATCTGACGGGATATCCACTGAAATTCACTGCTTTGTTGAGCCCCCCCCCCTGAATTCCAAATTGCGGAAATCCACTGGAATCCACTGAACTAATTCCGTACAGTGCATTCCACTGGATGCGGTGATAAATCCATAGGATGTTGATGAATCATCATGGCAGTACAACGGGTATCACTGATCCGCATTATCTTATCCATCTTATCCATCATATCACACTGATTACCGGTGACAGTGGATGTCCTCCGGTGTACACCGGTGACCTTTGTTGGTCCAGGCATAAAACTCGCTCGAGTGAGCTATTTAGTGCTGTGCTGCACGGGCGTAATGGCTGTTATTGAGTCAGAATCGCCTGAGAATCGCCGTCAAGAATCCTATTCTGACTGCCCCTATTAACAAAATTTGATGACTGGTTGGTGCATAAAAAGCGGTGCAATTTTGGCTTGACCCGTTGAGTCAGTCGATGCCAACACTGAACAGAGTTGCATTTTGGGCCACAAGAACCCTTAAATGCTGAACCACTTGAGAAGGAGCACAAAAACCTCGATTCGGAGCATTTTTTGGTTGCTGTTTATAAACACCCTGTTTGCAAACCAAAATTTAAAACTGTTAATAAATGCCCGGGGAATTATAAACAGAGCCCTACCATCTAGTTTCATGTATACTTGAAGTCATCGCCACTGTCCTCAATCTCCATCTTCAGTTCAGAATAGTGTTTACCACCTATGCCTGACTTCCCCGACCGTCTGTAATGGATATCAATGAACCTAACCCGATTGCTGGAACCAAAAAAAAGTCCCCACCCCTCATCAATCGGAGCATATATTCGCAGCAAAAAATGATATATATTCAGAGCAGAAAAGACACCAGAACAGTGATTAATTTTGAGACACTTTCTCTCCTCGTTCTCTGCGTGCTCCACCGATGCACAGGCTACAAAAAAATATCAGAATGGACAGGAATAATTTGGTTTAATGTCCACACCGCTCAATTCAGCACCCTCAAAGGCAGATGGTTGGACTGTACACTCTATGCTACGACCCACTTCCCATTTGTCTTCATTATTCTGTCTCGTAGTTCTTCATTGTGGTGTATCCAAGGTGGCTCTGCAATGGCATGGTATCAATAGGCTCAACGTGAGATCGTTGGTGCGCACATCGCGCGCGCCGACCGAGCGAACCTGAGCCGCAATCAAGTTGCGTAAATATGTATCTTACTTAAATTTCTCAACCAGGATGCTTTTGAGGAGTAAAACTATGTCAAGGTACTATGTAACATCACCAACATTACCGAGCAAATGTTTTAGGCGTGGAAAGCTTTCTGTATGCTAGCTCAGGGTTTGGAGCGATCAGGACTTCAGCTGAGGTACCAGGGATGCCAAGAGGGCCCTTATAATTGAATCATAAGGCTCGATATTTTTATATGCATATAACCTCATTTTTAAAGACGCGTTGAGAGCCGTCACGGTCACGTGCATGGGTATCTTGAGCGCAATTGACGTGTTAGCCAATCTCCACCATGTCTGAACTGCAGCTGCGCCTGCGCCGTGTTTTCGAATCGTGAATTTTCCATTGTGCCTGAAATTTCTATCTTCAAATTGTCGACCTCACTGCAATCCGCAATCATAAATAAATAAATTTAAAATGGCCCAACTCCGACGATTTTTGAACAGAATTGAAGGATAGCAATTACGATTAATTAATGTACCCGGATCCCGGTTCTATTCAATTATTGGCGTTCCTGCCATTTAGCGCTCTTCGTCACGGGCAAGAAAACTTGAGCGTCTCTCGGGGCTAAGCATCGCTCGGGGATCCTAATTCCAACAGACCTCTCGATATGCAGTTAATCCTTTCAAGCTCTTGACTCATATCATTGCCAAGAACAATGGGCAGGAATAGGAGAATAATGGAGCGGACGGCTGAACAAACTAGGTTGGAGCTATGTATCTTACATAGTCCAATAGGTTGGAGACTGGTAAAGCTCCCCATACAATTTCGAACGTTGAAGCAAACATAGGTATCCGAAAAGCCAAAAGGGTTTCTTATATAGTGGAGACAGGGAGTGTAAGAAAGCACAAGTTCAAGTTAACTCCTGCACACGTGACACGAGTCAGCCCAGCCAAATTCAAAGGCGCAAGTCAAATTGCCAAGTCAATCTGATCCTCCTCCTCAAAACTTCCAGAAGTCCCGGCAGTGAAGTCGCCCCAATCATCCTCGCAGTCCGCATCATCAGGAGCTGCTGACCCTGTTGGAGGCGCCGGATTTATGGTAGAAACAGCCTGCTTCAAAGAATCTGGAAGCTGCGCAAGGAGATTGTGCGAGTCGGCGGAGAGCCCCTGGATTTTATCCTTTACGCCGGCGTTGAGAATCCTGGTCTTCATGTCCGCAGGGGTGATTTTGAAACCGTCATCGGCTGGAGAGCCACGTTAATGAAGCACAAGGAAGGGGAGGTTGCGAAGATACAGACTCGTGCTGATAATGGCGGCGATTATGCCAGCGATTTGGGGCGCTGCGAGGCTCGTCCCAGAAACAGGTGTGAGCTATTGCAATCATACTCAA
Organism: Mycena rebaudengoi; assembly: GCA_029282285.1. Classification (NCBI taxonomy): domain Eukaryota; kingdom Fungi; phylum Basidiomycota; class Agaricomycetes; order Agaricales; family Mycenaceae; genus Mycena; species Mycena rebaudengoi. Next base: position 153,830 of record JARJCX010000142.1, read on the forward strand.
TCCTAGCATTGGTGATTTTTTTTTTTTGGAGACTCCTACCGATTTATTCGGTCCCGAGGTCAGGATGTTGTATCCTCCAGCGTAGATATCCACGCACTGAGAAATTGTATCAGTAGAGATCGGATATGATCTTCAAGTTCATGCACACCTCGCCGTAGTTCGAGCCAGGGTAAGTGGCGTCTTTGGGGAACACCGCAATTTTGTCATTGATGTCGGTCGCGCCGACGTTGATAGCGGCTTGAACGTTGGTGTTGGTCCTTGTTGTGACCCAATCGTCGTCGCACTGTGGACAGGGCTGAATTGGAGGTGGATTGGAAGCGCGAAAGCAGACGAACCCTGTCCTTTTTGTCGTTTCCCTACAACAAAGTCGACATGAGGACGGGGAGGATTGTGCATTGCTGGTGTCCGTACCGCAGCAATAACTACATGCATATTCTCATCCAATGCCTTCGGTGCCCCTCCGAGTAAGTCCACGGCGTGCGATGTTTAGAAGAAAGCCTCACTTCCGCAATACTTCCCTGAACATTTGGGTCATTTGTTAATGAAAGACTAACGTTTATGACGGCTGTCGCCTTCGGGTTCTTCATTCTCTTGAGCTTGAAATTGTCAACAGCCTCATTAATCGCATGAGTGACCTCGTAAAGGTCTGCCATGCGGCTCGAGATCTAATCGAGTGAGTATTACTGCTGGTGAAACATAAAGGCAATACCTTGATAGGGACAATCGTGGCGGCAGAGGCGACACCGAAGCTGATCGCAGCGGCCGGACCCGCGACTTCGGTCTTTTTGACGGTTTCTTAGGAGCGGCTTACAAGTAAATTAAGGGCTAGGATATCTCGCCGCGTCCGCCGATCCGCGCCGCGTCACCGCCGCGTCACACTATGGGATCGCCGCGTCGCCTGTTGACACCGCCGCGGCACACTACAGGATCGCCGCGTCCTCCCATATGACCGCCGCATCCAACATCGTCGGTGCCGCACGCTGCCGCTGTCCATCTAGCCTTGATCTTTCTTCAAGTTCGACCGATCCTATCGGTTCAAACTCAACGTCAGTCATCCCTTTTCATTCTCTCATCTTTGTTGCTCTATACTTCCGTTCCACATTCATCCTTTCTGCGAGCTCAACATCAACTCCCCCGCCGTATCTGGTGCTCACTTCCTGCCGACTCCGCCGCTCCTTTTTCTTATAAGATACCACTTAAGTGTACTTTCTTTAGCCACTACCCCGCGATCTGGACATTTAAGCACGCACTACAGATTTTTAGGACGAGCATGTTCTTTCTATTGTCAAGTTATTTTCACTCTATCACCGACGTATTCATTGAATCAAGCTTCATATTGTGCTCGAAAAGGTTTGGACTGATCGTGGTGGCTGTGCACTGATGCGGCGCCGCTGTGCATTCGCCGCGTCGCGCCGCATCGCTTGTACACTCATTGAAATGGCATAACTGACCAGCTTCCGTAAGGGTAATTTTCCAGTATCCAGTTTCTCGAACAGGTTTGATCATGGCGACAGCAGGATTGGCAAGATGAAGAAAAGAATTCATTCTGGAGCACTGGTTGGCACATGCCATTTGGATGCACATTTCTCTTTAAGCACAGAACATTCAGGTAAGTGGCGCAGCATTTCGGAGAAATGCGTGGAGCCGAAAGGGGGGAGGGGAAAAAACACGGCATACGTAGTTTTTGAATGCGAGCATCTCTCGGCCTGACAAAATGTTGATGGGGAACTGAGGTCTAGTCGGTTCGGCGATTTTGAGGAGTCAAGGAACGTGGAGGACGGTGGTGGTGGTGGTTAGGAAAGAGAGAGAGCGGATGCACGTCAGTTCGCATTTAGGGAGACCATCAGCGCCAGCGACCGCGCCGGATAGAAGATAATGATGATAATGATATGCTTCATTTGAGAATATGTGCCGCCTCTAAGCGAAGTCAGGCAAGTCAAATAAACCACGTTGCAGACTCAGCGGGATGGTGCCGCAGTGCTGCCGCTTCTAATATTTTGAGCGCCGCGTCGAGTGTGGTGAGCGCCGCATCAAGTGTGGTAAGCGCCGCGTCAAGTGTAGTTAGCGCCGCTTCACATCTTGAGCACGCCGCGTCCCGCACGTTGATGCGCCGCATACCGCTGCGTATCGCCGCGTCCAATACCATTGCCACGGCGAAGTTAACCATGTACTTCGCCGCGTCCCGCCGCAGACCACCGCGTCCCGCCGCGTCATCGCCGCGTCCACGCCGCGTACAAGTTTTCTTCCGTCGCACCTACCCAATGGTGAGTACCACCAGTCAACGCCGTTCTTTCGCCATCCTTCCTAAATGCTATCTCTGTAGCCCCTCTGCCACTGTAGTGAGATGGCGGACCTTGAGAATGGGTGAACGGCGCTTATTAATGTTGAACCGCCGCGGCATCTGCCGCTGCACCGCCGCGTCACTGCCGCGTCACCGCCGCGCCAACCTGACGTGGCGAAGTATTTTTGCCCGTAAATTCATGAAGCTTACGCCGTGACCATCACCTTCAAGATTGCCTTTGCGGAGCAATCGGTCTCAGCTACTAGAACAGAGGAAGGCGTGTAATGCTCACTGGTTCTCTATCTGCGACGGCTATTCCTATCTCAACACGGGGAGTGAGCAGAGGATGGTTACCATCCACGCCCGTGTCGACGACATAAATCTAAATTGACATGAATGAAACCAAGATTGAGAACTGGGTAACCCACATATACATCTTGGCCAAGACCATCCTTTAAGCCAACAGACCAATCGGATGCAGTGTCGCTAGTCCCTTGACCAGGCTGTCCAGGTTGCAGTTTGTCTGCCTGAGCGAGCCGCGCGAGATTCCTGCAACCGCACTGATGAGCCTGTTGCCTTGGACGAACCAAAGTGGCATCTATACACCTACCAAGTCGTCCCGACAGCCCTCTTCCTTGACTCGACCGCCACGCGATCTCGTGTAATGGACTGGAACTCAGAAGTCGTCTGGATGAAAGCGACGTCCCGATCCGAGAAATTACCCCGATAAATGATCCCAATGACGGTGTCCTGGAACAGGACCTGCTTCAAATCGAGAGCGCTTGCAGGGGCACCGGGGTCTTCACAGAGTTATCTGCCGCCAAGGCAGCCTGTACATTAGCCAGGTGCTGGGTGACATTGGCATTGGGCTTGAGAGATACGATGTATTGGTTTGGCAGAGCGTCAGGAAAATTGGGGATCGTGTTTGTGGGCACGGCTAGCGAGGAACCGCGAAATCAGCCTGTCACGGTGAACATAAAGGGTCGGGATACTTACGTCCACATGTTGCTCTATGAGCAGAAGCCGAAGTAAAGCTGGAAATGGAGGTTCCCCCACTCGCCACGACGCTACCGCTTGCAGAAGGGGCAACCGAGGAGCCAGCACTGTGGGGTCCGGAGGCGCTCGATGAGGGAGTAGATGAGACCTGCATATATTAGTTCAATGATAACTATACGAAAAATAGATGCATACCAACGCCGCTGAGCCGTGCGAGACACGCGCACTTGATGCACTGGGACCAGCGGGCGGCTACAAACAGATGTAATCAGCGTCGAGCCCACACGGAGATTGTCCCAACTCGCCGGTGCGGTACTATGGCCGCTTGCAGAGACGAAAAGGCTGTCGCCGGAGGAGGCTAGGGTGTGGGTCGGCGAAGAGCTCGAGTGCAGAGCAGCCTACATGCAGAATTAGTTTAACGATGACTATACAAGCAATAGATATATACCGACACCGTTGAGCCGTGCGACACAGCCACAGTGGATATGCTTGGACGAGCAGACTGCTGGAAAGGAGTAATTAGCTTAACAAGAATTGCATTAAATGAGATAAAATATCGTCTGTATGGAGGACTGATGGGACGGCTGGAACCAGGTAAGCCAGTGGTGCAAATATGGAGTCCGGACTGTCGAACGCACCATAGTAATCATTCTTGTGGACGAGCTCATAGGTCGGGCCGAGGATATAGCGGCCCCTCCATGCGAGCTCACTGATGTCTATGGAGACGTATGCATATGCACAAGCGTAGAAAGCACAGGACCTACCAAAGAACTCTTCGGGGGGACCAAAGACTGATTATACGTGTCAGGCACGGCGTATCCGGGAAAAAACACTAACCGAAATGAACTTCGTCGACGGGAGGGCAGGAGTGCGCTGCAGAGACGAAGATTCCGCCCAAAGTTCAGTCAGAAAGACGTGCATCACTTACTGTTTGCACCGAGCCCGAAGGCTTGAGAGTCGGTGTGGCGCTGCTGGATCTGGGCGTAGGCTAGAAATGACCGTAAGAATGTGAGCAATATCGGAGGACTCGAAGTTCACAGCAATCTTCATCGATGTGCTTACTATCGGTCTCACTGAGCCGGACGATATGACAGCACTTGGCTTGGGCGAGGACTAAGTGAAATAAATGACGGAGTGGGGTTGATAAACAGACGTCCTTACAGTTGCAGAAGGTTTGACAGAACTTTTGGGTGGGGTCTGCGAACATTTGGTGAATATCATCAATTCATTGCATGTATAAATTGGCCCGCGCACCATCGAAATCTTAGCCGAACTGTTTGTTTTAACCGTCTGTGCAGCCTGCCCATAAGTCTCCAGAAGGAGGACAAAAAGATGTTTCCCGCACCGTTGTCCGTTTACTAGTGGTCGTCTGTATGGCCTATGAGTCTGACAGAACAAAAAAAAATCCCCCCCACCGTCCTCGTTCTGTGGTCAGCCGTCTTCTGGTGGGGCTTCGTCAGTTTTCCCCTAGACAAAAAAAAAACGCGGCCCACCGTCGCAAGCGTAGCTGAGGCTGTGACATGAGTTCGCAACGTGGTCGGTTTAGCTGCAGGGCTCTTCTTGGGCAGCTTCGTCAGTTTTCTGACCGCGAAAAAATGAATCCTGGCCCACCGTCGCAAGCTTGGTCGAGAGGGTGGCATGGGCTGTGCGAGTGCTCTAGATATAGTTGCATGTTGTCAATAAATTCGCCTGCAAGTAATTGCATGATATCGTTACCTTTGTTGTTCGGGCGCCTACATTTGGTCCATTTAGAACGGGTACAGCAAAGACGGGAAGGGAGAGAGCAAGAAAGACGATGCAGCCAGCTACATGCATATTGAAGAGTGGTATTTGATGACAGAGGAGGAACGGACCAGCCGATATTGCCATGGCTCGTCATCTATTCCAATTTATAGTCGAGACAAGGATACGAGTGTGTGGACGGAAATCGAAGCCACTCACCGAATATTCCGAATGCTCTTGCCGGAGTGTCAGTCGAAAGCCCGTTGAGGAGAAACCATGACAACGACGGGTATCAATGCACTGAACGCCGTGAACTGGAGCAAAACTGGAGTGTAAAGCCCGTTGAGTCGAAACTACGAGAACGACGGCAATTAGTCCTAGTGCCTCGCTACGCATAGCTCCCACCGCGGTGATCCCATTGGGTAAAACGGCCTTGAAGTTCAGTGAGTTTTACCAGCGATTTTACTTTTACCGAAGGAAAAAATTTGGTAAAGTTCCTTTGAATTTTTCCAGTGGTAAAATCGTAGCTCTTTGTCCCGGTAAAAAGGTTTGCTCACTATACGTTTGCGGGGAGAAGTATTTTACCTGGACAAAGAACGATACCTTTAACAAAGGAAAAATTCTCCGAAAAAACGGATCGCCACAGTGTCCCAAATCGGGTTGTCGTGGCAGCCTGCCACATAGACTAGACGGGGATCAATTATCTCCGATAGCCCATGCCGTAATCTGGAGTTCCCGTGCTCGACGGCGGGGATCACTGAGATAGAGGGGATTTTGTGCGAACAAATGTAATGAGTGGAGGAAGCTCGGGCGGCCTTATGTCTAGTAAAACCATGGCAGCGGCGGGAATTAGTTCCAAAATCCTGTACATTTTCAACAAGAGATTCACAAATTGGTGTTTTTTTCCCTCGGCGAGATCATGGACTACGTTCAAGTTTGAATTAAAGCGCTAAGTTGACAGTCTTCCCAAAATTGGGTGTTACCCGCCACCTGAACATTTCCTGGAAATGGTGCTGTTACCCTGAGGCAGAGTTTGGTACCCAAGGACCAAGGTGTGAGGTCGAACAGCACTGGGCCGCGTCACACACAGGACAGGGGAAGTATGGGAAAGACGGATCCCCAAACCATTCTAACGGCGAGGATAGATATTGATCATCTCTGAGCGCTGAACGTTAACGCCGAACTCCGAAAAGCTCGCGCGGGATTTGGGAAACTCTGGGAAAGTGATGGTGGATGTAAATAAGAATCAGGATGCTACAGCCAAATAAGAGCAACGCCAGCTCAAGCGCACTGCCACTGCTATAACTTTACTTTCACTCCATCCACCCTCTTCCTCAGCGATGGCCAGTCCTTTGCATTTACAGGAACTACTAGACCACTGCATCGGTTTTCTCCACAATTCCACGGCAGATTTGACTGCGGCCGCCCTCGTTGCCCGAACCTGGGTGTCTCCTGCCCAGTCTCACCTGTATTATGAGGTCGTTCGCTATCGCCGGGAGATTCGGTACAAGCACGAGAACACATGGTCACAGCTCCTTCGGACGCTGCACACGTCCCCGCACCTCATTCGGCACATCCGACGACTTTGCGTTCGACCACCACCCCAGCTCACGCGTGAAACCTTCTCGAAAATCTCCCTCTTACCATTTTCGCACCTGGAGGACGTCAAAATTTTATCATGCGCCCTGGTACCACCATCCGCTGTAGCGATACAACAGCTGTTGAGCATGCCCACTCTCCGCCACGTGTCCCTTTTCTGGGAGTTCGACGACCATGCGACTTTCCTGCAAGTCTGGGACCGCTGCTCTCGGAGTATCAGGTCCATCTCATTGGATAGCTCGCAGGGGCTACGCCAGGCCCGTGATCCCTTCAATCCTGTCGTACGACAATCTGCCGCGCCCATTGCCTTGGAATTCTTCCGTGTCGGGTACATCAATGGCATCGTTCCAGATTGGCTGCAACACGAGACTTGCCCCTTCGACTTCTCTGGTCTGAAGGTGCTGGCTGTCTACAGGTACCCAGAGATGCTTGATTGGCCAAGATTCGCACCAGCCTCTCAGTCGGTTGAAGCCCTCGCCATCGAAGTTGAGCTGTCTCACCACTGCTGAGTCAGGTGCTCACCATTCCTCCAGATCCCCAGGGGCCAAATATCAATCGACCTCTCTGATTTCCCGAAACTGACCTTCCTCCGCATAACTCTGCGTGATGTACCGTTAGACCAGTTACTCGATGCCTTCCTAACGGTTTCACCTTTCAATCACCTGAGAAAATTGGTTATATGTGTTGAGTTCGAATTTGAAGGGGACTATACAGCCCTGGACTCCGTCCTCTCACAACTCCTCGTGGCCGTTGAGTTTCAGTGCATTATCCCCAAGTATTATCCCGACCTCGCCAAGCATTTCCCTCAATCGAGCGCCAGGAATATTGTACGCCTCTCTCCTTCCTCCTTTGATTCCTCAGCTCACGCGGACATCACAGCTCCGCCAAACTGCATACGACCCTTACTGGTTCGAGGCACGATATGTTCCACCATCTACCCTCCCTCATCTGACGCGCCCCACAGCACCACATCACCAGCGTATATTCACCAGATGTGTATCCGTTGTGGAGCGCAGAGAGATAGAGGCTTTGACCGTTTGCGAAGAGTTGGTGGAGATGGAGGTGAACATAGTTCCTGTGTTGTCATGTGAGTAGAAATGAAAGTTCGAAGACGGCCAATGTCTTTAGGCTATATCTGAACTGAACTGAATTTCGAATTCTTTTGTGGGTACCTGAGATTTTCTGGATGTTCGCCAGAACTTTGTCGTCCATTGCGGGGATTGTGCCCTGAAGAGCCGTGAAGACGGTCTTTTTCGCGAGGGCTGCGACGACATAGGGCCATTGACTGATTCTGGTGAGGGTGGGGATGATTTCCTCAGTACATCAGGACTATTCCGGCGGAGTGACTACAGAGGCAGCAGCCAGAGAGCCACGAATTTAATTATGAAGTTGCCTTGCGACGATACAGTAAGACATCGAGAAAGAGGGCTACCATGTTCACACAACCCCTCCATTTTCAAAGCAATCAATGTCTGAACAGCACAAGGTTCTCACTGATAAAATCGATCTGCTCCGCACGGTAGTCGTCCTTCAAATCATAACTCATCAACCTCGGTCCTAACCGAAAAAACACTATAATAAACGAACCGGAATGACAGCCACATTCGCGCTATGGAGTTGGAGCAGCCCATCATGTATATGATGAATGCTCAGTATGCAGTAAAGCCATGGTAAGGTAATGGTGAACTCACCCCCTAAGTACGGCGGAAACGCCGGAGGGGCTGGATCGGTGAACAGGTATGCGAACGTTTTGAGGCCGCTTGACTCGCCCGCTGGGACCACGCGCGTCGCTGGGATTGGAACCACAGGTCTTCGGCTGCGGGGATGGTTAGCATAAACATCCAACCGTGACGCCAATGCCTCAATCGAATCGGGGGGGAGCAAGGAGGAACGTCAACGCACTGATCGCTGCCAGACGTTTGAATTCGCTATCGAGCCCGAACGTGTCGTCCCCAGTCGAGAATGGCGACCCCAAAGATGGGATACCGGAATATAGCTCGAGTAGTTGATCTGCTGCTTCCGTGAGATGGATATCCGGTGTGAATAATAGAGAGTAGTTCAAGATGATAGAGGCTTTGACCTTTTGCGAAGAGTTGGTGGAGAGGGAGGTAAATGTTGTTCCTGGGATGTCAAGTAACATGTGAGGAGAAGCATCAGTATAAATCCTGCTTAGGTTAGGTGAATGGTTTAAGCGTCTCAGCATAAAAAAGTTTAAACCGGGTTGAACGAGTTTAAACCAGTTAATTCATGTAAACTACGGGTTAGCTGGGTATGAAAGCGTGTACATGCTAGTAGCGCCAACTATAGTTAAACCGATTTGAACCATTAAACAAAGTTAAATGATTTAAACCCAATTGAAATATTGACCCAGATTGAACCATTAAACACGACTAAACTGTTGAACCGAATCAAACCTGGTTTAAACTTGTTAGGGCGCGGCTAGGCGGCTCAAACTATCGAGTAGAGAAAAAGAACATACATATTCTCAATGTATTTAATGGCTGAATGAAGGCATTTGGCTGTATGGCCGCAATCAAGGCCCACCACGGGATCACAACTTCCAAGGGCCAAAGTGTGGGCAAAGAATATGTGGCCTGGACGGTACATGCATGAGACAATCGCCAGTCTTAAAACTCGCGCTGCATGCGTGCCACAACACAAGTGCCCGATAGCGACTGTCACAAAGATCAGTAAGTTTTTCTCTTGGCGGAAGCGAATGCCTCTCGTGCATACTCAGATCAGTGTCTCAGAAATGCAGCGGGAGTACGTACTCCTGATTTCTATATGCCACCACTCAGTGGCCGAGCTGAGCTGGCTGTACAGCCAGGGCTGGGATTCAAACAAACTGTACAATAACTTGAGGTTGTTTGAATGACCAGAAAGGAAGGGATACGAGGGAGAGGGAGGTGGGAGGAAGTGGCGGCACTGACCCTGGTGGGGGGAGGAAAGATTCTGTGACATTATGTACAATGCCGACTCTTTGTTGTCTTTGTTGCTTGTCACAAGCGGTCAACAACTTGAAGCGGTGGCACGCGTGATCCCAGTTACCAGTGTGACTCCGGGCTTTCTACTTTGCCACCGTCTCGAGTATCCGCCTATGCCTATGTCTTTCACCTCTTGTCGAGAGTTAAATTTTCGGCTTGCAAGCCCGTTTGATGGCTTGGCAAGCCCGGTTGCTCGGTTAACTCCAGTCAAAAAAAAAACAACGGGCTTGCGCATATTCCTCGCGTTCCGGAAAGTTTATATTCAATTCTACCAGCCACAATGCACGTACAAGTGGTTTATTTCATGGGCTTGGCATTTTTCTCACACTTTTGGTTGCTGATGTGATAATTCTCTGTCGCCGCAAGGGACGACCCGGGCCAACATTGCCAACTCCCCTCAGATTTTCAGGCTTGTTTTACTCAGTATGCTCTTACGGTATTCATGCTTCGTTGATTACTGCAAAATCCCTCCTAAATTATTTTGTTGTGTCTGTCAGGCCCAAATTATTCGCGATGTACTACAGTAAATTTTTCGAAGATTGAAACCGTCTAAACTCATCGGAATACAGTCCTTAACCGGGAAGCGAAACAAACCGTGAAGTGAAACACCACGTGTTTTGCATCATGTGAGCATCCCCCAGGGCCCGATTTTTTTGAGCGCATTCTAGAGTATCCAAAACTCATATTCACAAAAGGAATTGTGCAGGTAGTGGTTCAAGAGCTCAAGAAAAAGAAATCTTTTGAATCACTGTTTGGCTCAGTTTTGTCACCAATATTGCAATTGAGCAGCCACTGTCCCTCAGTGCTGTGCAGGAATTGCACAGTTATGGCATGTATTGGGGGTTTTCAGGGTCGTAGAATTAGAATATGGCCACCGCAGGACATCAAAGACCCTCCATCGCGCCGATCTTACTGTAGTGTTTCGCTTCGTGGTTTATGGCACAATTTGATGGTATCAATAATTGGGCCCGTTCTCCACCAATACTGAAGGGATTCACTCCAACTCTTTGATATCTAGGTAGCCATTTAGTATATACATTGAGTGAAAAAAAAGTTTGGGTGACTATCGCTTTTCATCACGGAGAAAATCCCCGGATCGCTTGAGCGTTTCGCTTCCCGGTTAAGGACTGTATGCTGATCCCGAGACTGAATTGAGTTTAAGCAGCCCATGAAACGGTTCTGAGTCAAGAATGGCGACTAGATTGGCTCCTGAGCTTGTGGTGGCGGCTGATTGAACATCTTCCATCGCACTCACGGGTCCTAGAACCGTTTGAGAAGCAGACCAAGTACTTTGTGCATTTGTTTGATGCCATTTATAATTGAGAATATACTCGGGCTTGGGCTCAAGCCAAACGGCTTGTGTCACATGCTACAAGCCGTTTTATGGGGGTAATAGTGTCTCATAATTATTGTAATTGACACACCCATTTTCATCAAAAACACACAGCTTTCCCAATAAGAGCACTGCCTTTGCACATGCTGAAAAAAAAACACAGGTTTGAGAACCATGCAAAAAGTGCACCAGCCACTAGGAACCCAACACCCTCTTCTTGAGGCCTACATATATAGATTATACATTGGGGCACCCAAATGAACTACACATATAGCTGGGAAAGCAGCACACAACTTAAATGTTGCCATGTTTCAGACACCTAAAGATGGGATGTCAACAAAGAAGCTTGTTCAAGTTCATCATCTATGAATAATATTCGGCCCTTTTGTGCTGGCCCCATGAGTTTATATCCAGCCTTATTCCAAAGCGTAGGTTTGGTATTAGGAAGCACAGCACACTGTATTTCTGCACTGATAACCGACACAAGTTCACGATGAGACAAATTTTCGGGCATTCCGATAGTACAAGCGGGTTTCGTTCCCTGTTGCAGGAGGCAATTGTTGCACCGGAGAATTTTCAATAGGATTGATTCACGCTCCTACGTGAACCATGTACTAGTACATGAGCCACATTCGAATTCACCGCAATTAATTTTCCATTCTCGTTCGAAGTTCCAGATATGACAAACTCTATTCTAATTCAAAGCTGAGTGCCCCAATGGTAATTCTCACCCGCTGTGTACCAAATAATTCCGCCTGCACGGTACGTCGGGTGTGTGTTCTGAGTCGACGATATGATGTGATCCGCTCGTTCTGGATTTATGGGCCATCTTTGGCCTATTTGTGCGAGACTCAAGCATTTATTTTCAGTAGGAGTCCCAAAAGGACAGATAGCGGGTGGAAGCATATATTCCTGACTCAGAATTGGGACCATGAGACCAATTTGGCATTCCGATTAGACTCGTAACCAGCCCTACGTTGAGTAACTAGACAACGGAGGAGTACGCAAGTTATTTTAAGTTGGTCCGATGAAAATTGACAAAGAAAAAAAAATATGTTAAGAGTTACTCGAACATCTGTGCACAATCTAGACGTCAGCGCTGCCCTCTGTCCCTGCGCCCCCGCTTCCTACGCTGCATTTACCTTTACCCGGCGCGCGCCAGGTGCATCCTGCGTTTACACCCCAGCATCCGCTGCAGCGCGACTTCTCCTTACCCTCCTATGCGTTCCGTGAATATCCGCAGCTAACTCCGAAACTCCTTAATGCGCACGCTTGCTCCCCCCCGTGTACGGAGCTGATCATCCGTGTCGCTGCGGGCCTCCTCAAAGTAAGGTGCCCCGTTGGGCACGGGAAGTCGGGCGGCCCCGTCGTTGTCGGCGACGTGCTCTCGGCGATCCACAGCATGCTGCGCTTGGCCGATGGTGGCGCCACGCCCCCTGAGGTGGTACCGTACATGCACCGCCGCGTCGCAAGGGTGGAAGACTATTTGTCGGAACACCACCAGACCGAGGGGGCGGCAAAGCTCCCAGCCGAATGCCAGAGGGGCAGCCGGAGGGTCGACCACCTCCTTGGCCAAACATTCTTCGCTGGGCTGTCATCTCTCATAGATGAACCGGACCATTGCTGGCAGGTCGAGCTCCAGATACCTCCGTGCCATCCAGTCGCCGGTGTCGTGGAACAGGCGGAATCTCAGGGGGCGTTAAACTGCCTTTTCCCGCAGCTCGAGCTCAGGTGCGATGTAGGTATGGCACCCACACAGGATTACCTCCCGATACTGATGAAAGAAACTGTCGTCGCCGGATTTCCGAAAGAAAAGGAGGAGGCTGTCGTCGCGAGCTTGCCGAAAGAGCAGGGGAATCCTAGGGTTTTCCCCCAGGATCCCCTTTCAAGTTGTGAAGAAGCAGCGGCACTTCTGCTTCCAGCATATTTTTCAACGCAGAACCTCGTTACAAGTACTGTGTGGTCACGTCTACTGGGGAACATCGGCCGCTTTACGGTTTCGAAGAGTCTAGAGGAAGCATCATCTGATACTGACTACGAACGCATTCAAAAACAAGTCCATGAAGAGTGGCTCAAGGTCGGCGGGCTTGTGCGTGACTCTTCAGCCATTGATTTTCCATCTCATCGCATACTTAGCTTGTGGGTCTTGCTGCGTAAGTCATGGCGAATTGGTTTTTTGCTATAATATAATGTGCTTCTAGTGTCGAAACAGCGGCACTTGCATTAACCCCAGGCTTCGTATTCACAATCGACACGGTTTCCCGAATTACTCTCTTTGGAAGCAGTATTTCCACCGGTATTGGGCTGCTCTGCGACATCTATGTTTTCCTCAGATTTTCGTTCGCAGCTATCCCGGCCTTCAAGGTAGTTGGACGTGTTGGATTTAATCCTCCTTAATCTCACCTCAATTCGCAGCACCGTGCTCAAGATAATTATGAGATCCGTTCAAATGGTTCCATCAATAGGACCGAGTCCTATGTCTTTTTCGCCTTCCTCGCTCGGTTCCCCCTGCTGCTTGCTATGATCTCCATTTTATTCGTAGCGATCCTACTCGTGGACGCGGCATACAAAGTATCGCCCTTCGTGGTGCTGTCCATCCTTGGCTTTGTCAGTATAATACTCTCCTTACGATATCTCTGCTGGGGGCTTATTTAGATGGGATTCGGGCTGTCAAGGCTCTTGGGCTGGCTTGTTGTTGGACTCTTAAAGGCCGCGACGTGGCCCTTGTCGGCATTCAAGTATGTCGCCGAGAACACCTGGCGGTGATGGTGAACTTGCCCGTTGCAATGGAAGAGTCTTGTACTTTTTACACTTTATCAAATTATGTGCCTGTCCGAAACCTTTTGGAATTCCGCATTCTCTGCTTGAGCATCGTTTCCCGCGACCAGCCACCAACTTATGAATTGAGGCTGGGGCGTGGAAGCCTGCAACCAGCAGACAACACTGAATCACACCAGGGTCAACATGACCAGGTAGACAAATGTAAACAAAGGTACAAACCACTACGTCTAGACACTGTAGCTGTAGGTAGACACAGGGTCTATCTACACTCTACCTACGCATGTAGACGGACCCACAGGGGCCTGAACGCAGTGCCTGATATCGATCCACGTATCGTCCTCGACATCATCGTCTCGTAGCTCGCTGGTAGACTCGTAACCAGTCTGTAACTAATGCCGAAAAATGTGGCAAGCACTTCGCTGGTTACAGACTGGTACAACTCGTTGACAGCGATTGAGTTATCCGCGGAGTTTAAAAACATGGGGAAATTTGAGTTAAACCTGGTATGTAAATTTGATGCCCAACACCGTTACCGAAGGGTGGTGCCGCACTGTAGCTGGCGGAAAGAATGCGGCGGTCATCCGATCTATATGAAATAGAATTATCTTTACTTAAGTTTTAGGCGGTCAGACCGCTTTTCGAACTTGAGTTGTGCAACAACTAAGTTCCGACTTAAGTTCCGCGCACCGCATGTCTGGATAACCCCCATCCCGCCCCCCGAATCCCCGAACTTAAGTTCCACGCATCGAACTTGAGTGTTGCCAATGATTTGACATTGATTGACTACTAGATGTACAGGTGTATAACTTAAGTTCCGTCCTGGCACTCAAGTTCTGTACTACTTGAGTTTCGGACAGCTTGAGAGTCCCCATCCCACTCAAGTCTGTGCAACCTAAGTTCGGCCATCGTGATGTGAAGCTTACATGCAGCATAAGTCCGCGGCATACCGTGGACCAAGGCCCGACATGTTGGCACACCAATGACGTGGTCGGCGGAGGCGGCACCGATCACAGGAGACAGTACTCTTTCGGGGAATCTATGCGTGAAAAAAAAGGGATGAGAAAGAGAGGAGGGAGGTGGAGAGGGCACGGAGAATGATGTGTGACACGAAGGGAAGACGCACCTGGATGGCTGTTGACAAGGGGCATGCAATGAGGATGCAGAGCAAGTTAGTGGAAAGTATTAGGGGAGAGATCAGGTATGGTGCACCTGCTTGCTCTTCCATCTACTTATTCCTCATTCGATGTGGGGCCCATCGATGTCGGCCTGTGGCACAAGTTTGCAAGGGCCAAGAAAGGTTTTTCCACCCGGCGGGGACAGATAGGAGCGGCGCCCATCCCAGGCCCCAGCTGAACAGGTCCTGTGTATTTTATTCTTCGGATGGGCGGGGCCATCCGTTCATTTCTGGGGCTAGGACCATCGATTTTGCTGTGGCTGCCAAACTCCTTCCTCTGTTTCCACGATTGGTGTACCTCGACATCTCTGCAATTTTTTTGTGGAAGTGCAGTGGAGGACCCAGCCAGCCTTTTTCAAAACTGCCTTCCATAATGTGCTCCGACTCCCCCATTTTCGGAGTGTCTCTCTTGGGCTGTACATTTTCACAAATTTTATGGCACTCGACTCCATCTTGAGCCACGCAAGCGGCTCAAAAGAGCTTACTCTCAACAACTCGTTAATCCGTTCAATAATGCTGATTGGGACAATTGGAAGTATTTCGGATAATCTAAGTAAATGTCCGTATCTGAATTGCTACACATGTGCCAGCGTACTTGTCCTTCAAAGCAAACAGCAATAAATATAGTGAAATCCACCAATCCTGTGGTGACTAGGCCACAGAAAAATAGGGGAAGATACCACAGGATGCGGCTCCAATTTCCCAGTCACGACATGTGTACTAGGCTGTTTTTAACTCGGCAAGTACGGCAAAAACTGAAAAATTAGCAGTCTGTATGTCAAGGGCAGATTTGCCGAGCCCACGCACATAGCAAGCTGCGAATCTGGGCTGTCATTTTGGCTTCGGCGGATGTAATTACGAACAGGATGAAATCACCAGGCAAATGTAAAGGTGGCATGACATCAAAAGTTATGCCGGTAACGTAGCCCTCAGTAAATCAAGCTAAGTTACAAAAAATAAAAACACCCATGTTCAGACAATATATTCATTTACTCGAGTACAACGAATTTTGACCTAATTCATAGATGCTGGCAGGAAATTAAACTGATACACTGACACACGAGATGGCACTGGTGAGATCATTCATGCCGACGTCACTGAAGTTGGGAATGTTGCCAGCGACGATGACGCTGTTTAAAGCGCATCCTGGGTTCCTGTACCCCCACTGTGAGAAGACAGTCTCTTTGAAGACTCGAGGTACTCACTGGTAGAAGGTGCATCGAACCCCAAGGACGGCCTGGGCACTGCTGATGGTGTCTTCGAGCGCCTTTGGCACGGCGATACATCCCGTGGGAATGCTTGGAAACTGGAGAGGGGTGCAGTTCCCGAAGTTGATATCCGTGCAGACAATGACAAGGACGACTTGGGCAGCGGCAGGGGACTAGCGGAAGAGTCAGATAAAGGCCATGCCAGAAACTGCACAATATACTATGCCGCCAATGCCACCGATACTGGCTTCAGCGCGACTGACGAGCTGCAGAACCGTTAGCTACATTCTGGGCTGCGTTGCGGAGGTACCTACCTCAGTGGGTACAGAAGCGGCCGAAGCAGCGACAACGAGAGCCAGGAATTTGAGCTTGGAGAATGGGAACATTTTTCAAGGAGTAGAAACCTATTGGTGTATAAGTGACTGGGTTGAAAGACGCTGCATCGATCTGTCCTTATACCAACTGCGTTCAATCGTGCGAATTGAGACCTCCAATTTTGGCGGTAAGCCTGCACCGCGACTGTCGGCGTTCGTTGTCTAAAAGGGGCCTGTTTTCAGGATGCAGGTTGCGATTTTTAGATCAAATGCTCACAAGTCTTACACATCAAACCCCTACATTCAGGCTCTCCAACCCCTACTCTCTACCAAACCAACAGGAACCAGCGGACTTCACCCTCTGCTCCCCGTGGCCAACGCCCTCCCCTCCAATCACAACCCGTCCGCGCTGTCTCCGGCTTTCCGAATGGGTGTATAGGTCCTCACGGTCCCTTCGATGTCACCGTCGGAAGGGATCGCCGGCTCAGTGTTGCTTGCGCAATGGAATCCAGAACTTAGCTCCCAAGTGTGGATTCGTGTTTGTCAAATAACGTTCGAGAAACCGGTGGAATTCGCATAGTATACTTATTGATTTATGTATTTGTTTTCTGAGTATGGTTGTACACTGTAGTTCCTCATCCCCGCAACTCGGAAACCTGTTCTGGACATCAATATCCTGGTTTGAACAAGGTGCATTTATTGTTTTACAATGAATGAAGCCTCTATTCGAATGCGGCAATGCCGGAACAAGGGATTCCGCGGCCGTGTAACGCCGGACCCCGGGTGCCGGTAATATCCTGTTGCCGCCCGACGTTGATTGATGGAGCGACTCGCCAGCTTTGGAACATGGCGTGCTTTCTCTCTTACCACCCCTTCCATTAGTTAGAAACTCTTCTGCCGGCTTATACACAAGCCGGCCCATTCAGGCGCTCGCAGTGGACACGGCAAACCCTCTGAACATGACATATATCATCATGATGTGGGAACAGTTGAGCGATGGATGATGCCCATTGCCTCGGCGCGTATCAAAGCAGGCGGAAGGACATCGCGAAAAGCAGACAAGTGAGGGAGGTGAGGCATCTCAAGCGTACGAGGCGACTCTCCTCTCTCTGAGCAGACATCGAGCCGCTACGTGTCGCGTCAAAAATTAGTCCACCAATAATATTACAGTCGGGCACGCAGCGACGCACGCCAGCCCATAGTGCCTGTTTACGCGCATTACTATTGTTCCCCGTTGGTCTGGAACTGCCCTATGTAGCTGGAACGACTTTTCATATTTTCTTCTGTAAACCTTTGCCCCCGGTATCATCCGGCATTTTTTAATACACGTCTGATGCATGTGCCTGAAAAAGAACTAAGTCTTGACCTATCCCAGCCGTTTCCCCAGCGCAAAAAAAAAAAAATTTACCGCACCTACAGCAATACATGAAGAGACTTGAAATTGATGTCCTCTCCCCCAGAAGCTGGTCACCTCTGGGAGCCTTTGATCCACATGTGGATGAGCCACAGGACAAACAGTGTTCTCTCTGATGTACAGTACCATTCATTCAATAACATATTTGATGAACTCAGATAGTATTACTCACCGTATGATATTCTGAACAGCCTCTGGAATCACACAGCAGAAACAATTTGTGCCAAGTATGGTGCATTTGAATATGCGCCTCGAAGACCGGTAGCAGAGGATGTGGAGGCGAGTTAGCCAGAATGGAGGTGGAGTTGAGCCATAAAAACTCGACTGTCCAATGCTTTTTAAGCTTTTGTTCTTCCCCCAACCGTGGGACCGTTTGAATACAATCGGAAAGTACCGGACAAAAAGTCTGTTCAGATTTCACCGAGTAACAGGAGAAAAAAAAACCCTTGTACCGCTAAATTCATTAAAGCTGAATCTAATGGGCGGCTAAAAGTACCAGACACAGCCACTAAAAAGACCCTCAACGAAAACGGTTTCAAGGCTATTTAAAGTCCCACTTTTTTTGATCCTCCGATGTTTGAAAGGGACGATAACATGTGTAAACACAAGTACTCGTAATATGTCACGGTCGCCTCTGGGAGAGAGATCTGGATATAACACGAGGGATCTCTCCCGAGAGCCCGACGATATATCAATTCCCCAATCTCTGGTGCTCTTGTGAGGCCAAAGACAGGTGTGAATAGGGGCTCCTTCCTGATGCCGTGATCCCATCACCTTTACTAAACCAAAATAGTTGGAACCTTCGCTCTTTGGAACCTACCGCACGGCGCGACGCGTTCGTTACATTGAGGATTTCCTGCATAGCATTGTCATGCTCTCGTAGGTGCGCTCTGGCCCCGCAAATCAAGCGCGAGACATCTCCGACGAAAAGCTTAGATCATTATCAATGACGTCGTGAGCCGAGAGCGACTATTCTTCCGGTTCTGAAAGTTCTCTGCCGCGCTCTTTTACCCCCGAAACAATGCAGTCCGTCCCTCATTTCGGCTCTCGCACTGCAACCACTGCCCTTGTTCTAATTCTGGCATTTAATATTCTCATTTATTGCTAAATGTCCGCCTTTGTTTTCTTCTCGGTAACTCTGTTGAAGTTGCGATCCTAGGGGCGACTTATATGCATCCTCTCAGGCCCTTGGATCTTCTCTGCGAATCATCTCACTTTCTGGACTTCTGTGTCACTTCTGAACACATGACAGCCTCCAATTCCATACCTACATTCCCGCTTCTCTCTGGTTAAAGGGCTCCACCACTCCACACCTACGTGCCATCCACGACTATTCCAGACTGTTCGCAACTTCCTGTTCAGTCGTGGGAAAGCCTGGGCGAAACCTATAAAAGAGCTCATGTTTCTCTCTAATCTTCACTCGAACACATTCCTCTGTCTCAAACAAAGATGTTCTCCAAACTCTCTATCGTCATTGCCTCTGTGCTCATTGTACGCCCTCACAATGGTTTTGCTCTCATACAGTAAGCAAACGAGCCCTCCATCCCAGACCCTCGCTGCCGCCATCCCGACCGGCACTCCTCCGCCCCCAATCATTCCCCCGAGCTCCCCGCAATGCTGCAGCAGTGTTGTCCCCTCCACCAGCACCGCAGCCTCTTCCGTCGCTGCCCGTCTCGGCCTCGACCTCACTGGCCTTGACGTCCTCATCGGGTTGAGCTGCAGCCCCATCACAGTCCTCGGGAAACGACTGGTATGAAGTCCTTCGTCTGTTCATTCTCCGCAATCTCGCTTCTTGGCTACTATAGCGGATCTACCACTGTCACTTGCGACTCGCCCGAGCAGGAGTGGGGTGCGCCGCTCGGTAGTTCTCTCTCATGCTGCCGCTAATTGTTTGGCTGCCAGGCGGGCTTATTGCGATCAACTGCATCCCCGTCGGCGGTACTCCTCCGCCCCCAATCACTCCCCCGAACTCCCCGCAATGCTGCAACAGCGTTGTCCCCTCCAACAACACCACAGCCCTTGCCATCGCTGCCCTTCTCGGCATCGACCTCACTGGCCTTGACGTCCCCATCGGGGTGAGCTGCAGCCCCATCACGGGGGTCTTCCCGAACAACTGGTATGAAGTCCCTCGACTGTTCATTATCCACAATCTCACTTCTTGACTACTGTAGCGCATCTATCAGTCTCACTTGCGACGCGCCCCGGAAGGAGTGGGGTACACCACTCACTACTCTCCCATGCTGCCACTAATTGTTTGTCTGCCAGGTGGGCTTATTGCGATCAACTGCTTCCCCGTCACCGCTTGAGTTGAGGAGATTCGGAGAGGATATTGATCCTGAATGTTGATCTGTTGAATTTTCTCAAATTGTGTACCTCTTGTCTTGTACTTTGTGGCGCTACCTCGCGTTAAATGTGGCGAATAACACGTCTTTCTTTGTGCTCACCTCGCGTTTTATCCGCTGCCAGTCCCTATCGATCGCACTACCAACTGTGGCTAGTCGCTGTAATCTTACCTGGTACCTGCTATTATCAAGGCAAACTCCACCCTCGCATTTTCATATTGGAGGCGAGGATCGAACCAATGATTGATTGCCATCGTATAAGCAGTATGACGACGTGCTATATGGCGAGCTATAAACCGGACTCACGCCAGGAGCCTCATCAACTTGTCATCATCCGGTTTGTGGCGGTATACAAACGGTACATCTGGCTCTGTGGATCGTGCCAAACAGTACACATGGTACCCATTGACCATGACAACGGCCGGGGAGGCGGCTGAAGGTCTAAATGCATGAAGAAAGGCCTAGTAGGTTGCCGTCAGAGCCTGATAGTCACGTTCCGTGGCTGTGGGCGGTGGCTGTGGGCGGCTCTTCTCAACAGCCACGGAACATGAATATCAGGCTCCAACGGCAACCTACTAGACTTTGCTGCATGGCCGCCAGCAAGCTTTTCCGATGTACCCATTGATGTCCTAACATCGACACCTCCTGACATTCAGGTCTGACGCTGTTCTAGGAAAGCGGCAGAAACCAAATCGGGAATAGCAGCCGAACGGGAGCAGATACACCCAAAAAAAATGACCACAATTTTTTTCAGATTTTTTTGCCCCAGACAGCCTCCTCCAATTTTGATCCCCATCAAAAAGATTGGGGGCCAGGGTCGGATCCCAGCTGTCCTAAATGTAGGATGCTCTTGTGTCCATGGATGGGACACACATCAACTCGGCGCCTTCCGCTCAAGATTGACAAGCCTCACATAACCGAAAAGGAGGAGTCACCATGAACTGCCTTGTCTGTTGTTCACAGGACATGCTATTTCTGTATATGCTGAGCGGTTGGGAAGGTTCAATGTCTGATGCGGCAATCCAGCTTGATGCACGCCTTCATGATTTGACTATCCCAGAGGGTAAATATTACCTTGCCGATGCAGGCTTCGGCGGTTGCGATGGCTGCCTTTTTCCTATTCGCAATGAACGGTACCATCTGGCTGAATGGGGACGTGCAGCAGTCCGGTATTATATTTTCCAAATGTGTCCTATCTGCCAGTACTTACTGGGATTTACTGAAGGCCTGTATCACCCGAAGAGCTATATAATCTGTGTCATGCTCAAGCTTGGAACATCATAGAGCGTATCTTTGGAGTTCTCAAGGCGAAATGGGCCGTTCTTACATGACCGCCTGTGTATGCAATGGAGGTACAGGCCCGTATCCCTCCTGCTATGGCTGCCCTGCACAATTCCATCATTAAGAATGACAGCAAAGAATGGGACGACATCCTCAACATGGACCTTCTTGATCCCAATCCCGGGGTTCGCCGTGACGAAGGACTCAATTTTGGCAGGGCTGCAGAGGGACCGACAGGAGAAATTGAGAAAGAAAGGTCGGAGGAGCGCCGCGATGCTATAGCGACAGCTATGTGGGAGAGCTACTTCGAGAGCGGGGAGAAGATTTCGCTGAGGAGTAGACTAGACATTTTTAATGACCAACTACAATTAGAAATTCAAGCCACTGTCGAAGCTGGAATCACCATTCGCCTCCTGCAACTGAGCTTGAACCCATGCGACTCGAAGACCGGGACACACGAGCGCATTGTATGTATCCGCCTTCGAAATATCTGCCTGGAGAATGTCGATAAGAATGACCAAATCCGAATCGCAGAGCCAGGTCTCCAGCTCTTGCACCCGAATAATGGCATTCTGGCGACGATGAGGGGTTTCCTGCAGCGAGGAACCTTCACCCATTGAGGAAACCGTAGCAGGTGCAGGAGTAGTTGAAATAGGTGCAGAAGCAGGAGCGGCCTCCACTGCGAAGAGTACATGGAAACCCCCGAGCACATCAACCATATCCGAAGCGGTGGCTGCCATGCTCGCAAGTGCATCAGCACCGGACATGCGCGGCTTTTTGCGATAGGGAGTAGGATCGGCGGTAGCTGCGTGGCGCTTCTTAAGAACAGCCGGAGTTGATGGTGTGGGCGACTGTTTTACGTCGAGCATAGGAAAATGGTGGGGAGGAAAGACTCACCGTGCTTTTGGTGTCATTGTCCGAGTCCTGATTTTCCGGGTCGGGATTCGTGTCGTTGCTGCCGGTCGAACCGTCCTCGTCGTTGGTAAGGCTTGGGCCATTCTGAGTTTCAAACTCAAAGCCGGCCCGCTCGATGTCCCATGCAGGGCTTGAGGTGCGCCGGCGAATTTCAGGTCCATCCGGGACCGTGGTGGGCTGAGATGCTCGGTACACATGGCTTCCCTTCGCAATTGTGACCCCCATCACCTCCTCCACAAGTGGAGGTTATCACAGCCCGCATTTTTGAAGCGCGCTGCCCCCTTGGTAGCTGTGGTGTACGCAGTCCAAGTTCCAGAATTGGCAGTAACATCGTGCCCAATATTGGCACTGTACTTGTCACTCCATGTCCAACCAGACTTGGATTTGATGTCCTGGATGATTTCAAACATCTTCTTGAGCTGTGGAGCATGCATCATCAGTATACGATGGATGTGTGCTCCTACAGACCTGACGTACCGTGCCAAATTTTTGGTGTGCCGTTTTAGCTGCTTTAAGCCCACCCTTGGTGCGGGTGTTGTTTAACTCGGCAATAATACCTTGGAAGTGCTTCGTCTGGAAGTTATGGCCATCCCCAGCTTTAGATTTCATTTTTATGAGGTGCTTTAGCATCATCGCTTCGTCCTCTGAGGTCCACCCTGCATTAGCGTTGTCAAGAGGAAGAGGCTGAGAGGGCGGGGCAGCAGCAGCAGGTGGAGCCTGAGCATCGGTATCGGGCTCGCCAGCAGTTGCCATTGAGAATTATAGCAGTGAGAGCATGCAGGAGACGTGACAGTTTTCGACACGCATCCAGTCACAATTCATCACATTGATCAAATCATTTGCATCTTCTCACACTACTATATATGGAAATAGATGCAAAGCATTTGCATCTGCAGCCGAACGGGCTCTTACTTGGCAGTCAGGAGATGCACCGAAAATGCCAGCGCAACAGATAGTCAGCTTGTGGACATTGGTCGGTAAGGATTTGAAGGCCACCAGAGTCAATGCATCAGTAAAAGGGTACAAAAGTCTTATGGATCTTAGATCTTGGGGGGACGTCTTGGGGCATCTTGGTCTTGGGTGACAGATCTTTGATCTTGAGAGGAGGTCTTATCACGTCTTTATTCTTGAGGATAGTTCTTGAGTCTTGGGATAAAACTCGGCCTATGTAGTTGCTGAACTCGACCAATTCTTTGATCTTGCAGGTTTATGGGAAACATAAGTAGTGTGTGAACAGTGGTCATCAGAATGTTCGCGCAATCACGCTGTATGTGCGGTCACGACATTAAAATCCATAGCCTGAGCATTGGGGACAAATATAGAATGTTGGCGAGCGTGAATTCGGAGGCGGGCTCTTCCTAGTTTTCACCCTATCAAATGCATCCACTATGTATGTACTAGTATCACCAAGCTGCACCAAGCATGAACGAAATTTTCTCTAAGTCTTTTTCAAGTCCGCTGATCTGATGCGATCACGTCGTTGCGGCATGATCTGACCGCGTGATGTTGATATTGCCACGTCGCCTTTCTCTCCCAACCCCCATCGTAACTCATCCACATCCCCAGATCTAGTATCCCAATAATATCTCTCGCACTCAGCTGTTAGACGGCACCGGCTAGTCTCATGTGCTCCTCTCCCCCCTTTCTCGTGACCCTCTCCTCTTCTTGGTCATCAATTCGCGCGTCTCCCCAGCGACACAAAGCCCTCAAGCGTCCTCAATCCATTCAAGCTCCGGATCCCCAAGCCCGCAACCCTTTCCTTCTAGCCGTTGACCTCCTCAAGCCCTTGTCGCAATCTGCACATCAAGCCTGGTGTCACCCTATCGGCATACAAGAGCGCAACCTCAAGCTCCGCTATATACCGCAAGCTTCAAATCGTCAAGTGCACGAAACATAGCATCCACTGATCAAGAAATTTCAGCCAATAAAGCCCCCAAGGCCCTGCGGACTCAAAACGCAGCACGGACGACTGCGCGGCGTTCTACATCAACACGGACACACGCATCCAGATTCTCGACTCGATGGACCATCTCCCACAGGCAGAGAAGGAGCAGTGTGATGCCTTCCTCGTACGCCCCGCCTTCTTCCACTATCCTCAGCATCCTAACCGAGTTTCGTTGTTATTTTATAGCGCGACGAACGCATGCTCCGTCTGGTCGGACGAATATTGTTACCCTCCTCCCGACTTCAAGGAGAAGCTCATGAAGCCCAGCTAGCACCTCAGAAACCGCCTTTGCAGCCAACTCCAGGGTCCTCGTGCCCTCGCCTGTGGCGCCGAGCCCCACCTTGCCCGACCTCAGAAACCGCCTTTGCAGCCAACTCCAGGGTCCTCGTGCCCTCGCCTGTGGCGCCGAGCCCCACCTTGCCCGACGTCATGTGAGCACCGGCGTTTCCATTTACACCTTCGTGGTTGTATAATAGTTGTTATTGTTATATTACACAGGATACTATTTGAATATATGTTTTTTCCGCCGTCTTTTGCCAGTCCTGAAAGTTCTTGAAGCATCTTGAAATGAATCTTCTCTAAGACACATCACATCTTATACGTCTTGGACAAGACCAAAGATCTTGACCAAGAATAGGGAATCTACTTGGTCAAGACCTCGCATCTTGGGCGTCTTGCCCAAGACCTCCAAGATGCGTAAGACTTTTGTACCCTTTTACTGATGTGATAAAGTGAAGACACCGATTAAGCACAAAAGGACTACCCAAGGAGGCAAGCAGTCTAAGCGAGCGCGCCACAGCATTGAGTTGCTCAAGCCATCAGCAATCAGGTAGGACATAATAAATTGTTGTGCATATGATGCTCTGTTCACAATTCTTTACAATATATGGTGTGGCAGGGGCAGAGAGCCGACATGTGGAAACGTTCCGCATGCTTGGTTTCTCAGCATCTGTGCTGGCAGGGGGTATGACAGGATCTATCTTCATTCTTTTTCATTCTAAAATTTCCACACTTACTTTATTTACAGCCTCTATTTCGTCCTAACTATACCTTCAGATTCCCTTGTGTTTCATCCAGATTCCACTCTGAGCTTGCAAGAGGCTCTAATTCTTGCTGGAGTGGTTTTGGCATATTAAAGTTCCTGCTGTCTGTCATTTTACTTACCTTCATTGATGTTCATTCAGGTGGTGTGCCACCTCGTGGCTCACAGATCGTAGGTCTTGCACTTGGGGGTGTCTTGCGGGGGACACTTAGATTCGTAACCAGTCTGTATACAAATGCCGAAAAAATGTAGCAAGCACTTCGGTGTATACAGACTGGTACAACTCGGGACGTTGCATTGGGCTGTCCGCGGAGTTTGAAAATTTGGTGAGGGCCCTGTTCTGAGCTGCAGTTTATATATGAATGGATTTGTAGCAGACAAGAATTATTATACTTTAAAAATGGTTCCATCTGCCTCTTCACTTATTTATTAAACTAGCTTGGGAGAGTGGAAAGACCCATCAACTTTCGACCAGAATTGATGGGTTTTGATGGCTCTTGTTCCGGCCGATCACGGCACCTACTAAAATTTCAAACTCCGGGGACAGCTCAATCGCTGTCAACGAGTTGTACCAGTCTGTAACCACCGAAGTGCTCGCCACATATTTTCGGTATTTGGTTACAGACTGGTTACGAGTCTAGGGGACACTGGGCTGTACTTTCACCCAAGTTGCACATTGACTGAGTCATTGCTCCTGAAGCATTCCATGAGTTATTGGGGTGGTAAGTCACTTGGACGCGCGACATTTGCCTTGACATGGGCATTACATACAATTTGTACATAATGGCAGCCCCGATGGCCCGAGAGAATGGACACATCGGGTGGTATTTCATTAGACGGTCATGTACTCTGTCAAAGAATCATCTTTTGCCTCTCACTACCACCTCCCAGCCTTGTGGGAGGACTTGCTCATCGTACTATCACGCTCTTATCGTCTTACTTCGCTCTCACTGAGTGTGCCACGGTGCACTCAATCTTCTCGCGTTATCAAAACCTCGTATCTTGATAGCTCCACGGTCATCTGACCGTGTCTCAGCCCCTCTCGCCTCGCTGCCCATTAATTCTGACTTCGCGTCAGACCAATTTGATTCTAGACTTCGTGTCTGACTCATTTTACTCTTGACTTCGTGTCAGGATAACTACTTCCACCCCTACTCCATTTGTTGCTACTTTTTACATTTACCAGTCAACACATTTTACCTTCACATCCCTTTTATTACGAACTTACCCTAGGGTACATAGCCCTTCTACAATGGCAAGACCATCCCTCTCAATGGTCTGAATATTTTTGTGCCTAGACCCGTACCTGCGTGGACTTCAGGCTTCTCCAATTTTAGAGGATGATTGTCATCTTTGGAAGCTGCCCGGGATTCAACCAGAACTCTATTGACGACTCATTTTCCTGCCCTTTTCCCCACTGGCATGACTCTTACATCCATTGATCGCCTTGCTGAGACAAGCCTTTTTCGGAACCGACGCTTTTCAGTGCTTGAAATGTGTACCAACTCCGGTCCCTCCTCGAGTTGCCTTTTCGGCTTATCATGTGGTAGTTCCTCCCCAACCCAGGGTACCATACTTCACTTCGCAGTTCTTCAGTGCTCGGATGTACTTCTCTGCTGATTATATATGCCCCGTTTGCTCTCATAATTTACACAAGCACACTGCAGTTTCGAATGCCCCGGTTTCCTGTACTTTTCAATGTGAGACAAAAATATTGTGTACAACTCCTCTATTAGTTTGCCTGTTGGGGATGTAGGTCATAGGTATGCCATTTGAGGGGTGATTTATTTGACTGGCCATCACTTTACTTCTCATCTGGTAAAATCCAATGGTGCCGTATGGTACCATGATGGTATACTTACTGGTTTGTCTTGCGAGGCAGATGGATCGGTCCATGCGCTGCCTCAGAATTTTTTGAATACCGGCAATATCGACGGAGAAATCGGCGAAGCGGTTGGCGGACTTTACACTCAAATTAATTGAGCTTTGCTCACTGGTTCAAACTGAGGTTGACGTTGCTACCTCTCCGCGGCGGGATCATTCATCGAACTTCCTCTTAGGCAGTGTTATCCGCTTGATTGCATACAAATGTGAAAGTCCCGACCTAAAGCCATGCAAAAACGATAAACAAGTAAGTACTCGTACCTGCCGGGCGCAGCCATGGCCCTTTACCCCAAGTGAGATCCTTGATGCAACATATTGGTTCTGAACACCTACTAACAGATCTCCAACACGGGGTCCGCATTTGAATTAGGACCAAAATGAATTCAAACAAACCGCAAGAGAACAGCACAGATCACTTCACCAGTCCGAGAAACAAAAAACCCAAAGCAATACAACCAATTCACTGTAAGATTCAATGCCCCACCTCACGATTTCTTCTCCCCCCAAAAATTTTGGTGAATTTCTCGCGAACCCTCTGAAAATTAGTCTTCCGAGGGAGCTCTCCCGGATTCAGCGGAACGGGATCCGGGCTTCCATGTCGCATTTTGAGATAATACTCGGAGGCTTTCCTTAGATCGTTTTTTTGTGAGGCGGTGAGCCCAGACAGCGTATGGAGCCACCGGAATTCCGTGGAAGTGTGGTCCGGACAGAAGGTTGGATCGGTTGCCAATGCCTTCACCCAGTTCACGCGAACGCTCTTGGGGCAACCGAATTGAACTGGGCGCTCTCGGGCGCGTTTCAGATGATTCTCCAGTGTAGCTGTGAGCTCACTGGCAACAGAACCTCCTCCGTCGCGAAATATCTTGATGTCAATATCTTCCTTTGCCTCAGAAGCTCCGGTGTCCACCGAGTAACTGGCAGCGACCCCAGCATCAATACCAAGTTGTTTCAGTACCGGTGCAGTTGCTGCAACTCCGATGTCTCTCCTGGGGTCATAAGCATTCCGATTCTTCAGATGCTGTACGACGATGCGCAGAGTGCCACCCAATGCCAGGGATATTACGACATGTGTTCCGTAGTTAACGAAAAACTCTTCGTATTCGGGTTTAGGGCCTTTGTCCCATGTTGGCAACTCTTTGATGGCCTCGAGCATTTCGGGGGATAGATGTGGACTCATGGGTTTGATCTTCGCCACTGCGGTGATATGCTGCGCTACATACACCTGCGAGTCGTTCGACCGAGAAGCCCGATAGGCGTGGGAGCTGGCGTAATGCCCGCTCAATCCGGCGAGATCAGGCACATCAAAGTGGCACCCCAGTTTCCGCGCATCAATCTTTCGCTCTCGTGCTGCATCCTCAGCCATCGTGAACTGTTCCACTTGGGAGCGCGGACCGTCGCACACCTGAATGTCAGAAGGATTCAAGGAGAGCACACGTCCGCGTCCAAAGGTACCACAGATGGGGTTATATGTGACGCCCAAGAAAAAGTCTGTGAGGCCTTTGAGTCTATTTTCACAGGGCGAAATTGTTGGAATTTGTTCTGGAATCTGTATCGAGGAAGTTCAAATGGACTCCTCCGCGCATAGCGTTTACTCACGTGGATCGGCTGATGCGACTTGTCGACAAGGATCTCCTTTTCTGGTGAATATTAGGCGTCCAAAGGATCGGCTCCCGTGAGTGCATGAAGTGCATGCATTCCAGCAAAATCGCAAACTCGATCCGTCCCCGGGTGTTCGATCAGACTGCGGATCGCATCGTATAAGTTCTGATGACTTAGATTGCCATCCGGTAACAGGCGGTAGGGAACTTGCATATTCGAGCCGCCTTCATTCTCCACGAAGACTGTCTGCCACGGAGTGGATTTTGGGAAAACTTTCCGCTGAAGCTCTAAAATGATACCCCTGCGCTTACCCGCCTCAATAATCCATTGGGTGCCTTTTTCCTGTGGGCTCTTGTAGTCGTCGAACTGTCTCGGTGAGGACATGGATTTCGTGACCACGATAATGACGTTGGAACGGTCGTGGTCAACCAAACTGGAAATGTACAGCTTCCACATCGATTTCCCCACAGCGGAAGTGAACTGGTCTGGTTGATTATGGGCATCCACGCGAATTGAGTCCCATGATGCGACCAGGAGGATGACGTTCGGGTATGTCCGCCAGTGCACGCTGGACGAGAACTCATCACCTGGCCTGGGCCCTGGAAAATATCGTTGTTGGTAGATTTCGAGGAGGGCAGAATTCGAGGCCCGATCCCCGTGATTGGTGTCTGCTTCGCCAGGTGTATCGTCAAATGCGAGGGTTATTGTAACCTTTGTCTCAGGGTTATGGATGAGGACTTTTACCCTCTGGATGACCTGTGCGAGAGTCCACTGCTTACTAAGGCTTGGAAGATAATCCAGGTTTGCCGCACCTTCGTAGTCGATCCGGAGCTGCTTCGACCAACTTCCAGCAGTTCTTGGCCAACGAGCCTATTGATGGTTTTCGATTTCCCATGCCCACTGTGACCCACAAGAAGAATGACAACTTCGTTCGGATGTCTTCTCGTCGCACGAGCAGATTCCAAGTATCTACGATTCGGGTCGTCCGCCAGTGCTGGTAAAAGTTCATCGTCATCGCCATCCATCAACGGCACTGTGGTGGCAAAGCAGCCCATGGGCTCCGTTCGAATGGGCTCCGGTTCAGAAACTAGCAAAGATGGCTCGGCTAATATCTTGGGCACTAGCACCCTGGCATCATCGAGTTTGCCATTGAATGTGAAGACACGCAAGCCTGCGTTCAGAAAGGCAATCCATTGTTGTTCTAGGTCATTCTCATCCGAGGATGACGAGACGATCACCAGTTTCTGAAACAAAGCGAGGCCATGGAAACCGAGGAAGCAGGTGTCATTCGTGAATGGAAAGCTTGTCCTAGAGTCGGCACTCTCATCACCATTGCACACGAAAAGTATTGCAGCGATACTGCCGACTGTCGTACTGTA
This sequence comes from Mycena rebaudengoi, assembly GCA_029282285.1. Taxonomy (NCBI): domain Eukaryota; kingdom Fungi; phylum Basidiomycota; class Agaricomycetes; order Agaricales; family Mycenaceae; genus Mycena; species Mycena rebaudengoi. Next base: position 184,023 of record JARJCX010000142.1, read on the forward strand.
CTGAGTCAACAAACCGCGACAGGTAGTCAAAAATAAATCATTACATGTTCGTCATCTGTTGCTTCACAGACTTCTCGATGTCCGAAATTGTCGGTTGTCGTTGCAGCCTTTGGACGACGGTCCGGTGCCGAGTAGTCTCGGGATAGTGGTATTTGATGACGTGAACCTGGCGTTTCGGACTAACACAAGTGCCAACCGCGTCGGCCAGCTGTTGGATAGTCAGCGGGAATATTTTGCGGTGGAGGACAGTGACTTACGATCTTTCCCAAATTCTGCGAACCAATTATTCTGAATGAGGCAACTGAGCGAGATTGTATCAGGAAGGGCTGTGACGTACATCAAGATCGTAGGCTCTTCGGACATGCTGGTTCACTGAAATCCTGGTCAGAAATGGGGTAAGCTGTGCAATATATATGGACTTGTAACGCCTTTGTGGCTGCCTTTTAACTCAAAGACTATTTAAATCACGCTCTCCCGGATGAAACGCAAGTTGAGGGAGCCTTGACGCATGGGGCATGCAACACCCGGCGTACGACGCATGTCGCCAGAGATCCCAGAAAAGCTTTACTCACGGGCGTGGAAGTTCGATCGATCCACGCCAAACTTGACGTGCAGCGATCCAAGTACATGGCGCAGGAGCCTGCCGTTCGACGATTAGGAGTAAATGCAAGTTCAAGCCCCGGCGCAACCTGGCCTATCACTAACGTTCACTGGCACTATAGGTCAGGCAGCGTCAGATGCAATGGGAGAAATGTTATTACCGCTCCTGCAGCCACAGAGATGTTTTCCCAACCGCAATTCCGACTTTAATTCCGCATGGGCGCCCACGCTTGAAATTCAAATACCCTCAGCGATTGTGCATGGCAAGTATCAGTGAAAGGACTGAAATACACTGCGACGAGGCCTTTTGCTGGTGCCGTCTGGGCAGGTTTCCTCCCGCATGCCTCGCGACACCAGAAGACAGCGGGCTGAAGCCCACGCCGATAAAGGCCTGGATGCCAAGCGATCCCCACGTTTTGAACGGCTTTGAATACTATTCGCATACTCTGTATCCCGAGGTCCGAATGCCGAACTGAGTAAAGTGATTCTGGATCATACTTCGTTTGGTCCACTGGTGCCAGCTTGGTGATGAAACGATATCAACAGGGAGCGAAATAGGATGATAAATGTGGGGCCCCAGGAGGCCCGTCAGACATCGACTTTTTCAAGGTCTATGCGAACTCTTTGCACGTTCGTTGTTGAAGTCACATTCGAGGCGTGCTTCCTCGGTTTAGGAGGAGACGCTCTGTTTCGAAAACTTGTCGTCGTTCAGCGTTCGCCCAAGGATCACTCCATGGGAGGCTGGGAAGAAAGCATACGTGTGGAAAGCTTTGATGGTACACCACTCGGCGCTCAGGTGCTCGTACAGACCATAGTACATGCCCTAGAAACTCCGTCTGAACTCCAGATGAATCGCAACGGCCCACACACAGCGACTGTAACAACTGGCCGGTATGCAGACGAAGAGGCTGTTGTTCTGCTCGTCGGTCATACCGGGCACGGGAAATCGAAGACGATAGATCGGCTCGTACGCGAGACTCTCCTCCAGGTCGGGGAGAGTACTTTGGGGTCAACGACTAAGGTAGGTTCCTACGTCGTAATTAACTGAAAGATAAATCACATTCACAACAGGTCATTCAACGCGTGAAAGTACCTATGCATATCGGTGACACAGCTTTCGCTAGCACGGTCGTTTTCGATGACACACCCGGACTCGAAGACTCAACACACAGTGATCGAGCCACCAATGCATCTCTGATGCAGCGATACAAGGAACGATTTTTCCCAACACTATCCCGCAGACCTACCCCGACGTCATCCTCCTGGTTGCATCATGGGAGTCCATTACGCCGGATGCTAACAACGATCCCGTGGACTTCACGTCCGCTGTTGGGAACTCGATGTACAATCTGTTTTCTTCTGGCTTAGTTGATCACACTCGTGCCAATGTGGTAATCGTCGTCACGAAATCCATGTCCTTCCGGGATCAGTTCGACGACTTCGAGAGCGACGAGGAGAAAAACGCTCAGTGGAATCTCGAGGCGGAGAAAACGCAGGACAATCATTCAAGCCCTTCAGACGAAAGTCTTCCCGAACTTGGCCCCATGGCAGGTAGTCTTTGTTGAGAATGGCGGTGGTACCAATATGGGGACTTCCTACGACATACTACCGAATGGCGAAGTGAGCCATGAGAATCTACTGAAGGCAATTGGTAGCGTCATCCAACACCACAGGGGTCAGGGACCTCAGGATCCTGCTGGAATGCAGAATGCACTTAGCGGTACTGCGCCTGCGGAGCAGCCAGTAACAGAGATCCTTGTCGACAGACCCGAGGAGATGCCAGTGAGTCAATATCGTTCTGCAGTGATGGTGTCCCTGAGTTAATTACCGATATAGAATCTAGAACGATTCTCAAGCACATCTCCTAGTGTTGGAAGCCGAATCCGGGAGGTCACTGATTCTGTTTTGGGCGTGACATATGATCCCACCCGCGGTAGCTTTGGACGCAGTCGTGTCATTGACTTCAAACAGTCCGATGTTCGGTGGAGACGTTGCCCTAGATCGAATCTGGAATTTGAACAAGCGGTGCAAACTGAGCGAAAAGCTGACATCGCCATTCTGAGGGCGCAGGATTTCAGTTGGGCTGCTTTGCAGTCGGCTTCCTCCACAGAATCAAAGCGCCATGTCTTGCGTCACATTGTCACCGAGGTGGCGGTTTATGCGTATCGACTACAACTATCCCGCGAAATGAAGGAGCAAATCCAGAATTTGCCTCCATGGAACGACGTTAACTCGAAGCAAGAATACACCGAGTTCTTTTCAAATTATGGGACACATGTTGTTACGAGACTGGCAGTGGGCGGTGTCATCCGGGTCCTTGTGGATTCGGCCGACGAGGACACAAACGCGCGAACTTTGGACTCCAGCGGCGCCATTGATGCGACCTCCGCGATACAATCAAGCCATACGCGGAACGTCATGGTTTCCAGTGAAGGTGGGAGTGGTGTTGCGTCCAGACTTCCACATATACTGGAATCCCACTTCGCGCATGCTCAAACTCCCTCCCCCGAGTTTCAAAAAATTTGTACCCAATGGATCGAGGAGTTGGAGAGGGATCCTGTCTTTTGTTCAGATGATCCCACCACCGAATATCGGTACCTATACTCTTTCCATGGCCTTGCCAAGGCCCGGAAAGACGATCTCAAGCACGCCACCAAATTCTATCTGAACCAGCTCGCAGAAGGTGGTGGGGTCAAGGGAGTCTCAGAAGGCTTGAGGGGTGGTCCACTGTCTATGGACGGGACAGAGACGTCCACGGTTCGATGGATCAAAAAGTTGAGCGGCGGTGTTACTAAACTCACATTACCCACACCGGTGGGACAGGTGGCCACAGCCGCTGAAAAACGTGGTAGGACAGTATTAGCAAGCGGCAGTCAGATCTATGGGCGTATCAGCCCATCGTGGGGTAATGGCCGACAGGAGAATAGAGGGGCAAATAGGGGACGGTTTGCTCGATTTATTGCGGCGTGGCCGACAGGGAACGCAGAGGTCAGGAATGACGGCGCAGTGGACGTCGAGTGGGTAGAAGGACCTCGAGTGCATGGGAACATCACGGAATCCTCCGCAACACCCCGCTCACTTTTGGGCATCTTTACTCATTTTTCTGGACATCCCTAGATATTTCTGCTCGTATAAACCTCAAATAAACCTTGTTGGTTCGTACTAGCTGAGATTATGAATTTCTTTTTCGGGTTTTCCCAACTCATCGGGGAAATTTCCTTTTTGCTCTCGAAAAGATCCAATTGGAAGGACTTAGGCGAAGTTTCCTTGTTTTTACGTGTGTGCGGAATGACACGTGTGCGTGGGGGACCCTGTTCAAGAAGGACGTGGACAATCTCTGGGTGGCCTTCAGCAGCAGCAGCCTGCAATGAGCTCCCATGTTCTCCTCCTGCTGCATTGATGTTGGCACCATTCTCAAGAAGGATGCGGACAATCTCTGTGTGGCCTTCAGCAGCAGCAGCCTGCAACGAGCTCCCATGTTCTCCCCCTGCTGCATTGATGATGGCACCCTTTTCAACAAGGATGTGGACAATCTCTGTGTGGCCTCCAGCAGCAGCAGCCTGCAATGAACTCCCATGCTGTCCCCCTGCTGCATTGACGTCGGCACCCTTTTCAAGAAGGATGCGGACAATCTCTGTGTGGCCTCTAGCAGCAGCAACCTGCAATGAGCTCCCATTATGTACCCCTGCTGCATTGTCATCGGCACGCTTTTCAAGAAGGATGCGGACAATCTCTGTGTGGCCTCCATCAGTAGCAACCTGCAATGAGCTCCAATAGAGTCCCCCTGCTGCATTGTCATCGGCACCCTTTTCAAGAAGGATGCGGACAATCTCTGTGTGGCCTCCAGAAGCAGCAGCCTGCAATGAGCTCCCATGGAATCCCCCTGCTGCATTGATGTTGGCACCCTTTTCAAGAAGGATGCAGACAATCGTCATGTGGCCATAGTATGATGCCGCAATGATCTCCGGGATCTTTGAATGTTGGGGCAAAGGTGCCCCCTCCAGCAGAAACTTTGTAGTTTCCACAAGGTTTGCAGCTACTGCAATCCACAATGCAGAGGGTTGTGATAAAAATGCAGATAATTCCATGGCAAGCAGTCCCATATTATTTTCCTGTGATTTTTTCCCCGAATCTTTATTTTCATTTCCTTCCATTGAAAAGCCTGATCAAGAAACCCGAGAAGAATTTCTCTAAGTTGAACCTCAGGCTGTCCAGCAGCATGTGCAAGGCAATACTGTGAATACTCAACCAGAGGGGGTAGATTCTCCGACTCCCAGGATGATTCTGGATATCCATCAAAGGCAAGGAATGTGAGCAGAGTGCATGTTATCTCTGTTTGTGCATCTGAGAATTTCTTGGCCTGAATTTTGTCCAGATATTCCTGTGTGGTGTAGTGGACAAGTCGCACCACAGAAGACTCCTTGTCCACAATGACAAGCCCAGCACAGACAGAGAGAATAATCTTGATGTCCAGAAAATTGTCTTCATTGAGCCGCTTGTCCCCTGGTTTGATGGACAGAGCTGCTATTGTCTCAGAGACTTTTAATGGCCGCTTTGCATTAGCGACCCAGATAAGAATGGAGCGAGCTGTTTTCCTGTCGTCTTCAGACTGAGCTTCTATTCGCTGCATTGCTATATCATAGCTATCATCAAGGCTTTTTGGTAGTTCCTTCATAGCATCTCGAACATCCTGTATGGTGTTCTTTGTGCTCAGAGACTGAATGTGAAGCTTGGCCAGAAGGAACCTAGTCAAATTGTTGTGGGTTATCTTCTCACAACAAATTCACACTACTTACATGCCATCCACAGTTTGAATGTTGATTTTTGAATGAATCTCTTCTTGTAACGCAGGTTGTCTCTGCACATGCATGCTCAGCCGTGGTGATGAGTCAATTTGTGCATCAACATATTTTCGAAGATTGTCTTCCACTGCATGGATATCTAGTATATCAAGATTGGGCAAAGAGAAGGACTCCAGAGAAATATTTGGCCGTGAAGTGATCATTATGTTCACATTGCTGCCCATTGCTGCTAGTTGTTGAAGTAGAATGTTCCGTTGAAACTTGGGATATTCATCCATGGCATCAACAATAATGAAGACCTGTGAAAACTCCTTGAGGCTAGAGCTGAGCACCGTGACAACTTCTTCCAGAGATGGTGCTGTGCCCTTCTCCCGGTGCTGCTTAAATTTGTCTACAATGGAGCCAATGTCCCTGCCAAGTACAAGCTGTCTCCAGAGACCTGCAAGAAGCCTAGATGGTGGTTGGCTGTCAACTTCCTTGTGGTTCAAATAAATGCAAGCAACACCAATATTTTTGCCTCTGAATTGGGTGCCAAGATGGTCCACAACCATGGATCTAGCATTGTCAAAATTAGTGGCAGTCACTCAATGTGGAAAATGGTCGCACGCAAGGACTGTTTTCCCTGCACCTGCTGTAAATTTCATCTTGCTTAGTTTAGGAACATATTAAGGCATGAATCACATACGAATTCCATGGCACCAAAGGGTGCTTCCAGAACTGGATTCCCATTTTTTAAAGACAGGATCTACAAGCAGCCATCCACCAGTTCCTTTTGCCCGCACTTGTGAAATATCTGCGTGCCGCTGAAAGCAATTGATGGGTGAAAACCAGTCAAGGAAGGCTAGGTGTGGAGCATCCAGTCCGTCTTCCTTGTTGCCATGATTTATCACCATGGTTCCAGATCCTACATTCACAACGGGACCTTCCCCACTACCTCCACCACCACCCTGTTCACCACCCTGCTCGCCAGCACCTCCAGTGCCTCCTGGGTAAAATAACTACTTATGTCAATATCCTAATCAACTTCTTTCGCACCATGGATATTCAAGTTAGGTCTGCGAGGTAACAGACCCACATAGATCTTATGCATGATATATCAGCTGGTGTCAAAGCTCACATAGGAGACAGAACTGACGAAAAAAGCAGGAGGAGGATATAAAGCATGAGGAGGATACGTTGCTGTGGTACACTTGGAGGCAGCAGGGAAAGAACTAATCACGGAAAGACAAGGATCAAAATGCACAGAGGACGTTGCGCTTTAAATTGGGCACAAGGCTGTGACGGCAGGTCCGGGGAAGTGGTTAGCCGCGTCGTTGGCGTGAGACGGTGACAGCCAGCTGACAGACGATGACAGCCAGCTGCCCCTGAATGAGCTGTACCGCTCGTCTCCATGTCTGCGCCAGCACCACAAACCCCGCGGAAGAAGTTCCCGAAGCCTCCTCCTCGCTTACCCATGAGAGTGAAGACTCCTTTCTCGTTACTTGGGGTAAAGGGCCGTGGCTGCGCCCGGCATGACCTCGTACTTACTTTTTTTTTTCTGGTACTATAAAGTTTAGCCCGTAATTTTGGTTTGTCGTGAATATAGTTTGTACTTCATTTGTCGTGAACTGCCAACAGAATGATCCAGGAAACAGAATTGTCCGGTTTATCACCAGTGGGTGTTTCTTTTAATTCTAGCCTCCAATTTTACATTCCACAAGTTCCAAAGTTTTCAGGTAAGGAATGTGGGGACAGTCATGAAAATAAGCAGGCGCACACAGTGACTGCAAAGTCGCTGGTGATGTGTACACAAAATTTGGATTTGGCCATACCCAAATGTCACTGGGGGCTGATGTCGGCCATCTTCTGGAGGATAATCTAGGGCCCTGCCTTTAGGCAACTACGGCTGCCGTTATATATATATATATAAACAACAAGTGCACCATGCCGATTGAGGGGGAGATATATTATACTTGCATGGTCCACAGGCTGAACAACAATTTTACGGGAAGAAAACATGTAGCACTGTGCGGTGGTTCTTCTTACAGAATTCTACAAGATGTCAACCGATTAAACTCCTAGATATGCCACCGAGAGATCCAGGAGAACCCCGGTAATCTTTTTCTGCATTAACGGCCGCTATCAATCCGAACAAAGTAGGGTGTTTCAATCCACACACCAAGGGCCACGGAATAAGTGCACTGGACCTGTGTGCTTTTCAAACTAACATTGTGATAATTAAGGATTCAGGCACCCACAGGAAGATGCTGAGAGCCACGCTAAATGTATAGTATAGACTTAAATCCGTGGACTTCAGTTCAGAATGCTTCAAAATGTCTTTAAAAGATTGATGTTTTTTGGATTTTTTTTCCCTCGGTCCGCGAGGGTAAATTAATCTTGCAATAGACCTCTGCATGTACTTCAAATGGATGCTCTCCGACCAGATTCTAGAGTTTCAGTTCATATGGTCTGAAGAAGAGACCAACCGGAATGGTGTATTTATTATTATCTGCTGTGCGAATGGCGCAGCAAGGGTATGCAGAAAGACACACAACAGTTTTTATGCTGTTTACAGTAGTACCAAACCTGCTAGTTCTAGTGATGCCGCGGCTCGAGCCAGTCACATCTGTCACATATTGATCTTTTCGTTCCTGCACAGGAGCAACGATTCATTCCACCCAGGGGAATGTTAAGGCACACTTAAATAACACACAGATATGATACTTGGGACAAAGTTTGATCCCAAATATTTTGTAGAGCTCTGTGGAAGGCAATGTCTCACGGCTCAAGCCATCAAATTGAGCCGCGAGCCGTTTGGTTTCTTTTGCCGCATAGCGACTGAAGGACGAACATTGGAACAAATTTTAATTAAACAGAAACAAACCCATGCATCCAATAAAGACTCCCCGCAACAAAAATGTGCGCCAGCAAAATGTTGGAGCACAGTGGAAGCTGAGCCACGCCGAAGCCGGCCTGTCACGCGAGCCGAGCCGCGGCAACACTAGCTAGTTCTAATGATTCTTTGCTCCCAGACTGCGGGAAAAGGCAGATAAAATACAGGAAGCCTGCCGGCATATGCCGAAAATATCCTCTTTAGATGGTGATGACGAGTGGGAATCCCGCTTGATAGTATGGGCCGGGCACCCCTTAACTCTTACTAGGGGCACTTGAGTCATGCACGTTAATGACAGGTGTTTGTATTGGATGCCTGCCGAGGGCGAGCCGAACGACATGCTCCTGTTTACATCCAGAATGGTCTGAATTTCGGACAAGAACGGGGAATACCCCTCTTTTAACGACGGTTCTTAATTTGATCATTTCTACAGATATTCTAATTATTTTGGAAGGGGGAGCTAGCTAAAATGCACAGCAACATTTGTCTCTCAAGAGCTAGAAGGAAATAAGCGGCAGATTCTGAGATACTGTGACACTTTGCTCACGAAATTTGGCGGACGACAGGGAAGATACCCATTGTGTGGCCCTGTTTGCAATGGAGGGCAATAAAGGGTGAGCTACCACACGTGATCTCCTCCTATAACTTTTTTGGGTCGCGCCACCAATAAGTAAATAGACTAGGTGTCACTCAATGCATAAGCTACTACGTGACCATGAATACATAGACTAGGCCTATGCTACTAAAGGAACAAGTTCAACCCCTCAGAACAAATACATCCGAAAATCCCCGACATACGGAAGATTCCGCGAATTCCGAGGAGAAGCCCCTTTTGTAAGACCAGTCCAGATTCTGGTCAGTTCTTAATGTCTTGCAATATTGCTGGAACAGAAGGGGACCCATGTACTTCAGCTAAAGATTGATCCCATATTCTGAAATGTGATATATGCTGAGATATCGGCACATCTTGTCCGCGAATTTTGGCAGGGGGCCCCTCAGATGTAACAGGAACAAAGAACAAAAAGTTTTTTTACTCGGTGAAAAATCCCGTTTTGATGGAAAATAACATCTGAAAACATTACAGCCACTAAAAACACTACAAAAATTTGAAATGAAATTAAGCACTGCCATCAATTTATCACAACACAGCCCCTAAAAAGTCCCTCAACGATCAGCGTCACTAGTCAAAAAAATCGATGAAATTGGTGATCTGAGATTTGAAAGGGACGATACTTATTACATAAGTACTCGTAATCGATCGCGTCAGGTCACAGTGTGACACACGAAGTCTACGATTTATTTGACGTGTCCGGGGGCTTCTTTGAAATTTCTGAAGAGACAGAATTGGTCTAAATTATGATTACAGTAAAATGAGGCCATAAAATCAGAAATTTGAATCTATGTGAGATTTGGAATGGGGAAGCTCGCGGTGAGCAGATGGCGTGGGAATCAGTCGTGGCGCTCTTCCCAATTTGACGGTATGCCCACATTGTTTGGGGACATGAATCTATGATATATAATGAACATTTTACTCTGCAATAGTTTGCGAAGAAAGACAAGTTTGTGGGGACTATCGGACATCAAACATCCCCTCCGTTTGATGCAGCTTGATCCAAGCCTCTCTCCGAGAAAAACCGGGTTACCGGTCCGGAGAGAGGTTTGATCCGAACCTACGGAACCAGAGTGTCGAAATTTAATCGATGTAGATCTACCGTAACTGACAAGAACAATTACGTGCGGAACGTGACAGTTGATGTGAAGCTCTGTGTCATCCCGCTGTCATGGGTCGCCCAGCTCTTTACTGAATCCTCGGAGTTTTGCTCATATATGTTGAAATGGACCTCTAACATCGGATGGAACACCCCTGGCTCTCTTCATGGACGGACACCGGGCCTGCCTGACATAAATGGGATGTTGCTATCGAGCGCGTGCCGTGCCTTGTTGTGCAATTCTGCCTTGATCCGAGAACTAAAAGGAGTTCAACTATCGGATCTAGAACCCACGGTGACACGGTTATATGTCTAAACGACACTCGTCAGGTAACTCTCTCCAGCTCTCTCCTCTCCTCAACCTGGCCTCAACCATGTCGCCCGGTTACTTGTTTCACGGTCAGCACGCCCATAGTGTTCCTGGTTGGCTCTGATCTGTCCGCTCCAGTCAAAAGAGCCTCCGAAGTACAATGGAAGCCTGGCCACCTTCATGGAGAGAAACCGAATCTCTACTTGAAGATATACCAAGATAGCCAACAGGTCCATCGGATTCCGACAGTGAAGAGGTCAATTGAACCCGCGTGGGATGGTGATGTGTTCACTGTGTGAGTTTGACTATCACGATCCCCGCTCCTGGGTCTTCTTATTGTCTGCTAGTTCGTCAGATAATACCGCCGTCGTCATATCCATGAAGCTCTTCCATGACGCAACCTTGTCTATGTTCGGGGACCGCTGCCTCAGTACATTGGATATTCAACTCAACTCGCTATTGAACCTGTGCTCTGCGGACGGCGGCTCGAAAGGTTCCCTTTTCTCCCCAATTCGTGGCTGCCTCGCTCATGTTGAGTTCAGATGCTAGTCTCCAACTCGTTGGTGTGGAAGGGATGTTGAAGGGAAAGCCTGCAGGCATTCTATTGGTGAGCATAGAGAGCATCGCGCAGGCCCAAGGAAAGGCTGTGAGCAATGACGCTCAAACCGCGGTTGTGGCAAGCGGGTTGGGATCCGAGAACCTTGCAACGAGGGCAGCCAATATTGCCTCCGGACTGACGAATGCCGCGACAAGCGCAGAGGCTATTACGCTCGACTTGAAAGAATCCATGACAGGCGCGGAGGCTCTTGCATCCGGCTTGAAAGAAGTTATGGAAAAGTTGGACCGCATCGTCCAGATTGGTGATCAACTGAGCCAGGTGCGAACACATATTGTGTTGCAATTATCCTGCCGTTGACACACGATTAAGATCCATCCCTATGCAAACGCCGCATGGAAGATACTGACGTTCGTGTATGAGGTATGTGCCCTCATTATCATCCATCCGGGCTTTGCTAACGGCAAATACAGGCTGTCAAGACACAGCAAGAGACCGACAGCAAAGCTCTTGAACTCGTGCAGACGATGGTTGAAGTTTATTTGTTTGTGGAAGATCTGGATTTTCTATCCTCAAAAATCAAGCCACTGGAGAATGTTGTCCAGGAAATAATCAAGCAGACGGTAGAATGTGCTATCTTCATCCGGGAATATGTTGCGCAGGGATTCTCGGGTACTCGCTCCGTTTATTCGTTTTCATCTTGATTCTTCGGTAGTAACATACAACTAGGTCGGTTGAAGCGAGACGCACTGTCGAAGACAAGTCAAAAGATCGACGGCCTTTCTGAAGCGTTGCGCGGACTCAAGCTATCCTTCGACCGCGGCCTCGCAATCCAATCTGTCTTTTTCTCCGCGAAAACCGTAGATGGTGTTGAGAGTCTTGGTACGTGGAGTTTTTCCACCAGCTTCTCAACCTTCTAATTGATATGGGCTCAGTCCAATCGGACAAGCTGAAAGCCCTCAATCCTCTGAATATGGATGCATCCTCGCGCCCAGAATGTCTTTCCGGCACTCGTCAAGATGTCGTAACATTTGTCACCTAATGGCTCCTCACTTCATCGGAGAGTGCCAATATCCTGTGGCTCCACGGTGTCGCAGGCGCTGGGAAAAGCACGATATCCACAACCGTCTCCGAATACTTTCGCGAGCTCCGCCGGCTCGGCGCATTCGTATTCTTCGACCGCAATAATACTACAAATAGTAGTCCCGGAGGCGTCATCTGTACCATCGCACGCCAGATGGCTGAGTCCGACGCGCAAATCCGGGCAGCAATCTATGATGCTATTACGGCCGACCCAACTTGCGTCACTGCTCCCCTTCGGACCCAGTTCCGCAGGCTGTTGCTTAATCCTCTCCTCCAGGTCGCAGCTGAGGATCGAAATCGGGGGCCCATAATTGTGATTCTAGATGCCCTTGATGAATGCGGGGACCCAAGCTCACGCCGGGCTCTCATCTCCCTGATTGTCGACGAGTTCCACAGCATCCCTTCTGCCTTTCGCTTCCTTATTACCAGCCGCCCAGATTCTGATATTGCAGGTCAATTTTGTAGCAGATCGCACATCCATTCAGCGGTACTCGACATCACGACGGCGTCAACGAAGCGTGATATTGTTGCATATCTCCATCACAATATGCAGACCATTAGGCGTGATCGGGGCCTCGAACTAGACTGGCCCGGGGACCCCGTTATCGAGACATTGGCAAACTATTCGGGGGGCCTGTTTATTTGGGCTGTGACAGCGTGCAAATTTATTGGGGGCTTCGACCCCAAGGAGCAACTTGCCACAATCCTTGCCGCTGGAGTGGCTGACGACCTCGATAAGCTATACACTGTTGCGCTACGCAACTCTGCTGATTGGAGAAACGAAACATTTGCATCTACTGCCCGCTCGGTGTTAGCTGCTATCATCCTCAGTTGGGAGCCGTTGACTGACTCAACAATTGACAAACTCCTTGGATTCACGGCCGGGAGAACTGCTAAAGTCCTCGAATATCTCCGCTGCGTGGTCCAATGGAGTCCTGCGCAATATGTTCAGATCCTCCGTGCATCTTTCAGTGACTACCTCACAAATCCTCATCGCTCTGGCCGCAACCCCTGGTTCTTTCATTCGAAAATGCAGTCCAAGTCTCTGGCATTAGGTTGCCTGCGCACCCTCAATTCACAGCTCTATTTCAACATATGTGGCCTCGAGGACTCATGTGTCCCAAATGTGAATGTTCCAGACCTCGGATCTCGTATCGAGAGGCATATTCCTGCGGAGCTCGAGTATGCCAGTGATATCAGTAGATAGGATTAAATTTTCGCACGAAATCGTGCATCATCAGAATTAAATTTCCCCACATTTTTGTGGTGCATAAGAAATTTAATTGCTGCACATTGTGCTACAATGGCCACTTTCAGAGATTAAATTGTACATTTGGTGGGCATGAAATTTAATTTTCGGAGATTGCGCTACAAAATCTTTAGTCGATGGCTCAGAGATTAAATCTGATTAAACTGGATCAAAACAAAAAGTCACATCCAGCAAGGATTGAACAAGAGACAGTTGCGCCCAGATCACATAATCACATTAACAATACATGTTGTAACCACTACGGCAACAAGACCATGTATGTTGGTAGCTGTGTCTCCGAATTGATCTGGGTGTTTCCAGGGACCAAGTGAAATAAACCCTCCCGAAGGGTAAGAGTGATTTAATCTTCCAAAAAAGGCAAGTGTGATTTAATCTTTGAAGATTTAATCTTCAAAAAAAATTAATCCCAAGTCCCTGAATTTTGCATTTTAGAGCCTCTTTCAGCCACCTACAACATGAAACGGACTTAGAATACATAGTTACTTCCCTTCGCCCTATCCATGATGCCTGATATAATAGGAAATATGAACCTACGTACTGTGTCTTGTTTGGTGTAGTGGTTAAGGTGTGTAGTCCTCTCTTCTCCTCCCTTTCCTGAGGTCGAGTGTTCGAACCCTGTTCTTGGTCTTTCTTTTGCCACTTTTATCAAGAAATTTAATCTTGTTCGTGCAATTAATCTTATCGTAAGATTAAATCTTACAAGGCAACTGCCGTACCCGTTGTGGAACACGTGGCCATTGCAGCAGAATGTGTGAAAATTAAATTTCTTATGCACCACGAAAACGTGGGGAAATTTAATTTGAATGATGCACGATTTCGTGGCAAAATTTAATCACAGCTGCTGCAACTGTTGAGTATGCCAGTCTATTCTGGTCCCATCATCTATATGAAGCAGGCCCCGATGATGAAATTCTTGCTGAATTAAAGGATTTCATATACAACAAATTTCTCTACTGGCTGGAGGTGCTCAGTCTGCTCGATAATGTACCGATTGCAACCGGAAGCCTTGAAGTCGTACGTATCTGCATTGAAGTGAGTGGAAGTGAAGTTTTATTTCTTGGTTCCTGAATAATTTTGCAGGCAGATGAGGCCTTTGGAGATTTTCTCCGTGATGCCCTCAGATTCCTTGCGGTATTCACAGGTCCGATAGCACGAAGTGCATCTCATATCTATATCTCCGCCATCCCATTCGCACCCCGGAATTCCTTGATCCGCAAGCAATTTCAATCGACCTTTCCCCCGACACTACACTTCACCGGGTCATTAGGAGACGACTGGACGAGCTTGCTCAATGTCTTTGACGGACACATTGGTCCTGTTTCATCAGTCGCATTCTCACCGGATGGCGAGCGCGTCGTATCGGGGGGATCCGAAGATGGGATGGTGATGGTTTGGAATTCTGGAACCCGTGATGTCCTCCGTCTCGAAGGAAACATCGCAGGAGTGAATTCAGTTGCATTCTCACCTGATCGACAGCAGATTGTGGCCGGTACTGGCACCCGACTTATATATGCACTCATGAACGCACCACGTTCCACACTATTCGGACCACCGACTATCCCGACCACGACCACCTATACTCTTGTTTTACCTGGTTTTCCAGAGCTGGAAGGCGAGGACACAGATGCAGAGCCTGGACACGAGGGCAACGGTGGACTCAATCTGCCCGATTCACAAACTGTGTTACCTGGATCCACTGAGCCGGAAGACAAGGGCACAAATGCAGAGTCTGAACATGAGGCCGACGGTGCACTCCATCTGTGAGACTCAAAAACTGGTGCCATGGTTGCTGGCCCATTTGGAGATGGTGATATCTTATCCGTCGCATTCTCGCCTGATGGCAAGCAGGCCGCATCGGGATCATACGACGGTATGGTGCGACTTTGGGATTTGAAAACCTTGGGTTTGGTTCGTGTGTTTTCTGGGCACACCTACTGGGTTATGTGTATTTCGATCTCACCAGATGGCAAGCGAATAGCATCTGGGTCTGCGGATCAGACCATCCGGGTTTGGGACTTTGAAACAGGTGCTATGGTTGCTGGGCCATTGTATGGGCACAATGAGCCCATCTGGTCCATTTCTTTCTCGCCGGATGGAAGGCTGATCGCGTTTGGGTCCCCACTCCAAATCTGGGATTATGAAACGGGTTCCGTGTGTGAACTC
Organism: Mycena rebaudengoi; assembly: GCA_029282285.1. Classification (NCBI taxonomy): domain Eukaryota; kingdom Fungi; phylum Basidiomycota; class Agaricomycetes; order Agaricales; family Mycenaceae; genus Mycena; species Mycena rebaudengoi. The sequence goes on from JARJCX010000142.1 coordinate 199,388, forward strand.
ACGGACGATCCCTGTCTGTCCATCGCTTTTTCTCCGGATGGAAAACGAATTGTTGCTGGTTCCGATTTGATGGTACAAGTATGGGATTCCGATACTGGGTCTCTGCTTGCCGGGCCATTCGAAGGACACACAAATGGAGTTGCCTCGGTTGCATTCTCTCCCGACGGCAGGCGCATCGTGTCTGGGTCGGACGATCACAGTGTTCGGGTTTGGGATGCCGAAATTGGGACGACAACCAGTCAACAATTCCCTGGGCCTACAGCCAGTGTTTTTTCCGTTGCATTTTCACCTAACGGCAAAAATATTGTCTCCGCATCATTTGACAAAGCCGCTCAAGTGTGGAATTCAAAAACCGGGGCATTGATTCCCACCTCAGCGCCTAGCACCGGCAATGTTATTTCTGCCTCTGTTTCACCGCACGGCAAGCGGATTGCGTGTGGCTCCCTTGGAGGGACAGTGCAAACGTGGAATTATAAGACTGGTGCTATTGTCAGGATGTCATTGGAAGGAGATCCCTACACTGAAATGGCCCTCGCTGCATTCGCACCGGAGGGCGACCAAATAGTTTCTGGCTCGGGAACAACTTTGAATATCTTCAATTCCAAAAATGGCTGCCTCATTTCGGGACCGTTTTTCGGCCATACCGACCAAATTCTCGGTGTTGCCTTCTCCCCCGATGGCCAACGGGTGGCATCGGCCTCTGCTGACACGACGGTTCAAATTTGGGATGCCAAAACCGTCCACACTATTACAATTTTGGAGCACCCAGACTATGTCCGCAGTGTTGCATTCTCGCCAGATGGAAAAAGACTTGTGACAGGTGGCGACGACCGCGCAGTGCGAATCTATGATGTTGAAACCGGTGGACTCATTGCGGGGCCATTTAAAGGGCACTATCGCGAGGTTTATTCTGTTGCGTTCTCTCCAGATGGTAGGCGAGTCGCCTCTGGATCGGACGATTCAATGGTACGAATCTGGGATTCAGGGAGCGGTGCCGTTGTTGCGGGACCACTCGACGGTCACACTGCAAGGGTTAACTCCGTTGCCTTCTCGCCGGACGGCACCAGAATTGTTTCTGGATCTTCGGACAGCACTATTCGGGTGTGGGAGGTAAGGAAGTTCGCTTATTTATGCTCTACATTGTACTTACTATCTCAAACAATAGCTGATGGTTGGGAAAGAGATCCGCATTTTGAGGATGGCTGGATGACTGATTCAGCATCCAACCTCATCCTCTGGACCCCGCCTTGGATTCGCAAGGGCCTACTTATGCCACGGAATTCCCTTCTAATCTGCTCTGAAGGAACGACAACGTTGGATCTCTCTCAATTTGTTCACGGCACCAACTGGCAGAAATGTATTGATCCCGAATTCCGGGATGCCGCAGGTAAATAGGTAGCAATGCGTAACTACCGCCCCTTTCTGTAACCTGGATGTTGTGATATGTATACTCGCAGTTCCCCGTGCGACGCCACGGATGCACGGATAGTTGAGGCAGGCTTTACATTTTCTCATTCACGATAGCTAGGCAGATCCCTCCTACGGCAGAACTCTGAGTCATGAATATTGAGTACCTCTGACCGGTAGGATCTGGAGAATTGTATGAGCAGCACCTTAGTCGCAAGCTGTTGCTCACTTACCGCAATCCGGATCATTATTCAGTCGGTACCGCTTCAATTTCTCTCCGGTATATTTGTGCCTTGGATTCAACACTTGACGCTTTACAAGAAATGCCTTCGCTCCGCTCCGGCAGACTGAGTGAGTAAAACGGCTGCGGCAAGCGGCGACACGTAAATACTGCTTAAACCCCACAACAATGCCACATATGGCCTAAATTATTTCAAGTCTGATGATCCTTCTGCGGCCCCGGAGTACACATTTTGTGTTTGGCCACATACGGCCTTGACCGCAGATCTACCTTGCAGATCTCGCAGTAACACAGCACCGTCAAACTGCGTCCCGCAGCTCTCAACTTGTTACTGATGTAATTCCCACATTTGAGATCCGTGGAGGGACAAAAATAAGCGGTTCTTAAAATACTTGTAATAATGTCCTAGTCCAGTGGTACTCTGCTGCAGAGGGATATTCTCACAGCACAGGGTTTTACTGTGGTATAAGTTGGCAGAAGCTTGAAATCTTCAGGATGAAAGAGAGTATAAAGACAAAATCATATTTCAGATGCTATAAATTGAGCGCATTAAATACTGGATGAGTTTTCCAGAATGTTGAGCTGAGAGGATAACATTCAGGTGCTGGGAAGCAAAGAATATGCTTGTGGTTGGAGTGGTACGATAAGATTTTAAAAATGGAAATGTCTCCAAACCATGCTGTGCAGTCTAGTGCGACATCCGTGGCGGGCAGGTGGTTCTGGCTGAAATAGAATGTGCCTCACAGTCCCCAGGGAAGATCATATATCGATGGTTCGACTGAGCCGACGGCGGAAAACGAAACAGGAAAACTCACATTTACATTATCTACCCTGCAGAAGCCTCCAGCCTAATATTGAAAAGTGGGGGAATGTAGGTGGCAATATGCAAAGCATGGTTTTCAAACAATATATGCGCAAATTTTGATGTCACCGGATGCCATTGACCTGCTAGATTCATCAGCAGTGGTGGACTGGATGAAAAAACGCGTACTATGCACCAGTGGACGTTGTGGAAAATAATACTGGATGCGGCGCGGGACCAGCCAGTGCCTTCTGAGTAAATTAGGTCAGCGAAGGATCCAAAAGGTGCGAAAACATACAAACCATGGCGGCCATTCAGCGAGAAGTGTTCATCGGAAAATGATTAGGATGTGGGGGAAAGCAAGAGGCAGAATGCGAAACCTGGTTACCAATTGCTGCATATAAATGAATGTGCTGCGATATAGAAGACCCGGATCTTGAAACGTATCGCAGCGGCTCTGCGCACAGACACAGCCGATTTTGGATATGACAGCAGTGCAACGGAGCACGTAGTGGGAAATGCGCAGGCAGCGCAGCGCGTAGTTGGCCATGAGGCGCCAGCCTGCCCGTTGAATTTGAAGAGAAGGGGATAGATATTGATTTCTAGATTCATTCCAGTAGAAGGAACGCCCCAAAAGAGCAGAAAAAGGTGAATGAATGGAGATATGCACCGCAGACTAATTTGGCTCAGAGAGCGGGGCGGACAGATGAGACGGGGCCAGTCGTTTTATACCGCAGCAAGCCACGCAAGAATAGGTGGTCGCAGCAAGTCCGCACCATCGCCGCCCGGCTGCGGCACTGCGGAAAATGCTCTCCTGACTCTATTTAACTATGGCACAGATCTTGTGTTCAAATAATGGAGCTTGCTGTAAAGCTGCCAGGGTCGGCAGGTACGATTTGGTGACGAGTTACGTAGCTAAAAATGCAACATAGCTGTTAGCATGCTGTGTGAGTGTGGGAGTCAAAAATATCCCGAACGAAGCACCAGAGAGGAGGAATAGGCATGGGGATAGACATATGGGGATGCTTCACAAACATGTATAATCTGATTCGAGAGATTTCGTTAAGAGAACGGATAATCTCCTGCACCGCTTAAAAGCCACGTACTTGTTAGACTGAATTATGAGTAGTGGGTACAGAACATCCATCTCTAACAATCATCAAGATTTAAAACTCCGACTTGCCGCTTCTGAGTCGGCCCTTCACTTTTTTCTTTCAGTTACTAGTTACAAATATTACTGAGTCCACGCCAGAGCTTAACTAAAAGGTCCCGCATAAAATGAATTGCAGAGTAAGACAGAGAAAGCATCGATAGCACTGTGGAGTGCGCCCACATTACGTCCGGGAGTAAAGGGTACGGAAGTGGAAGGTCCCCCCGTTCGACTCGGAGTCGGTGCTTTCACTCGCAGTCTCCTCTTTGTTTCTTTTGTCGTGGCCCAGAAAGTCGTGCACAAACCAGGGGACAGAATATGTATGAAGAGCATCTGAGAGAGTAATGGGCTGCATCTGGAAATATTGTACGGCGTCAGCGAAAAATTCATAGAGGATTCGTTGAAAAAGTGATGTTAAATTCACCTGCATAATGAAGGGATGAAAGCGCCGATAGCACGGTGGTGTGCCTCCACATTCATTGTTTTGGACGAGCGGTTGGCCAGTGGGACTCGGGGTCGGTTCATTTCTTCGTGATACTCGCCTTTTTTTATACCGTTGAGAGGAGTCTTCTGGTTGGTCCAAAAAGTCTTGTATCAATATAGGTCCAGAGTAGAGCATGTATGTAGAGCGTTACTTGAAACGGAAATTCCCGGCTCACCTTGTTGGAATAAATTGAGTCGAGTCTGTGTTGGTTAAAAAAAGTCTTGCATAGAACTCAGGGAAAAGGGAGAGAAAGGAAGTCCCGATAGCACACGGAGTGTCGATCAGGACTGTCAACAGAAGGTCCCCGTTCGACTCGGGGTCGGTGCAGCCGTCCTTGTCGCGTTTCTTCTTTTTTTCAGCGCAGTGTCGTGGCTCAAAGAATGGTGAATACATCCAGGTTGAAAAGTCAGGTCTAAATCGAGGAAATGAAGGCAACACCTTACAGTATTTGAGATGGAATTTTCGCGCTCGCCTTTCGGGAGAAGAGTCCACGCCGCATGGTCGAAAAAAAGTCTGGCATAAATCAAGGTACAGATGAAGGGAGAAAAACACCGATGACGCATTGGAAGCGGAATGCCCCCGTCCGAATCGAGGTCGGGAGACTGCTGCTAAGGCTGTTCGCCGCGCCCCTCGCGACGGTTCAACGGGTCGGCGCCCCGTTCCGTCGGGCGTCTTAACTTTTTTTCAACGGCGGGGCGACGGGACGGTTAGCTGACCCAATGGACAACGGCCGTCGACGGGTCAATGGAGTTCAACGGATTGGGTTGAATGCGCGAGCAGTGAGCCACGAGCGAGCTCGTCCCAATGCCATATCGATCAATATTTATTTATGGTTTGGACGGCAATCACAAATATAATGCCATGGTCTTTCTGAGCCGCTCAACTACATCCTAACGCGTTCAGCCTATTATGCATCGCATATACAAAGTAAATACTGTGATGGGAAGCCGCAGATATTATTTTATAGCCTTTGATAGTGTTTTATTATGAGTTGTGCTCGTTTTCTATTGATTTGAGCAGATCAAAGTAATGGAACTGCTGTAGTAGGGATTTTGAACAGACGTGAGCTCTCAAGTGAAACCACCTTGAAATGAGGTCTCTGGAGCTCCTGTATTCTTTTACAAAACCTCAGGCAGGCCTGATGTCAAAGACAACTTTCAAGCCACTTTAAAGTCTATGAACACCGCCAGCATTGACTCAAATTAACATCAGATATAGATGAACTTCAAGAGCTGTGAGAAAAAATTAATATAGAAGGAAGGGATCTAATAGCTATAAAATGAGCAGACTTTAGATTCTTCAGTGTTCGATCGAGTAATCTTCAGCGTGACAAGTGCAGAGAGACCAAAATAGATTCCCAAATGTTCGATTGAACGGAACGGCGAATTGCCGATTGGAATTCCTTCGATTAGGGGCTTTAAAATATTCATTCCGTTCAATCGGCACATTCATAAGAGGCTATCGAGCCTTAAAAGGAAACCGTCAGTGCGGGGTACCTAAGCTTCATTTTGTAGCATGGACAATGGTCAACGGACGGATAATGGCACCAAACAGACCTGGCGGAACCAAGGAATGAAGGCAGCGATAACTTTGTAATTGAATTACATGAAATGTAGACGTATTCAATAAATCGACATGGAGTTTGTCAACACTACTAGTAAGGGACTTGGGGACTCGGACAGCACCAGTCTTATTGTCAACTCAGACGTTGAGCTAGTCACCCATTTCCCATATGTCCGCGATGAGTGCTGGAGGATTGTCAAGGCCAGGGAAGTGACCTCCGAAATCATTTTCTAACATTTATTCGTTCATTTGAAGGCGGGGGTGGAGCAGAAATATGAATATCTACCGGTATATAATACCAGGTTCCCCACTTTTTCAACGTACTCTTTTGGCCAGACGCCGACGTGGTACTCGTACAGGTTTCGTGTACTCTGTGCGGAAGAAATGGGGGTTCTGTGCGTATATCCAGGCAGAAGAGAGGAAAGAGTGGTTGAGGACGTGGAGCGATACCGACGTGAGGAGTGCCGTGTTGTCTAGCACCGACGGCGGGGTTCCTGCCCGCGGGTCCGACCCTGCGAAGAGTGTCAACATCTGTAAGTGGACGGTCAAGCGACTCACATCGCTTAATTTTCCCGCTAATGTATGCTAGCTGACCGACTGGGTTGTCGTAGAGCGCAAGACCGATGTCGTTTGGCTACATACAATACACACGATTAACAGGAAGTCGGAAGAGAATGAAACCAACATGCCTTAAAAGTCATGTCCAGCAAATACGAAGTATCTGTGGAACTCCACTCCGTGAAGCGCTGCAGAGTGAACTGCGCGAGGGGGGAGAGGGTGATATTATTTACGGCGAGCTCCGGTACCAATGGCGGGGGAAACGGGAGGAAAACAAATTGTGCAGCACGGACGGTCGTGTTGTATGAGCTGTAGAGCGAATACCCAATCGCACATCCCTAGCGGTGAATGCTGAGCTCACAGCTTAAATCAAATTTTGCTCTATTTATTTACCCAGTCCGTGCCCTGCACCGCAAACGTAGAGTAACCGAGCACCTCGGTCATCAGGGTGTTATATATCCTGGCTGTGTCGTCCACGGTCCAGTTGGCGGGCGGCGCAGAAGAAAATACAAAGCCTGGTAGGAAGGGAACGACTACATGATACGACACCTTCTTTCCCGTGGAGGTCTTGGAGGGCTGGGTCAATGGCTTGATCACGGGCAAGAATTCGTAGAATGAGCCTTGGTTCTCCGTATGAATTAAAAATATGTTTCAAAAGTACCGGCCTACCTGGCCATCCATGGAGTATTATCACAGGGATCGCATTGGGGTCCTTTGATTTCTCGTGTACAAAGTGAACGGTTTGGCCCTCGACAACGGCGGTATAGTGCTTGTACCTGGCGGGTAGTGTAAATGACAAAACCGGGAGGCGAATAAACTCTGTTGCCTACTCGTTTAATTTATTCTGCTCGGAAGCTCAATCGTAGCTGTGCAGCCACTCATTCTGCAGCTCCCGCAGAGTGTCGAGCTCGATACCATAATTGGGTCCGGCATCTGGGTACAATGCCTTCTCAGGCAGGCGCGTGTTCCCAACGAGAGTGCGGAGTCGCGGAATTTCGTGATTGAGGTCAATCTTAAAGGACTTCAGGTGGAATTGGGCGGAAACAGCTCCCCCAAGAGTTGCGAAAAAAGCCCCAAAGAAAAGACCAAGAAATTTAGGGTTGAGAGACTTTTGATTCATTATCAAAATGAGCTTGTTGAGTTAGACATCTTGGCCCTTTTATCGTCTTGAATTCAGGCGGAGATTCCTAAGGGATATCCGGACGGAACGATATGACTACTCTACTATAAAAAGCCCACATACACCTAGTCATCTCACGTCCTCGGAACCCCGCCCCATGGCCCGTTCACAGTAATGAAGTATTACTGGGAGCATATATTGGATGATAAAATATGGATCTCAGAGTAGTTGTAAGTGTGCCGTATGCGGACGGATATTACAAGTCGGTTGCCCGACATGCCCGACATCCGTGATTCGAACACATATAACTTGATATAGGTGCCCGGCAGAATCTGGGATCCGTCGCATAAACTGTTCAGTTAATTATAACAGGCGAGAGCGATGACGAACAGCAATTATGTGGTATTGGGTCCCCATGTTCCGAAAGGGGAAAACGCGGAGAAATATTATCCTAGGTCTCCTCATCCGGGGCCGACGAAAGTAGCCCACATTTAATCGTTGCATAGTCTTATAGTTATATTGCAGGCCACTTGTCAATTAAGGTGGGTAAAAAACAATTACAGTTCAAACCCCCGAGTCTTTCAAAGTCCCTGACATTTAAAAAGCATCGACGACAGAGGGGGCGAAACAGGTTGCAAGTGGAAGGTCGCAGTTCGACTCGGGGTCGGTGCATTTCGACCCATAACAGCGTCTTTTTTTTCTTTTTCTTTTTAGGTGTCGGGGCGTGGCTGGTTCAAAGAGTAGTGAACAAATGGAGCTATTGGGAGGGGAATGGTGCGTCTGATAGTAAGGAATCAGCTCCCCTTCTCGCAAAAATATCGATGGGTCCGTGCGAGAGCTGCGGTCGAAAGAGTATCGTATAAAATAAGGTACAGATGAAGGGAGGAACATACCGATAGAACATGGCGTGCATCTACATTCATTAATGTTTATGATGTTTTTTTGTTGTTTGTCGGCGCAGGGTCGTGGTGGAATAAGTGTTGTAAAGTCTAAATCGAGGAAATGAATGGTACCACCTGATAGTATTGTTATATGGTGAGATGTAATTTTCGCACTCACCTTTTTGGAATTGAGTGGTTGGCAGAAAAATTTTGGGCGCTTTCGAGGAACTCCACCAGAACCTCCAGCTTGGCTTCGGACCACTGGGTTCGATATGTATAATGTTTGAATGGTTTTTCAGGGCCTGAATCTTCCTCAGTGGTCGCCCTGAGTGCGATATCTGCAGGCACAAGGTCATGTACGAGTGGAAACACGCATGAAACTTCTTCGTCCATCGCTTTTCGGAATAAGGCGTCAATTATCCGGGTTTTCAGGAGCGCAACGACGGAGGGCGCCATTGCCGATGATGAATCAGGAGCGAGGAAACTAACCTCGTCGAGCGCCGACCTCAAGACATCCACGGGCAGCGATCTCCACACCTCTTCACATGACTTCCCACAGAGCCTCCAGAGGGCTGTGAGACACAAGTCGATAGAAGTAACGGGGAGACCGCCCTGCTTGATAGCAGTCATTAACCCGCCCCAGATGGACTCGGTATTTTCGAATTTTGCCAGTGATGAAGAAAAAAACTGCAAGGAGGGTCTTCGATAAACGTAGTGGACGATTCCCCATGGTAAGGGTCACCGAGTGTTTTGGGCTGGGCGCCACAGTGATGCGAGGATATTGAGAATATTGTCGAGGTGATGATGCTCAGAGAGGGTCTCCCAGTTGAATCGCCGCACGATGTCGTCGTAGAGCACCTCCAGCGACGTCAACATGGCTTCTGATGGAGAAGAACAGTGGGGCATCAAGAGCGCCAAAGTTGAGTCAAATTCATAGGGTAGACGGTCCAAGTTGGCCGCGAACCTTAGGTACTGGAACAATATGGCGTGGGGTACATTTGTCTGTACAGTCCCGAGAAACTCCTGAAGCCAGCCCAAGGTCGACAAAAGCGTTGGGATGTCCACGTTGCTGATATCTAGAGTTTTCAACACGGCGCGAACCTCGGTAGATATCCCCCATTCCTCGGGCTCGTCCGCAAGGAATATATCTCGGAGCTCATTGACAAAAACAATTATCGGCCTTACATGCGGGATGCACTCCTTTCCAATATCGGATTTGGCAAGTCGCGATGGTTCCGCATGCAATAAGAATGCGGTTATTGAATAAGCAGAACATGTTCCACTTCATCAACGCTAGAGAAGAAATCGCGTAATAGCGTGTTTGCGCAGGAGCCACTGGAGCCACCCAGTGGCATTCGGGCCGTGCGCAAAAATAGCAGGCGAGTGGCTCCACGGAGCCATTGACGTCATATTTTGGCTGTGGAGCCACCCAGTTGCGCACAGCCAAAAAGCCACCACGTGGCTCCAGTGGCTTCTGCGCAAACTCTCTAATGACTGATTTCTGGCGGCTTGCTTGCTGCATTACGGGAAAGGAGTACGTCAAATCCGTAATGATGCATCTCCTTCCCAGGGTAGCTTGGTCGTGGTAGGCTAGCGATGGTCCAAAGGGCTTTGAAGCACGTTATTTGACGCCGCGTCTGGGCATCGGGAGAGAGTAGCCCGGCGTCGCCGGTGCGCACCAAGTCTTGGATGCGTGCTACAAGGCGCACCTCGGGGTGAATGACAAGGGTGTACATGTGCATGGCTTCAGGTAAATCCCGTCTCCCGTTGGGGCCCTAGAGGGCCTCCGGGATTCCCTCCACAAATAGCTCCAATTGGTCGTCCGTCACGCATTTGACTCAAATCAGGGCGCGTTGGTCGCGTTGGTCGCGATCGTGGGACATGCGTGTGGCGCGATCGACGATGGCTTCGACAACACGATGAGGCCGGCGTAGGCCCAGGTTAAAACCCGCTAACTATCGGCGAACGGATGTGGGGGAAAGCCGGATGTGTGATGCGAGATTCCACAGTGCACCTGAGAGCGGGGTGTGATATGGGCAATCGAGGTAAATGAGAGGGAGAATTGTCAAGCCGGCATATACCATGACAACAAGGCCCAGGATAATCGCAGATACTATCATGAGGACTTTGTTGACGGGGAGAAGAAATGCTACGAGGCCACCAAAGAATAGGATGAGGGATGAGTGCAGCAGCAACGGAATTACTTCTACCACGGTACACATGTCGAAGCGCTTGATGCCGTAGTACATGTACGAGTATATCCGCGCACGAGTGACTGGAGCAGACCACATATTGGCTCTGTGAAGGAAGTCGCGGGCCCATTGCTCCAAGAGGGTGGCTATAAGCGCTGCGGAAAGACTACGGCCCAAACTAATGAACCAGAGCGTGTTGCAGATGACTGATGCGTTCGAAGGGACAAAGGAGTTGGGCAGCTGTGGCTCATATCGAATAGTCCCATTAACGGATGCCAAAAGCTGCCTCAAGATTTGTTCCAATATGAACACCGTAGCAACTCCAGAATTCGGGACTAATCCCCTCTAGCTTTCGATCAAGACAGCCGTTAAACTAGCAGAGAAATGGCCAGCCTGTTGCGACTGGTGAGATTCTAGGATAACGGGGCGGAACAAGGAAACCTCACGAAAATCAATATGCCTTCCATATTCCTTCTCCAGCTCTCCACAAGTGCTCTATCGTACTTTTCGGCCTCGGAGACGTAGACTGCCCAGAGCTTCGCAATTGCCGCCTCATCGCCACGGTTTGACGCTGTGCCCGCAAGAATCGATTACCGTGTCTCTCTACGTGCCATATAAAGTAGTTACCATAAGTTTTGAGAGAACTTCTTTCGTTCGCCATTGTGGTCGGAGGTCAAGTCGTTTGACCGCAAACGTCGGGGAGAAGTTTGCGGCTGACGTTGGCTGTCCACGTGTTATGGGCGCTTGTTTTTCGGCGCTTCCCGCCACCTGGAACGAGAGTTTGAGCTAAGTTTGAGCCCTAGATTGAGGTAGCAAATTTGCGCCACTCGTCGTTATTATTCCCAACAATTTCACACCATTTATCATCTATCTCAGATCTACCATTGCCGCATTGTGCTGGTTGCTAAATTCGCGTTTGCTGTCCTCCAGGTTTATTACGTCCCTGTGTACCGTTTGAGTGAAGGCTGACCGGACTAATAGAGAGTTTGCGCAAAAGCCACCAGAGCCACCATGTGGCTTTTTTGCAGTGCGCAAATTGATGGCTCCTGGCTCGAGTGCACAATTCAAATAAAGCATTCTCCCGTTCATATAAACACTCAGTAGGGTGAACAATGATGTCAAGCTCAAGAACTGACATACCAACCTTCTCCAACCTTGATAATGGATTCAATGTAAAATTTCCCTTGTAATGGGAGCTCAGTCATAGCCTGTGAGACAGTCTGATGGCAGTAGGTGCACAGACATGTGGATATGTTCCCTCTGCAGGTAATACCTTCCTAAATGACCCCAAGTATGCAAGCCACCAGAGCCAGGAGCCACCAGTTTGCGCACTGCAAAAAAGCCACATGATGGCTCTGGTGGCTTTTGCGCAAAGTCGCTACTTTTGACTTCTTTGTATTCGTCTAGTTTTACCCCGACGTGTGGAACATAGCGACCGAGAGCTTTGGCTAGAAGGGTGCGGAGAGGTCCAGGGACAATAGTGTACTTGGTACCTCTACGCTGGGATACTTCCTGGGAACCAGTGTTCATGAGTTGGACCGTGCCGTGTAGTGCTACCTACCCACCTGTGCGTTCCCAGCGGTCCTATGTATTTTATTCTTTGGATGGGGGGGGGGGGGGGCATCAGTTTATTTTTGGGGCTAGGCCAAATACTCCGTGCGACCAATCAAAGCTGTTCCCCCGATTTTTCCGGACCTGCCCCCAGGGGTGCTGTGAGAGATTTCCGACGCCGGCTTCACCGGCCCCCCCCCAATGAAAGTGGAATGTCTATAGATTGTCTGATGAATAAATCCGGTCCTTAGCCATTTTTATTCAATTCCATGATGTAAATGCAGCGACAGAAGCGCCTCTAAACCTCTGGTGTGCACGCGCCTATTTTTTATCATCTGAACACTTGTAGTTGAATAGTTAGACGGCGATAGGATGATCTAGGTGATTTGGTTGAACTATAGGCTTCTGCACAAGTAGGCTTCCAGTGAGCGAATCGGCTTGTAATGAGCTCGCGAGATCATCAGTTTAAAATTGGCTAGGTTTTGCTGTACTGCTGAATATGTATATATAATGGCGTTCGGCTGTCTTTGACACATTTGACTTGTGCTGGACGATCCTGAGTTCGGCGGAAATAGATTGCGGCCGCGGGCTTCCTACGCAATTTGTACGCAATGAATCTGATCAGTGATGTGGGGCGGCTGTTGGATGGAATTGAAAAATTACAAAGCGTCTGGTGCATTGGAGATGACCTCTAAATCCCGTCATAGCTGAATGGACTTGCTAAGCCCAGACTGGCCACAGTTACAGACTGGTACAACTCGGGAAACCGAATTGGGCTGTCATCGGAGTTTAAATTTTTGCTGAGGCCCTTGTTCTCTCTTGCACTTTGACCTCTTATCAAATTCAAATCATCAAGAACCTTCCTATACTAGAAATGAACACATTTGCTTCCTCAGTTTTTTTTTCATTGCAGGTGGAAGAGCCGAAAAGGCTACCAAGCTCAAGGCAGAATTGATCGATTTTGATGGCTCGTTTATCGGCCGATCGCGGCACTTGCCAAAAGTTCAAACTCCGGGGACAGCTCGACACCTGTCAACGAGTTGTAGCAGTCTGTACTTAACCGCCAAAAGTGCTCACCACATTTCTTGGATATCGGTTACAGACTGGTTACGAGTCTACGGTACGCATAGAAGGCTTCAAATTGCATTACATGATGAAAAGTCGAAAGCTCATTTTGCGGTGTAGACGGGTGGCAGCTCAGCAGGGCCAGATCCAGCGGTGGCAGGAGTCAGCTCGCGCTCCCCGCTATCCACATGCTGTATGGGTGCTGAGTGCGCGTTTCCGCCGTTAATACCCTCCATGTACGAGCTCACGACCTGTTTTTTGCCGTCGTTTGAGATCCGCAATGGAGCTGGAGTACTCGGTATTATCCGCCGTGGATGAGCGCCCATGGCTTTGGGACTGCGAGGTCGGCGACTCGGAAGGTTCGTAGGAGGATTGGGCTAGGCTGGGGTCCGAATTTGGGACTGTCCCCGAGACGCCTGAACTGGGGTTAGGATGGCGTTTGTCGGATGAAACCGCGAAGCGTGGTCCAGACTCCGACATCGTCGCGGGAAATAGAGCGGGAAGAGGAGTGATAGACGTCGCTGAGAACGCTCGCGTCAGTGTCCGCGGAAATCGTCGAGGACGTGAATAATCTCAAAGGACATACCAGACGGCGCGCTCTTATGTCTTCTTCTTCGGCGAAGGTACAGCAGGAGAAGACCGGCTGCGATGATGAGAACTACCACCCCGGTAATAACTCCTCCTATGAGGGCAGCATGCGATGTCTTCTTGGACGGCGATGGGGGGCTTGAGCTCGCGTGTGTGACATTGAAATAATCGAACCAGACGGTCCCTTCACCAGCTTCGGCAACCTTGTTCACCGCCACCATTGACACAACAAGAGTGCTGCAAAGTGTTCAATGAATGGACACGGACATTGCGCGGAAACATCTCACTGATATCCAGTCCCCACGGGATCGGATTGCCAGAACAGCTGCTGGTAGCTGTCCTTTCCGGATGAGGGCGAAGTCACGGTCGTTGTTGGACCGCCATCGATCTCATACGAGGTTTCTACCCCTGCAGAACTCGAATCAAACGTCCCATAGACGCCAATGGACGTGCCTGAGGATAACAATTCAATTTAGAAATGAGACCAGAAACAGTAGGAATACGCACCGGTGAACGGGACTGAAAAATGATTCCCAGCCTTTATCGAGCTGCTTACGGTGCCATTATGTTCGTTAGGCGTGCCCCCCAGATTCCATGTTCCCGTGTAAGTGATCTTCGGGTCTCTGTCGTCGATGATGGAGAAGGCCATGGTAGAAGAAAAAGAGGGGGGTGTAGCGCAGCCGCCGCTCACACAGTTTGCACACAGTCGCCAAGTCTATTATATAGAGTGCCGCGCTGCCATTGATGACTTTTACGTTCTTTTGCTCCATACATGATACAGCCAGGTCCAAATACCGGGTTTACGAAGCGGTCTTTCTTTTCATGTCGTTGATTGCGAGGACGGTCACGACATCGTTAGACATCGCTTTGCCCCTGAACAATCGTTACCTGCATCTGTTTGGTGCCCTTTCTGAAGTCTCGGCTAGAACAAACTCCACCTTGACTCCAGGAGCAGTGTCGTTCGTGCAGAGGTGTACGTAAATTTTCAAGCGGCGGTACATCTGGTCCTGAGAGAAAAAATTGAGTCGAATCTTCATAAGCGCTCACTCACACTTCGAATTGCATCCAGCTGTGCGTACCGCTTCGCTATCTGATCCGAGTCTCTAGGTTTGTGACAGATTGCCGCTCATCAGAGTATCCATCGTATTTATGGCACTACAGGAAACGAGATGTGTCTCAACTTTGTAGCGCAAGGTTCGTAGCGCTTGGCAAAGTATTTCGGTATCTTCCATTGACAGGTTTAGCCCTTAGCTGTGGAGCTTGTCCGCTGAAAACCCTCCGTTCTGGCAGATTGACGCCCATCGAAGCATCGTCTCCTCATGGGATCTGCAGAGATGTGGCACCATTTTCCCAAAAAGGAATATGGCGCTTAGCATTCTAGGTCACCGCTCTGCAGAAGGATATACATACACGGCTGAACGGGAATATGATAAAAAAGCAAGATAATTTGTCTTACTATCTTTTAACCCACTCCCTTACAATTTCTTACAAATATCGCAAGAAAAAGTTAACCCCATCATTTGCACTAAATTCTGACGACATGTGGTAGAAATTTCTGAAGAGCCGCTAATTCGTAAAATTCCGGTTCGGGAAAAAGAAGTGGCCGGTGCTGCCGTTGATCCAGCGCCAGCCAAACCTCACATCATAGCCTGTTTTTGACGTTTGCCAAGTTATTTCAAACTCCGCCGCAACTCCGCCGCGTGATCAATGGTTCGGTTTGATGGGGCCACGTCAGCGTCGACTCTCTCTCTCTCTTCCAATTCTTCACTCGTCCTCCTCGTCCTCCACTTCTTCGTCAAATTCGGCGAGTCCTGCGAGCCTCACAACTTGCAAGAAACTTCAGCAAGGCTCAAGCCAAGGAGCCACAGCATGAGTGCCGCGCGCGGCTTGGATTGCCGCTTGGACTTCGCTCGGACTGGACTTTGCTCGGTCTGCCTTGGAAACTGCCTCCGGATAGAGCCTGAGCCGCCGATTGTGATGAGCAGCATTATTTCCATCAAGAACATCGACAGCGTCAAGGCCTGCAATATTTTCGCAAGTCGTTCCCCTGCTACCTCAAGACCTCATCAAGATCGCTCAAGGCCACTTCAAGACCTCCCGAGAGCACATAGACCTGTCAAGCCCTTGTCCTGGATGCTCAACCTGAATGCTCAACTGTACCAACTCCAAGACTTCGAGCCTGTGTGTGTATCGGATCAAGTTGCTTTGATTTTCTCTGCTTTTATCCGGTACGCCGCCGTACATTTTCTCTTTCAGTGTCTCATACTTTCTTTTTTCTTTATAGGATGGATATGTGTGGTGAGTGCGCCACTGCTGTATTGAATGTATTGAAGCGCGCGAATACTGGTAGCTGCAGTATGCGGGTGTTTGGTATCTTATGCTTTGTTCTTCTTACACAATAATATATTCTATTTGTTTGCTATCTTCGCTCCTAAGTCACAATCATGTACTGGGCAGTGGGAGCTGCCCAGAGCCGCCGAGCAGTGGCCAACGCTAGCTACGGCAATGGGCGGTGTTGTGGATGCACGTGCCATCAATCGTACGAAATCGTCGGAATATCGACTCGTACAAATTCGTGATTGTCGGAATTTGATAGAATTGTAAGATTAAGGCAAGAATATCTTAAGACTTTATAAATCGTATCAAAATTGTACTACAACCGTGCGGCCGTGTAGTGGGATCGGTCTGGTGAGTACAACAGACCGTTGGGCGATTGGAGCCGATGGTTGCTTTTCAGAAATCGCCTGGCCTTGGCCGTTACATAATGGGGGAGTTCTGTAGCAGTCTGTTCGACAAATTGCCGCAGCGTCGCTAACTTAAACCATGTGGGACACGATTCTTTTGAGATTCTGTTCCCTTTTTGCGTTAATGCGGCTATCTTCCATTGAAAGAGCTGGTGTATAAACGAAGGCTGAATTGTAAGTATCATCTACTCCGACAGGGATGGAGCCTTGCTCAGTTCAGAACCAAGCTTTCCAGGAGACGCAATGGCCATTCGACTCAAACCCTGCTTTACAGGCCTTGTTTTCCCGGCGCCTAGTATTAATAACCGCGACAGATTGCCGCGCGCTAAAACTCCGTGACTTGTTTATAGTTTTGTGAGACACATTTCTCAGGTGATGGTTGCAGTCCCATCTCCTTGATATCCTCAGTTCGTCCAACTACGGCGGCGACGCCATCGTGCAGAGCGAGAGCGGCGAGGGTGAGGGTTGACCGCGCCGGCCATGACAAATATATGATCAATGGATCCGTCTCAAATTTCGGATGAGTACTAGCTCGCGAAGGTTTGCCGATGCCAATCCGCCTATGCCACCGTCGGCAACACTAGCCACAACGTCTCAGGGCGCCACACGCGCACGCCCCGTCGACGTCTATGATCCCCGTTTTAGTCACGCGCGCTCCTCTTACCTCATTTGTGCGACTATTGCTTCTTACCCTCCGCCCCTCTCCCTTGCGTAGTTTTTGTAAGGCACCTTTGAAAGAAATGACAGACTTCGCACGATGCCAGCCTGTGCTAGATCCGTTTTTATCCCCGCATTTTTTTCCTGCCACCCCATGCCCCTGGTATCCTCAGGGGCACACAAATCCACATCTTATACATGCCACTGTGAGCACTTCTCTATATATTTGCCTAGTGGTTCTGACCCTCCAAACAGTGGCTGTGTCATGTGCTCAGCCACTGGTAGCTGTGTTCATGCCATAGCCACCATTCTGAGGCCAGAATGGACAGACAAATATATAGGTTCTGTCCACACGGAGGTGCCGAATTTCGGTCTAGGCGTTGTCTAGGAACCGGTTAAACGCAGTGATTGATGCATTACTTTCCGGGAGAAGGTTACTGACGCCGGCGCCAAACGAAGCCCGTTTTTCTGCTTACAGTATTGTTCTAGTTCTTGTGTCAATAATGCCGGTTTGGAGGTGGTGGAATCCAGACATGCTACTTGGATGGCCTCGAATGCATTATCGGTAGCTTGGCGGGAGCAAAACTCGGTATGACATCGATTTCCTTCTCTGAGTGGAGCGCGCCAGTGCCGTGATATTTGAAACATTGGGCAGAATTTACCCGAAACTGATTTTTGATTTCGAACAAGAGCGCGCTGGGGCGCGAAGTTGAGGCATCCATTTTTGAGCACATGGCCTGCTCATTTAGCGCTCATCCGAAAGCCTGGGCTAATTCAGATTTGACCTAGAGCAGCGTTTAAAAAGGCTTCAGTCGGACAGACGTCACTCTCTTTAAAATTACTGTACAATTACGTTCAATTCAAAGCCACGCATCACGCATCCCTCTATTGGTATCAAATTTTGGTCAATGTCACGGGTCACGGGGGACTTTATCGAATTGGTCCAGCAGTTCGTATAAAAATGCTCAGAATCGGGCCCTTATACATCAAAAAATCCCGGTTTTTGCATTTCTGCGCTTCCAAAACACCAAAATATAGCTAAATTCCTCACCTGACTCCCAATTGACGTCGTCCCTGTGGCGCCAAATGCCCGTAGACCTCGTTGTCGGCCTTCTCACCCGTTTACCCGTCCTTCCCTCGTTTAAATGCTTGTCAGCTTCCTCAGCAGTGTCAACATCATCAAGAGCCTCGGCGCTATTATTCTCGGAAGTAAGAGGCTCCACCTGTAATTTGATAGTCGCCCGACGTTTGACGCGGCATGGGAGGATTTCCGTCTCGAGCCGGGTTTCTCAATAGAATTATCCTTCTCACCCTCTTTTTCTAGAAATTCCAGGACAAGCATCGGTTTAGTGAGGGTTTAGCCTCCACCTCCGAGGGAAAACGGTCCAGCTTTTCCGTTTTTCCGGTAGACGCTGTCGTACAGCATTTAAACCGCGTATCGTGTGTTGATTTTCGCGCCTGGCTCCTCCCCCCATGTCGACCTTGAACATTACAGTCACCGACCAGAGTCCCAGCTGGATTTACAATCCAAGCCGTGAAGGCGTCTCTTCTTCTTCCTGGCAATCGAGTTGGACGGGTTCTCCTGACTCGAACTATGATTCCACCCACAAGACGACAAATGTTGCGGCAGGTATAAACACTTTCGAGCAGATTTCCAGCTGTTTTCTAATAGACACCAGGAACTTCTTCTCATTTTACTACCCTCTCCGGGGCTCAGGTCCAAATCGACTTTGTCGGGTCTGCCGTGTCCGTCTATGGCCAAGGCACAGCCGGTGCCTACTCAACAACACTGGACAGCGGGAACTCCATCACCGGTAGCCCGGTCGGCTCGATGTTGGTCACTTATGGCGGACTGAATGCTGCCACTAAGCACACGTTAGTGCTTAAGGCTATCCAGCCGCAGCAGTTGAGCCTGTCGTACGCGACTTTCACCATTCGCTCGGACATAGTGTCGAAGTCAGTCTCGATCTTTTCACTCGTTGTATGAACTAACGCGTGTCCATGCAGTTCGGTCACCAACACCACGGAACTGGCCGTTACGACAGGAGCGAATAATCGACTCTCCACCAACCCTTTTTTCGGTACTTCCGGTGACGGATTCAGCAACCAGCACTCCGACCAGGGATATACGAGACTCGATACTAATAGTGCTAATGCTCAGATCTCTTTCTCTTGTTCAAATACGTGTGTGTTCCAGTTTCATCAGAGAACAATATGTTGACCAGAAAGCCAATCACGTCTAGCTCTGCCCTGCTGATATACGGAACGACAAATTATGACCATCAGACATTTAGTGTCGAACTCACCCCTCAGGCAGGAGCATCGGTGGGGGGACCTCGCATCCTGAATGGGACTTCGAAGTGGTTCGTCATCGACAACCTACTATATTTTGAAGCCGGGCTAGACCCAAGTCAAAAATACGACGTCAAGGTATGTATATCAAAAACTCCAAATCTCCCCAATTCTGACCCAACTTGGCCCAAATGAAGTTCACTAATCTTTTAGCCGGAGCTTACACCGATATTCACAGTGTGCGTTGTTTCATTCCTAGGTCGTATTGCTCATCAGTCCTGTATTCAGGTCGTTATGATGAATTTGCCAAAGATTGCGGAGTACGTTGTCTACTCAACCAGTCTATCTCAGTATTTATGTTTCCATCTAATTCCAGTTCCGGTTCTGCCTCCGGATCGGCTTCTAAATCTAAATCTGGTGTCGGCAAGACAGTGGGCATTGCTGTGAGTTTTTGCACGACATCTTATCTCCTGCTGACTTTGGTCTTGAGGTCGGTGTTGTGGGTCTACTGGCAGCTTTAGTACTATTTGCCTTCTGCTTCCGGCGTCGAAAGTAAATTGACTTGTCTTTCTCGCTTTTTGCCCAGCTGACTTGAATCGCTCAGGGCGCAAGAAAAACGGAATACAACACGGATGATCATCGATGGGATGGTGACACCATCTGGACACCCTCCCGGTTCACTATTTGTAGACAGCCCACGTAGGTTCTTTCGTCGCTCCTGCTATGTCTGGACTTTGACTTTTGGCCAGACGTCAGAGACTCGTCGGTCGGCACCCAGACTCCCGTAAGCCTCGGCAACTTCCGGGCTCAGTCCGAAGCGTATCCACACAGCAGCTCTGGCGATGGCTATCCGAATTCAGAGGACTTGAATCCCCACGATAACCAGAGTTCAGGCCTGGCCAACCTCAGGGACTCGACCTACGCTGGATCAACTGTAGCCTCCAGTTCCCGGCTGTCGTCGTCTCATTTTCCAGCTACGACGACTCAAGCTGGATCATCGCTGCCATACCGGAAGCCAGAAAAGGGGCCCATTCCCAGTGACACGGCTTCCGCTCGCGCCGTCCGGCAAGAGGTCGATGCCGGCCAAGTGCCGGAACAGGAAGTTCTACCGCCATCTTATAATTCAACTTGGCAAAGCCAAGGGTAGTTTGACTGCCGGCACGCTCCTACACACCCGCACGTTACGGGGTTGGGGAAGAGAGAGTAGATGTACGCTGAAGTTGATTATGTGTTGTAGTCATGCGAAAACACAAATCATTGTTAGCTGATATTATTGCTTCTGAACTTTCAATGCCCCAACCCCTCCACAGCGGCTGGCGTTTAACAACCGTAAACAACATAGCAATGACAGCATTAGCCACATTTGGCGAAAATATCCCTTCCTGCGACCTACACCCCACAAAAATCTGGGGACTTGCTTGACTGACTCCCGTGAGGCACTTGACTCTGCCCCATTTTTTCACAAGCATTCAGAGCATCGGGAATAAAGTTCATAAAAACTTGGCCAAGCAGGTGGCTATGGTGTTTACAGTTGTTAAACGCCAGCCGCCGTGGAGGGGTTGGGGCCTCAAAAACTCAGAAGCAATAATGTCAGCTAACAATGATTTGACATTTTGTATTACTACACACAGAGATATAACTTTTGAGTACCGCCTACTGTGTCTCCCCAGCCCCGTAACGTGAGGGTGGGTAGGAGCCTGGACTGCCGGACCCAGTTTTATCTTTATCAGTTCAGAACATTGCATGGTGCTTACATATTGTTTACATAATCCGGATGTACTCGGGTTGTGTATCAACCATTGGGTCGAAAGTTCAATGTTTCGTGTTCGGCAGGAAACTTCTCAAAGTGAATTGTCTCTGGTCAGTGTCAAGACAGAACGAATACTATATGGTTCCATATCGTGATTGAATCGTGAAAACTATTGAGAATAAAATGGCGCATTCATACAATGCGCGATCTAAATTATGCCATGGATATAAGGGAACCACTGGCCAGGCTACCTTTGATGTCAGGGTCCAAAGTAACGCTAGTGTCTTCGAGGTCACAGGTTGAACTGCGCTGCGCAGGTTCGTAATTTTGATCCAGCGACAACATAAAAACATCCGGCTGAAACCCCGCGCTACAGCGACTTATACTAGTCTTACAACTAGGGTATAAGTAGTTATAATTCAATATATCCTTGAGTGATATTGTGGTGCATTGAGGGCTGAGAAGTATCTATATATTGTCCCAATATCCTAATCTGCTGAGTCGGCCTCAGTCACCAAAAAAAATGCCGTTTTGGGGGTGAATTTACAGGCACTTCGGTAGTGTTGCCGCGAGCTGAGTCGAGTCGAGTCGAGTTACCAACTCGATGCTAACTCGATCATTGACAGCGAGTCGAGTCGAGTTGGCAATGATTGCATCAATGGGCCCAACTGGGGTGATCTGATCATCTTGCTTAGTACTGGACGCCTTTACAATAATGGCGCGGCGCTTCCAGCCTGAGCATCCTGCCTCAGATGACACTTATCACCAAAGCTCGTCGCCGAACTCATCCACTTGCGGGGTACGCGGAGAAGCAACGCACGACCCCGAATGGTTCCACCGGAGTCCTGAATAACGTGCTGGCAAGCGTATGCGCATCAAGTCAGAGGGTGAGGATGACCTCGATCCTCCTACTCCGACACCCCGCAGGACCCCGCGCTCCAGTGCAGTGAAGGCCCAGGAAGTTTTTCAGAGGTACGTGATCCACAAATAATTGTCCAAGACGTGTATTTACCGCCTTTATAAGTGAATACTATGCAGCCGGTGGGGCACTGGACTCACAAACGGGCGACGCGACTTACGTTGAAAGAATTAGTGGGTATAACTCAGAGGGTCAGTCTGAGGATGATCCAGGTAATCGTCATGACTATTTCTACCCATCAAAGATACTGACCTTACCTTCTTAACAGCTCCGACACAAATTAAAATGGAAGATGCCCCAAATGCGGAGCTAGCCGCGCTCCAGCTGCGATTGACGCTGGCACTACGCGAGAGGGACGGTTTAGAGGAGGAGCGGGAGGAGTACCGCACCGCTTGCGGGAGGTGGATGACGAGCGGGAGAGGTATCGCGCGAGGGTGGTGGAAGTGACTGCGGAGCGAGATCATGCACGCGCCGAATTACGCGCCTGGCAAGAGGCCGCCGCTGTCGCTGCTCCACTAATAAATCTAGCACGTCCACACATTAACTAGAATAAAATTATGCACTAAAAGTCGTCGCCATATACTATCTGTTGGTAAAATATAATGATACTATTGCAGTCGGTTCTCGGTCTCTGGTGGCATATTTTTTAGAAGCTCCCCAAGCTCCTCGATGGAAGCAGTTGAGCCATTCAGCAGCAGCGCGCGAATCGCATGCTCGGTAACGTCGCCCTCGATTGTGTAGTCCTTCGCCTTCGCAATAAGGTCCCCCGTAAAATCCAAACGGGCCTGCTTGAACATGTACTTGAGAAACTGGAGGATCTCAAGTAAATCAGGCGACAGTCGGCTGCGACGGAGGGTACAAGTCTCTTTGCTGGAAGAGAAAACACGCTCGCATGGGACTGAGGAGGCCTGGATCGGGAGGATGTCCATCGCCACCCGGAACAGCATTGGCTTGTCGGTCTCGTTGATCTATCAGATGTTGCCAGTAACAATTCGACCGGCCAGGTACGGACACTCACATCCCAGTACTTGAGAAGGTCACAACGCCCGTTAGCCGATGCGAGTCCCTCGCTTTTGTAACGATTGAACTCGCGAGTAGCAATGCGACGATCCTCTTCTTTCAGCGCACTTTCATTCGCGGCCCTTTCGGCTTGGGTAAGAACACGTGTCTGAATAGGGGCCGCAGGTAGAAGCGTTGTAGCAGGGACCGGCGCAGAGGGTGAGGGTTCGACATCACGGGCAGATGGAAGAGAGGGTAAAGTGACTATGCGACGAACAGATGATGCGAGTCCGGAAAGGCGATTCATTCCCGCTGCCTGGGAGGATGCTGCAGACCCAATTGCGGGCTCTGTGGCGGATCGACCGAGGGGTGTAGGAGCGGTCAAGTCATGGCGCCGAGCAGCAACATACGAAGTGATCTTTGGGCTCCTTGAGTAATGTCCAAGCTAACGATAAAGAAAGACTTACGCCGTCAATTATCCAGACCTCGGCGTTGGCAGCATCCTCTGCAGGCCAATGTTCGTCGATCCACTCCATCTTGATGGTTGGATTGATAACTGTAGAGACATGAGAACGCAAGGAAGTAGTGGGAGAAGCTACATACTCATTGCGAGGGCATATATACGGCTTTTGCGACCTTTATCAACATACTCTTGGATTTTGTCGATACCCACGCCGATATAGTGCTTCAGCATCGGGAGCTCAGTCTGTAGATGTAACCAAGAATTGAGAAGCAGCTCGTATGCCGGTAAGGCAACCGAGAGGGTGGGTGTTTTTTCGGCGGACAGGAGCTCTTGAGCAGCGTGAGGTACGAGAAGGATTGCTTGAATGTCGTGAAGGACTTGGTATTCCATTGGCGTAAATAGAAGGTGCGCAATGGCGGCTTGCTGAGGGTGGTTGAGAAAGCACTGGACGGCCTGCAGATAGGTTAGTCTCACAGGACTCCGAAAACGGTGCAATTCCAACGCACGGGATAAAGTTCGGTGAGACGATCAGACATTAGGAAAGTAGAGGACCAACGAGTTTCGCAGTCACGGAGGAGTTGAACGACGGGGATGGGCTTCCATAAAGCTGTTTTGTTACCGTCCTCGATGATTTGTCTGACATCCGCACGGCGCTGTCCAGAGCCTCGACAAGCCGCGACAATATGGCGGGTGTTACCAACAGGATCCTTTGCGAGCGCGTCAGCGTACAAGCGCAGCTCCTCGGCCAATTCTGGTTTGTCAGAGGATTCAATGACCGGATAGTAGGGGTTCTCCTTGAGCTCCTTCAAAACCGTTTGCGCGGCGATGTTAATAACGTGAGAGAAGCAACTGAAAGTCAGGTAAGCGAATATTGTCACTGTAGTGGAAATTTGAAGTCAATACCGAATGCGATTGCCGTCAGCGTCGAAGATTATTATTGGTTCGAATACGGCATCAAGAAGAGCTGCGAGTTCTTCCATGAATGTGTTATTATTTCCGGCATTGTCGAGGGTGAAAAGGCCGAGCTATGTAATGGTTCATGAGCTACTTCAAACCGTGGCTGCCCGCAGAACGAACCCTGTGCAATAACTTGGCGTCCTTGAGGATTGAATATACTATTTTTGCAATATTCTTGCCGTCGTGTTTGCCCTCGACCACGCGGAACGCCAAGAGGCGGTTCACAACAACTAGATGGCGGTTCTCATCGCGGACACAAAAATGGGCTGTTACGGCAAGAAAAGAGCGCAAGTTCGGGTCGCTCCAAACATCAGAGGTAAATGATAAACGCCCAATGGATGTCTAGAGGTGCTGTGGTTAGGGAAGTCAACGCGCAATCGAAAATAGTGCACCTGAAGTTCAGCCACAAGAGCATCATATGCTTCTCCAAACTGCCCAAAAATCAGGTCCGTTAGTGCCGTTCGGTGGGGGAGGTCCTTGTCAGATACATTGTCGCGCCCGAAAAGCACAAAGTCCCGGAATTCCTTGCAGTCAACGACATTTATAGACTATAGCGAGTTAGGGTGCTCAGAAAGCGATACAAAGGGTAACCATACCTGATCATCGACTACAATCCAACGCAGAAGCCGGTCAATCCATCCATCGAGCGTAAATTCTTCGGTTTCTTTCGCAGCTCCTTTTGGGCCGTCGCTGCCGTGTTTAAGGCCCAGCCGTCGGATGGTGGGAAAATAAATGTCGGCGTGCTTATCCTCGAGATGTCTTCGAATTGTCGAGGTAACCCCTCCGGATCTGTTCGTCCAGACTTGCCAGGAACTGTGGAGGGTATTGGTTTACTTGAAATAGCGAAGAGTCCCGACTCACGGGCAAAGTCGACATCCAAGGTGAGAAAATTTGTCGATGGAAGGCTTCTCCGTGATAAGGCCTGGTGAGCTCAATTCACCCTCGCCAGCACTCGCAGTTGGTAAGACCTCAGGCGGATTAGCGCTGCTAAGCGGCCGGATAAAGAAGTAGACATCTGAGGCGCCGTTAGCACTCTTTGCGCGTTTTTTTGACAAGAAATCCGTGTCTGGGCGTTGAGTTGACGCCGAAGGGGCGGGTGGTGCAACCGGTGTGATGGGGGGCGGGGTAGGAGTAAACGGCGACTGTGCTTCATGCCTTGCAGGAGTCCTGGGCATCTGTTCGCCGGGAGAAGGTCCGACGCCACAAGACGCGGCTGCTGCCACAGACACACGTGGATTGGACCCAGCAGAGGCCCTGCACCTCGCTCTCTTCGGGGTACCAGTACTAGTAGTCGCAGCTGTCGCTGTCCTGGCGCGCTTCCTGCCGTTCGGGGGCTGAGTCGGAGTGTTGGTGACATCCTGGAGTGGCCCAATGAGTGGAAAATTGAGAGTGTTAATTCCCCCGAATGTCTGCATGTGCGATGGTCCATGATATATGGGATATCCTGGGATGTAATGGTACGGCCCAGGATGAGGACTTCCTTGAAAACCAGGATGCGGCACATTATGGAATTGAGGAGGCGGTGGAGGATAATACGTCGGCAGGGCCCAGGAGGAGGTGGGACAACGGCAAGTATCAGGGGTGAAGCAGCAAGGCGGCTCCATAGTGAGGCGCGTCGTCGAGGCTGAGGGAGCTTACGCACAAAAAAAAAAACGGGAAAATTTTCACAAATCCCGCGATCATGTCATTTTGGTGTGTCAGCCCAAATTGCCGAGTATCGAGAGTCCAGACTTGTAGCTTGCAAAGTAGTAGAATGAACACAGAAACGCACAGTACAACTCATTTGAAGACGCGTCGCGTTGTTGCCTTCTGTGTATCAATTTGTTCTGACATGCCATCAAGAACTCGGTCTCACATCGATGCCAACTCGACTCGACTCGACCGATCGAGTTCATCAACTCGATCACCGAGCCGAGTTACAACTCGAGTTGGGCTCGGCTCGACGGCAACACTACACTTCGGTCAGTTGTGTAATCTCGGTTCCAGATGTTCGGCGGTGTCGGACCGATCGCTGATGCGATCGATGATCCGAGGCAGAAATTGATGAAAAAAGAGGCCAGGGATCACCGCCTAGCTTGGGGAGTCTTCCGTATCGCTGCTGGGAGAGCTGGGCCGCTCCGATGCTGCCTGTTTGAGCTTGAACTGAGGGTGTTGCTTGAGGAGAACATGATCTGGGTGTGTCTCACGTAGACAGTTGTCGCAACAAATGCCGGTGGGAGCTATGTATAAATCAGCTACCAAAGATATCGAGAACTGCGAAACTCACACTTGCGAGCAGTACCACTGTTGAAGTACTCATCTGCAACCTCTCGCCGGCAGCCCGTGGCTTCAATCCAAGTGCGAAGACCTTCTTCTACCGCTTTTCGGAACGTTGGATCATCGCCGTCCTTGACCTTGATCTCCTGGAAGACGCTAGGCTGCACGAGAAGGATGGCACGTGCGGCAATGATAATATTGCGCCCTGCTCTGCCGGCACGCTGCATCCAGATAGAAAATGAGGACGGCACCATGAACTGCACGACCTGTTCGACATGGGGAATATCGCAGCCCTGTATAAATCAACATTAAGTTGGCTTGAAAAAATTATTGAGTGAGAGAATGTACCATCCCCGCCGCCTCCGTTGTCAGTAAAATTTTTATTTCCCCCGTCCGAAACTTCTCCATAATAATCCTCTTCGAGCGCTTACTTCGCCGAGAATGGTAGAGCGCGATCTGCCCGCGCGCGAGCCGCGGTACGAAGGTATTCGAGGGCGTCCATGCCAACCTCAATGTTGTCGAAAAATACCATTGACTGTATAAGCTCGATGATGTCGTACTCGGAGGCGTCAGGCGGAAGGAGAAAATCGAGGGCCTCGAGGTCTTTCTTCCCGGCCTTCATGTGATGGACAAACCATGCAATATTCGGACGATCCGTGCCCACATTGATGTGAAAAGAGTTGTCGGATGAGATGTGAGTCGACCTGCGGACATCATCCAGAATATGCGGCGGGAGAGTTGCAGATGCGACGCAAAAGGGAACTCTGAGTGGAACGAAGGAACGAAGCGTCCCGAGCTGGGCATACTCGGGTCGGAACTTGTCGCCCCATTGAGATATGCAATGGGCTTCATCGTGAGAAGGGCGCGGAACTTCTCGTGCTTTAGACACATATCTGGCGAGGTGATAATAATCCGGTGCCTGAACTCTTGAATTTCCTGTGATATAGGGTCGAAAGAAATACCAAATGAGGCTCATACAATCGACGCACCTTGTGGACGGCATTGCTATAAGTGTCCCCATTTATGGCGACGGCAGAAAATCCCATCTTCTTGAAACGGGCCGCCTGGAAACGATCCTTCAATCAATCACGAAGACTTCAGAATAATACAGCTGACTTACCATGTCCACCTCCAAGGCATTCAGCGGCGAGATGATGACAATTATTTTTTCCGAATCCAGGAACAGCGGCATTACAAATGGCATCGTCTTTCCTGCCCCCGTGCCAGCAATGAGACTGCAGTCTACACCCAGATGGAGAGCCTCTCCGATATCAATCTGCCAGTCGTGCGCGATCATCCCGTCATTCTTTGCAGAGAACTCGTTGCGCAGTTTGGCGCGAGTAGGAGCGGATTGGTAGCCACGAGATTTGAACGCGTCGTCGCGAGCCTTCTGTAAGATCTCCCCGAACTTCGCAGCGTCACAGCGATTAGAATCGAGACGTGATTGGACGGGCGCCATCTTTGACAGAGAAGTCGTGGGGGAAGAGCGAAGAAAAGACGCGACGCGTCACTGATGCACGGGACATGGTCACAGACTCAAGAGCCGCAAAGTGTGGCATTTAATGGTGTGCGGTAGGTTGTTATAAATGTTGCAGGATAAAATTCATGGAGGCTCTCTTGTGGGCCATGATCTGCCAATTGACTTAAAATTTTATCTACAGGGGAATAGGTACTATCGCAATCATTCCACTATTCATGATCACACCGCAGGTTACCTCTAGTGACTGGGACGCAGGATATGGCAATGGGCATGTTGGATGAGACTTGGTGATTATTTGAGGACAGATCGGGGAGCCAGAGTTGTCATTTTTGCAAAAGTCGGAGGCAGCGTGACCCGAGCGCAAGTTTTACGGTCAAAGTACACCAGACGATATAGGGCAGTGCAACGACATCAAATTTTCATCAAAATCTGCCTCGGATCACTCCGAGCGGTCCGGAGGACCGCCGCTGCGCTGCGCTTGCGCAGCGAGCCACTGCCTTAACGTCTGGAAACGAGACTATCAGTTGTGGAGCGGGTGGAGCTGGGTGGAGTGGAGCTCCAACCCGAGCGCTGAGCACGGTGCAAAACTGTGTTGGTGACATCTAAGCTTTTCCCTGCACTGATAACAGATACTCTGAATGTAATTTGAGTCCTCAACACTTTATAATATAATTACTGAAGACTGGCCCTACCTTGTTAACTGATACTTAATAATACTGATGATTCTAACTAGTAAAGTAACTGCTCTCCTTCCCGCTGGTACTACAAAGTACCAGCGGAGGGGAGCAAGATCTTTGCGAAATTTTACCTCCGCCAGTTATAAGCCGCTCTAACCTCCTATAACCCTGTATAACCCTATAACCTTCGTAAGTCCTTATAACCCAGGATAGCGCAATTTTGAAGGTCATAGACCCCCCAATGATCTTACAGACTTATACCGCCTTATATTAACCTATATTGGCTTATGTCCGGCAAAGGCTTTTTGCGACACGAGCTCGCGTCGTTTGCCTGGGGCAGGGCATTTACCGCTCGGTACGGATCGTACTCGTCAATGGTGGGCATGGGGTGGGGTGTGCCTTCCGTGCAGTTCCGAGCTCGGTAACTCAGTGCGAGCTCGGGCGTTAACTTGGAGCTCTTGGATCTGAAGTTCTGATATTCTGAACCGAAAGAAGTTCAGACCTGTTTGTGCCTGCTGTCAAAATATGTAAACACTGTAAATACATTGGAAACTGTTAAAACACAAGCGATGCTACTCCGAAACATTCGCTTCTCACCATTGCCAGGTCAATCACGGAAATAAATGGAAAGGGCCATTCAGATTTCACGTCAGGAGCATGATTTCAGTAGAGGACTTCAAGTGCTTTGCGACTTCAAGTGCTTTGCCTCAAGGCCAGAGGAGTGCATTAAAAAAAGAATTCACTCAATTGGTGGCTGCCCTGACTCATCTTGAGCGCCTATGGGATTTAGGTAATGTTTCGGTCAGGGCTATTAGTGAAGTCAAATTATGCTGTCAAGTAGATTGAAATAAAAGGCAAAACTGACCAAAGTCTTACTTTCAGATCAGAAACTAAGGCTGTTCAGAGAACCAGATGCATAGATTGGGAAATCAGAAGGAGAAATCTAAAATCTGTTCTCTCACACTAGAAATACTGTACGTCGTAGAGTTAGGTGATACAACACGCGGGTCGTCAGAAGCCGCTGGGAACAGACAAAAGCAAAATTTTGAGCTTGCGCATGTTGAGGTTGATGCAGCCCCAACAGGGATGTAACGGAGAAATAAAAGAGGATCTGGAGCCGCTTGATTCCGGCACAGAGTGTTCATCTCAGTGATCGCATTTAACGGTTGCAATTTCGGTTAGTTCTGTTGTTATGTGTCTGACGCCTCCGGAATTTAGCGCTACGTTCTCGATGAGTCTATTCTCGGCCGAGACGACCTGCGGAATCTTGACAGTGAGGACCAGGACCTGTGAGGTAGGTAGGTCCGAATAACGACCACTGTTTTCCAGGGATTATCCCGGTGTACAAAAGCAAGCCTGGAGGCATACTTGTTGATCGTGATATTTTTCTCACACCTACGGCGTCAGTCATGATTAACAGGAATGTAACCAGGGACACAAGTTTAGAAATAAAGCCACCGTCGACTAATTGGTAGGTCACCCTCACCCTTCAAGTACTCCTGGTGGCGGGACTATCAATGTCCTAGTTGGCAGTTAGCCGTCAAGTCCGGCACTTTTGGAAGAGATGGGTTGCGTGCGGGACGACGTAACCTATGAGGATTCAACTTCGTTAATCATCCGCGCATTCAATACTCACTGCGCAACGAAAGAAAGAAAAAATAGTTGGGGCGTTCATCTGGAAAACGGTTGACATGAAATTAGTTGTGGCGCTCCAGAGAAAATGGGTTGAGGAGGCGTCGACGAGATGCCGGATGGATCACATCTGTCAGAAGACGTGGCTGGGACTCGCTCCCACCGCAATGAGAATCAGAATATTCTATGTTGGCGGAGGGGACGGATGAATCACATCTGTCAGAAGACGTGGCTGGGCTTCGCTCCCACCGCAATGAAAATCAGAATATTCTATGTTGTCGGAGGGGACGGATGATCACATCTGTCAGAAAACGTGGCTGGGCCTCGCTCCCACCACAACAAGAATCATAATATTCCTAGGTGGTCGGATGGTCGGGAATTATTGTGAAAGGACAAGGAGGGATATGCCATTTTAAATGAGATTGGAATAATCTACGCGATATGAGTGAAAAGAGGCATGTGGAATATGGCAAACAGAGCAATACCTTTAGTCTACCAGTTTGCCGCTCTGTTCTGACCTCAGAACGGGTGCCTGTGCTGGTGGATAGCCACCGTCAGACCAGAGCGGCAAACTAGTAGGCAAACACACCGCAATCGCATCAGGCGTCGTCCCCTCCGCCGTCCCCAGGCCGCGCATCCCCAGCCTCCACTACCAGTCATTCGCCTGCATTATCCAGGTTGTAGAAAATTCGGCAGCACGGGATATGACCTGTGCGGAGTAGAGCGGCTCGACTCGGTCCCGAGCCGCTATCGAAGTTTTCTTCCACTTTGGTTGCGTTGCGTTGAAGTTTTTTCAGGATCATCAACTTAAAGTATAGCCCTGCCGCACGTGCGCGTTCCTCTTTTCCGAATTCCAAGTGTGTTTCCGCCTTCAGAGGTGACGACGAGGAATCTTTCGGAGGTGGCGCCACGGAACGGCATTTACTATTTTCTCGTCGCACAGGCAAAAGACTGTCGGAATTCGGAGTGAGTACCGCTGAAAATCTCAGCATCTCAGTCCACTCTCACAACAATTACTTGGTCTGTAGGCCATTGCTTACGCATGGCAGTACGAGTCCATTTCCTTTTTAAAACTCCGGCTAAGTCCGATTTAAGCTCCGACCCACATATTTTGATCGCACTCTATCTTGAAGTTGAAAGGATTCGACGTGAATAATCAATTTTCACTCGGTTAATGTGGGTGAGCTTGTTCTAAGTAAAATATTGATTGGGGTAGGAGAAGGTGAGTGCATAGCTAAACAAAACCCGCACCTCCTCGTCACCCTCAAACCCGCATCTAGGTGTCCTCTGCATAAATGGCTGTACATAGAGCTTCAGCCCCGCGTTTATGTAGACTAAGCGGAGGAATCTCGCGCAACAACGGCCCTTCGGTGTAACCACGCCAAGTGCTGATAATTTCTGCTTTTTGGCTTTCTGGCTCAATTCTGGCTCCGTGTTTGCTCTGATGCTTCTAGGTTATTGGCTTGTGCTGTGGGCTGCTACTTTCCTGGGCCGGCTTGACTCACAGAACGACGAAGAATCGGTTCTTGATATTGTTTGGGGTCTTCCTCGTGCGCTTCCTGGCTGTTTCCGAGCGCCTTTTGGCTTGATGGCGCTGTGGAGTGTGTCGAGATGGGGCGGGAGCTCTCCGTGAGGTGCCTGCGACCGCAACAGACGAACCCTGCCAGTGCTTGAGGTCCCTGAAAGTGGAGAGCTTTGCCTGTAATACCTCGCGGCCATCCCCTGAAACCCGTGTTATTGTCCGCCTATGGGTGATTGCACGGCGTGGAACCGCCTGAGGGTATGATCGTCTCGCCGCCGTTTGCGACCTCGAGATTTTTTGTGGGGATTTTGCCGCCGTTGCCATTCCGCCTCCTTTGACCCCCAGGATTTGTCATCAAAAAGTGTCACCGGTTGCGCTCCGTGTTTCCATTGGACGTGATTTATGCGGCCGTGTTATGTTTTGTGCACCGCGTTCTTCTTCTCCTCGTTGATGGGGTCCTGCCTCCTTCGGTACTTGACCCCGTCCGGCTGTCTTATGTTTTGTGCACTGTGTTACTTCTCCTCCTCGTCGACTGGGTCCTGCCTCGCTTTCGGTACTCGACTCCGTCCACTGTCTTATGTTTTGTTCACCGTGTTTGTTCTCGTCCTCCTCGTCGAACCTCTTACCACCATGCCGATTTCTGGAATTCGTCCGATCAAACTCGCTCCAGACTGGGCTCTCATGTCGAATTCTTCTACCTTCCTGGGGCTGGCCTGACTCATAGAACGACGAAGAATCGGTTCTTGGTTTCGTTTTGGGTCATGTTTGGGGTCTTCCTCGCAGCTTTTTGGTCGTCTCCGGGTGCCTTTGACTTGATGGCGCTTTGGAGTGAATCGAGATGGGGCGGCAGCTCTCCGTGAGGTGCCTGCGACCGCCACCAATGAACTCCGCCAGCGCTCGAGGTCCCTAGAAGTGGAGAGATTTGCTGGTTATACCTTGCGGCCATCCCTTCAAACCCGTGTTATCGACTGCCTGTGGGTGATTGCATGGTGTGGAACCGTACGAGAAGGGTACAGTCGTTTCGCTCCCGTTGGAGCTATTTGGAGCTTTGTGGGGCTGTTGCTCGCCATCGCCATTCCGCCTCGTTTGACCCCCACGATTTGTCATCTAGAACTGTCACCGGGTTGCTCTCCGTGTTTCTCCATGTTTCCCCTTTGGTCGTGATCTGCTCCGGTCTGACTGTGTTCACTGTTACATTCCTGTTGTGCGGCCCTTGCTTAAAGCTTTCATGGCTATTATTCTTGTTCAACACCGTGGTCTGCAATTTCGCGATTTTTCTGTCGAGTGGATTTTGGCCATGCCCCGCCATACTTGTTTGATGTTCTTGTTCTTGTGCGCTCTGACCTTCGAATACCCTGGCCTATCCATCTTTCGAGATGACCTTTTGTCAGTTGTGGACCTTCCTTGGAAGTTGAACACACTGGCCTGCTGCTGCATGCATTCTGCAAAGGGAAAGACACGCGATGATGGACTGTGACTGGTGGTGTGTGGGGAATTTTACCTGGGAGGAGGGGACTCCTCCCGTACACTTGCGCACTCCGCTTGTGGTCAGGTCCCACCAGGTTATATCCACATATCCTGCCATACAATCGGTCAGCCAGAGCCAATCCTAGCGTCACCGACCCCCTGGAATGGTGTGTGCTCCGTTGACATCTTGTAGTATATGTAAGGATAACCACCCGTACATTACTACCTGTTTGTCTTCGGTAAACTCGCTGTTCAGACATTTGGACCACGCGAGTATAATATACCCCCCCCCCCATCGTGATACCAAGTCTTTCCGGTATTATCCACGGCGACGGAGGTGAAGTGACCAATTTCTGGTGTTGTTTGAGTAAAATAGACAAGACCACGGAGGCGCACGCGCTTGATACCGACTTGAGTCTCGAAGACGAGATATTCATCTAGAATCAAGTTTTGCACTCCCATGGTGATAAATAGTATGGGCGGGACGTCTTCCACCACAGTCACTCTCCTTGTTCGCGTTGGTATTCCGCTTAAAGTGCATCGTGGGCAGTTAGTGCTCGGTTGCGAGAAGGTGTGGAGAAACCATGCTGATAAAGGTACTCCGCCCGGATATGTGTCGTGAAGAGCGCGGACATTCCCAACGTCCACAATCTGATTAAGCACACTGATTTCACCAGGGATTCTGTGAAGGAAACGAGGGCATGTGGAAACTGCATTAGCATAGCTCCGCCTGTTTGTCAAGGCCATGTACAAGGCATCCAGTCTGAGGCCGCTGGCTCCAATAGGGAATTCATCTGGATTTTGGAGATGTAGGATGCGTCGGACATTGTCTCGTGCGGTTTCAGGAAGGTCAGGTGTCGCTTGCAAGCTGAGGGTCCATAGACCGAGCATGGCATTCATTTCTGTCAATTTCGCACCCCAGGCAGCAGGATCGTCATCCAGAATAAAAGACAAAGGCACGAAAAGGCTGTCGTAACCGCAGCTATAGTTGCGACTGTCCCAAATTAGACCAAGTGGATTACGGGTTTGCCCGGCTGCGGCCGTTGTAGCAGCGGACGGCGGTCTGGCACGTTTGGCACTCGGTTTGGCTGGTAGAGTGTCGACAACTTTCCTCTTTTTATTATTGGATACTGCACCGTCTAAAAGAGCCGATTTTGTATCCTTGGCTGAAAGAGTTGGGTGCCATGCGCCGTACGAGATGTCGCCAGTAGGTTTATCCTTTAACGGGTTGAAGCGAATCTACTGGTGGAGATGAGGGGGGTCTGTGGTCGTTTTTTACCAGGCTCTGTAAGACTGCAGCAATCTGCCACGGTAAATTCCTGTAACCTGAGCCGGCAACTTGCCAGCAGACCGCAACGTGGTTATTTCGTCAAGAATTTCCAGCTCTCTGAATTCTTGCCTGAGGTATCCTGTCATGCCGCCGGTGATCTTGCGAAAGTCAAACACTTGCAGAATGACGGTACCCGCGGCCTCTGTTCCTCGAGATAGAGCGACGTAGACAGCTCGATGATCTTTGCAATTGTTGAGATGTACCACATTGGGATTGAGTGATTTACCCTGGGAAGCATAATCCGTCATCGCAAACCAGGTGAGCGCCAGTACTTGTTCACGGTAGATGGATAAGAGGGTGTCGTCGGGAAGAAGGCAGGTCACATGGGTGGATGTTCGGCACAACGGGACCACATTCAGCAGTAATCCTGGAATTTGAACAGTCTGCCCGTCTTTCAAGTTTTTCAGTCTAATGAACAATGTATCCAGGATTCGCTGCCCTGCCGGGCCGATTGATTCATCCCAACCGACAACTTCACCATCTTGCCCTTTGGTCATGCATAATTCGGTTGCCTCATTCACGCGAATCATGACCAGCATGCCAATGCAGAGCCTCAAAATTCCCGGGATATGTTCGCTTGTGGCTGAGGGAGTTGCTTTCCATAGAGTATGTTGCAATTTTTTACTCATAGATTTAAAGTGAGCTTGTTCACAGCCTTTCCACTTGTTGCGGTCTATGCCTGTGGAGCTCAACTTATCGACAGAATAGAACTCGACAAGCTCTTGGCCTGTATCTCGTGCAAATTGCTCTGCTCCTAGTTCGTTCATCGTGTCCTTGTGAATATTCCACGCAGTTATTATGGCAACATTCCGGAATTCTTTACTGTCCAAATGTGGTTGGCCTTGTCTGTTACCAGTGACTCGTGATCTCAAGAAATCTACGTCGTCGGGGGTGCAAGCACCATATCTCATATTTTCCAAAGCTGTTCGCAATTTTCCGTCCTCGACTGTCTGAGTCTTCTGCCGCATATTCTGTTGGAGCAATACCACTGTGTTAAATTGGTGCCAAAGGATTTTACCCAGTACAGCATTCTGTTTTTTCAGGCTCATGCCTGTGGTGGTCCGAACAGCAACATCTCCGTACAAAGAGGGCCCAGAAGTCGGCGGCAGTTGAGCGAAATCACCCGCAAGAATAACATTCAAGCCACCAAATTCTTGATCGTGGATGTTCCGGGCTTTGGCAGCTTGACTAGCCAGTAATTGAAGATCATTGCACGAAACCATTGAGACTTCATCAAGCAAAATATATTCGACTCCTTGGAGCCGCTCGTTAATTTCGGCAATAGTGTTGGCCTCGTTACGGATACCATCGGTGTCGTCTTGATTTTTACTCTTGGTCTTGGACTCACGAGGAATTTTGAACACTGAGTGATATGTTGACCCATTCAATAAAGCTGCGGAACTTCCTGTCGGCCCAAGTACCATGAATATGTACTCTTCTTTGCGCATGACAAAGAATTTTATTATGGCTTTGAAGACCTGAGATTTGCCAGAACCTCCCATGCCTCCCAGGTACATTTTAAGAGGGGAAGTTTGAGGCGAAGATGCATGCTCAGCAATTATTCTGAAAGCTCTCTCCTGCTCCATATTAAGTGTGAATTCCTCACATATGGATGAAATTATGTCGTCATTTGTTTCCTTGTCAATTGTAGACTTCGGAAGAAAATAATCATGGTCAAGAACCTCAACCTTATCTGAAGATGGCTCTAAATCCGTGCGTCGGACTCTTGTTTTCCTGCTTCTTGACAACAATGTCGTTGTCGTCGCCAGAGGACCAATCGCTGTCGGAATCTGTCAGCTCTCTTGGATCAGTAGAATCACTGGCATAGTCACCGTCATCCTTCTCAAGAAAGTCGCTCATTGCATCGGAATCTTCATCTGCCTCAATATCGTCGACCTGCATTTCAGACTGGAAAGTATTGTGGAGCTCTACTTCCTCGGCGAATTGGACAATTTCTTTTGGTGTACGCCGTTTTATTTCAGAACACTGAATCCATTCATACAGAGAGATCTGCTCATAGACTTTTGGCCAATAGATGTAGTCGTTGACGACGGAGGATGCAACAAATCTGTCGTCTTCTTTGAGGATCATGACAGTATCCTCCTTGACTCTCTCACTGTCGACTTCATCATCATCCACAACCCAGTGTCGCCTTACAAAAGCTACGTATGATCTCCACGCAAAATTAACGAAATCATGGCTTTTATAATGGTCTGGATTCCCAAGCAGATACATGCTAGCCATCGGGCTTCCCGTCTCCATTTTCGTCGACATTGAATTTATCATTTGCCTCATCAGATTTCTTGCGGTCTCTACACCATCTGATGCTTTTGCGACATTTTCCTCGTTGCGATCAAACACGTCGAATACCGAGGCGAATGCCTGGTAAGTTTTTAACCCCAACTTGGACACATAATCTGATACGTATGAGACGACGGCCTTCACAGCTGTTCCAGAGAGCAGGCTAGTAACATCGGTATTAGCCCGGGAGAAATAGCTCAATACACGAGACACATTATTCATGTTGTCCTGCAATTTCTTAATATTCATGTGGTCGTTCTCATCAACGGTTGTGGTCTCAAATACTTCTCGAGGAAACCGAGCTTTACATACCCCGTTTACTAGACAGCCACGTCTTTCATAGAACGGTTTTTGATCTTTCTTACGTTTCGTTGAATCATTCCGCCAGCTCTTTTTACAGTCTTCGTCTTGTTTATCCTGAACTGATTCCCGGCAGTCATGCATATTCGAACGGATAAGAATATCGTCAACCTCATGCTCGTACGTGGTCAACCAGGATGCAAATTGGACACAATCTTTGCAAGTTTTGTCACACCCATCCTGTTGGCACATAGGAGGCGGAACACCAGGCAAGGTCTGAGTGGGGTTACGGTAAGGTACAGTTTCGTCTTGCACGGCGGCATTGACCCGGTCACGTACTTCTTCTTCAGATCCATGTATGAATTCTCCCTGATGCGCGGACTCAAGGTAATCTATTAATTTCTTTCGAAATTGTGACTCATCGCTCATGATTTTGTCGCGTATAATTTGAGGTGACAAGCTGTTGAGTACCCACAACAAGGAGTGAAGATGTAATGTGAGCCTTCCTTGTTGCTCAACCGTGGCATAATAAGCATTTGTGTGTCCAAACAAGCCGCCTTTTTCATCTTCCCAACACAGTACTTCTTTGAGAAATATTTCCACCATAAAGTGGAAGAATCTTGCAGCGGCAACAGGATTCTGGGACATCATTAAATTCCGCTCATCTGATGTGCGCAGCTCAGGTTTAAATACAGTCCCACTCTGGGCATAATACAAAGCAATCGGGTGAGTAATGTCGGACCAAGCAAGTGTAATGAACCAGGTAGGTGCTCCCATAAATGAAGTCATTGACCAGATCTCATTCCTCATGTGTTTTTTCGATGTTGCGGACGCAGGAACATGTGCACCGATGCCGTCTAGATCCCTCAATAGCTCAAAGCACTGCCGTTCTCCATCTGTCGACGGTTTGACATTTTCTCCGGCCACGAGACGGTCTGCTATGTTCCCCGCTATATCTGGGTCCATGCTGAGCAGTCTTCTAGATATATCTGCGAATTTGGATCTTTTGACAATGAGCCTGCTACCTTGTGAAGAAGATTTTAATTGCTCGTGGTTGAATGCAATCATAGGGAAGTACATATCAGTCTGAAAGTGCTTATCATAATACAATAGTACGCTTGCTTCCTGGTCTTGTCTGCAATAATATTTCGGTGGTTCTCATGACCGATTCCTCCTTTCCCATAAGGGAACAACCAGGGAAACATCCCGGGATAAGCGCTCACATTCCTATACATTGATTCTGGAAGCTCTGCTTTACCGATTCCAAGGGACTTGCCTTTATGGGTTAGATGCTGAAGTGCGACTGCGATTATATCTGACATTTTAGCAGTGGAATATTCAGCCCCAGTAAGTCCATGAACGGAAAATGTGCATTGACCGCTAGTTGTCCCATGCTCTTCGTTGTCTTCAAATACACTACGCGCTGCAGTAGGAACCGAATGCTCTACTTCTCCATTTTTTTTTCGATAATCAACCTTGACAATAATATCGCGGTGGGCATAAGTATGTAGATTTTCTTGCGAAATTTCCAGGTCGGCATAATATTCATGATTTAATTTCAACCATTCAAGCGCAGCAGCAACTTTATCCCTTCGGACCAGCAACGGTGTATGTTCAAAATCTTCTGGGGTCGGATTACCGGAACCCGTGAATACTGTTGCAAGAACCTCTTCCATCTCCTCTCGACTAGGAGGTAGCTTCATATAAACCTTCAATACAGGCTGAGCGAACATAATTGCATTCGCGTTCATTCTCACGCGACCAGAATTAACGCGAATAACACATCTATTATGGCGCAGCCTTGCAATAAGAAGGCCTTCGGCGTACGACAGCCCTTGTAATTCAGGAGGTACTTCTCCAACCCAGCCATGCCTAGCGAGAGCGTGAAGTGGTAAATTACCCTTGCGCAAAGAAGTTTCGCATTCAACACATATGTCTGTACAGCCTGTCGCTAAAATCGGACCTTCCAGCTCTTCTATTGGATCCGAAAAATGAAATCGCTCTTTCCTTGTCACGCCAGGTACCTGAAGACAAGACATATCATAGTTGAGATGATTTAGACCGGTCAACTCAGTCTTCAGAGTTAGTCTGCCGCACACGGCACAGCCAGCCTCCTCAAAACGATCGGGTTGAGCAGCTCGCGAAGACCCGGTCAGGATGCGATGCTCATCAGCAACACTCAATGGTTCGGGCGGAAATTGGGTGGAACCAAGGTGCCTGTTGATTGTTTTCTCATGAATCTATATTTTTTTGCCTTTACACGGTTAGCACTTTTCTCCGATTCTAACAGTGCACTCGACTTGTCACATTTAGGTAAAGCGGCCACGGGTTTCTTTTTTTTTCTTGGCAGCGGCGCGGTATGCAGTGACATGATGGAGACAAAAGAAGGGCAGAATGTGCAGTCATGAGTAGCTAGTAGGTCTCTGGCCTCCTTCACCTTGAACCGAGAGTAAATGTGAAGCTTGTGTAATTTAGCCGTGTGCATAATCTCAGCATGAGTCAAGGACGGTATTAAAGAAGTTAAGGGGACAGATACTGCAACAAAACGAGAGTTTGTCTTCAAAAGATCGCTCATAGATGTTTCGGTGCACTGGACTTCAAACGAGAAAGTGCAGTTCTGCATATCTGCATTGCCGTTGGAGTGGACCATAAATGGGAGGACATCTATGGAAGGAAACTTTCCGCGGTGGAGACCTCCCCCAAGAGGTGAAAAACAAGCTTGGCAGATGGAAGATGAACGATCGGGGCCTCTATCGCGGGGTAAACACCGAACGGCGAGTATGATATTTATAACGAAGTTTTCAAGTGTTCGTGACACATAAAAATATAATGTGTATGCCCCAAGGGCCAATAAATCGTAGACATGCTTTGCATCAAGTGCTAAGGAGGTGCGGGTCAACCCCCATTGAATGATCAAACCCTCTCGGGCAGCCGTCAGGCATAAAAGATAGATGTGCTTTGCATTTATTGCGTAGGTGCGCACCAACCCCATGTACCGACGAGAATCAGGCAACAATATGCCTGATTCCCATCGTGGGCATGGTCCAGACAGCAAAGCAGCCGAACCACGCCATGCCGGAAAATATCCAGCATCTAGCACATCAGCATGGTTCATGAAAAAAAAAAACCTGCACTCACCTCGGCTAGCCAAAATGCGAAGCGAGAGCGGCGTCGGAGTTCCTTCAGGACACTGAGGTTGATTAGAGGGTTATAATTCAGAGGACGCACTGGGCAAGTACGACACTGAGACCAAGGCCAAGAACACCACAAGAAAGTTGAAAAAGAGCCACTTGAAGCGGTCAGGGCGAGTGAAAGGCAGCACCGGTAGAAGTGAAAACCCAAGGAGAAAATGAGACTGGACCAGCCTAGTACTAGTAGTAGGTTCTGTCGCTTTCGAGTCGGCTTCAAGTGGGTCGGCAGAAAAGGCAGTGTTGCCCAAGTCAAACGAGGTCGGTACAGCAGAGGATTGATCCTGCTTGTGGAACACATCAGGGACCATCTTCAGGAGGATGGGACCTTCAAGAGATAAAGGAGGACAGGGACGCTGTTCTGTGAAGAGTCGGATTGGATGCAAGAAAGCTGGAAAAGCGGCGAAAGTACCAGGAGGCTCCACTTCAGTGTATATGGTAACACGCATATCTGAGGACAAGTAAGGACCAGACTCTGCGAAAGAAGGAATGGCATATGTACCTGGGGTTGTTTTGAGTCGGCAAGTTAGTGGAGGGAGACGATAGACTCGAAGAGAGCGAGCTACGAGGGAGCAAGCGAGCAGTTGGCGCTTTGATCTCCGTGACGTAGGAAAGAGATGCCAAGATGAATCAGATGATGTATAGCGGCCCGGAAGCGGGAAAAAGGCGGCCAACTCCCGAGCCAGTGGTCTGTAAACGGCGTGCATTGCAATTTGAAAGCACAAAACACAGACAGAAATATACACGGTAATACTGGATTCTCTTACTTATCGGATATTTTTACACAGTGCTTCAAAAGAGAATCCCCAAAAAAATGGCGAGATTACCGAGCAGCCGAGACCGGCTCAAGAAAATTCACATCACGTTTCAGAGAAAACTGGACAAGAGGCCCTCTGAAAAACGCCCACGTGAGAAGGCGAGATTTCACAGCACGTTTCAGATCAAACTTGTACCGGTGACGATTTTTTCGCAGTGAAAGATTGCCAAGAACGAGTTCCTATAAATAGGACTCGTAATCCCATCATCCAGAGTGAGAAAGATTCAGCAGCGCCGGGTGCGTCCACCCAGCCAGCATGGCGCGTGCGGCCCGGGAGTGGAGTACTTAGCTCGACTCGGTCCAGAGCATTTTTTCTTCCACTTTGGTTGCGTTGCGTTGATTTTTTTCCCGGCTCCTCAACTTACAGCCCTGCCGCACATACGTACGCGTTCCTCGTTTCGTTTCCGAATTCCAGGTTTTCTTCGATTCCAGGTATGTTTCAGCTGTTTCCAGTTGTGTTCAGCCTTCACAAGTGACGACGAGGAATTTTTCGGAGGTGGCGCCGCGTAAGGGCATTTTCTCGTTACATAGATTGAGAAGAAGAGTGGGCCAATTCGGCTCCGAACTGCTATCGAACTAAACTATCTGCGTTGAGAAGGACTAACACCACTGTCCGATTCACTTCCCCGCTCAAGTTCTATCGATGAATGCCGCTCTATGCAAAACACTCGGTGCATACACCATCCTCACCCTCATCCTTCTTGACTTGTGCGGAATAGGATTGGCACCGAAATATCCGAAAGACAGAATCCCATCCCTGTTTTGATTCTTCCTTTGTTCTGATTGCGGTGAAAATATTTCAGCACCACATGCAAATATCTGTGCAGAACACCTCACACCTACTGTTGATGATCGGCGTGCCGACGGTGGGCAGGAACGTGAATCAGCACTGTGAGGAATGCTCATGGTCACCCACTCACACTATGATCGTCCCAATACCCCTCTGTTCCGTGGACGATAAATACTGAATTCAATAACAGGTATATCCACTGCCGTACTCGCGCATCTCTGGTCTTGGTCCTGGTCCTGGGGTTTCACGTGCCGCCGCCGTTCGCCACGGAACATAACGCAAGAGCAGTTTTCTTTTTGTTTTCTCTCCATACCACCTGACTTAACGCAAGTTAACAATGTAGATGAACGCGTTTCAGCGAGGGAAAAGCCCGGCACTTCAAGTGAGTGAGTTTCTCCACTAGCCGTCGTCCATCTTCAAGTTGGCACAGAACTCGCCCCCGCTCGAGGATCAATAGAGGCTCGGCCGTCCACATTTCATCTGAATCGTGTAACCTCAGATGACGCGTCGTCTGTGCACTAGCTCGACTTGGGCCCGAGCCTTAGAGTCATGCATATAGTTCTCGTGAAGATTCTTACCCTAGTCACCACTCACAATATAATTCTGCGAAACATATGAGGACCTCCCCAAATCTGTCGTGCATTGGAGCTCTTCTCGAGGTAACCAAATTGAATATATTTGATGCTCATAAACCTAACCTAAGTAATTAGGTCAGGAACTGGCTTCCTTTACATCTGCACCTTCCAAAAGCGAGTTCTCCTTACTGCCCGGGCCCACAGCCAGAGCGTCCGGTCGGCCAAACGCATACCGTCCCCCCTCGCTCAAGACGGGCCCATACTTCAATCTGATGCGTCCAGGCTCGTTCAAATTCAGCTCATTGAGTTCGGGGTTGCGCGTCGCAGCCAAGAAGTCGCCAAAGTTGCTCCCTGTTGCGCCGCCGAACGCTTTGTTCTGGAAGAGCGCGATGATCCCGACGAAGTCGCAAAGGAGCGCGACACCGAGGCCGAGCCCGTAGATGAGCCACAGCCGGCGCTTGTTGTACACGAAGTGTGTGTTGTGTGTTGTTATCGCTGTAGAAGCAGGTTGTCGTCATGGACTGCGAGCGGTCGGCCGCACCCGTAAGGATCGAGAGGGTGATGTTTTGCAGGAGTGACTCGAACATGGGGGGGATGTCCTCGATGGGGATCCAGGTGTAGTTGGGCTGCCAGGGGGCTGTGCCAGTTGATGAGCCTGCCTGCATCATCTGCCATTCGCTGAGCTGGATGGTGCTCGGAGTAAAGTTGACCATGTGGGAGGTAGGGCTGTTCCTGAGTATCATACTGCCGATGGTGTAGGCAGCAATGGTGTCGAGGATAGCGTAATAGTTCGCCGTTGCATTGTACCACGCTGTATGGACCGAAGGTTCAACGCCTGGGATCAACTGGCATGAACCGGGGTCCCCACTGATGTTTGGAGACATCTGGCTCGCTATCTGCTGCGGGAGGATGCTATCGATAACAACAGAGCCTCGCTTGCTTTCTCTAACACACCACCCAACCAGTCTACTTGCCGCCGTGCTAGAATACCTCGCTGCAGAGATCCTCGAACTCGCCGGTAACACAGCCTGCGATAACAAGAAGCACCGTATCGTGCCTCACCACCTGCAACTCGCCATTCGGAACGACGAGGAGCTCGGCAAAGTGCGTTCACCAGTCTGCCTCTACTCACTCCCGCTCACAAGCCACCCCAGCTGCTTGGCTCCGTCGTCATCTCCCAGGGCGGTGTTGTACCACACATCGACCCCTCGCAGCTGCCCACAGGAACCAGTACTTGCTCGCATTTACTACCTCTCGCCAATTTTTTTTACTGACTGTGTGTACAGAAAAGGGCAAGAAGGGCGACGCCTCCCAGGAGCTGTGATTTCCCTTTCGCCTTTTCTTACCTTCTGTTCCCTGCATCCATTTGTATTTCCTGTAACATCTATTTTATTTCTTCCACGCACCAAATTCACTAGATTTGTTGGCTACATTTCCGCATCGTGATTATTGGCATCTCTTGCATCCAACATCCTCCCAAATTCCTCTCCATCGACCATCTCCAGTCCTCCAGGCCAGGTTATTAGGGACAACTCTTGGGGTTCAAGGGGGATCCCTAAACCTAACCCTAAGCAAACCCTAAGCCAGGGTTCAGGGTTCAGGCTGGGGCTGGGGCTAGGGTTAACCCTCACTGTGGGCAATGCACAGTTTAATAATTGGGCTTATG
Organism: Mycena rebaudengoi; assembly: GCA_029282285.1. Taxonomy (NCBI): domain Eukaryota; kingdom Fungi; phylum Basidiomycota; class Agaricomycetes; order Agaricales; family Mycenaceae; genus Mycena; species Mycena rebaudengoi. The sequence goes on from JARJCX010000142.1 coordinate 243,772, forward strand.
CTGAACATATACTGATCTTATTGAAAATAAGCAAGGCATAGGCCTGGTGATCAAATTATAGAACTTATTTTAAATATGATCAGTATATGATTAGCATATGATCAACCCTTTGATCATGAGACATATATTGAACATATTTCAAATATGATCGGCATGTGATCAATGACCATACTTCAATTATGTCCACTGAACATATTGTGATCAAATTCCCACCAAATTATTTCCCCAAAAGGGAACTTTCTGGGTCAGACAACCGCCCTACACAACATTTGCCTAAAATGGAAAGCTGGTTGTCCTGAGTTGTCCTGGGTCTTGTCTGAGGTTGTCTGGGACCTTGTCTGGGGTTGTCCAGAACCTTGTCTGGGGTTGTCCAGGATCTTGTCTGGGGTTGTCCAGGATCTTGTCCGGGGTTGTCCAGGATCTTGTCCAAAGTTGTCCAGAACCTTGTCTGGGGTTAGCTTGAACCTTGTCCTTGATGGTTGTCTGGGGTTGTCCAGCCTTGTCTGGATCCCTCTCCAGGGTTGTCTGTCTTATCTGGGGTTGCTCAGGACCTTGTCCGGGGTTGTCTGTCCTTGTCCAAGGTTGTCTGTCCTTGTCCGGGGTTGTCCTGACTAATCTGCAGCCTTGTCTGGACTTGTCCAGAGTTGTTCTGATCCCTGTCTACTGGAAGAAACATTAGAAACATTGATAACAATCCATGATTCAACAAATTGTTGTCTGGAGTCGTCTGCAGCCTTGTCCAGAGTTGTCCAAGACCTTGTCCAGGGTTGTCTGGAGTTGTCCACACCTTGTCCAGGGTTGTCCGAGGTTGTCCTAGACCTTGTCCAGGGCTGTCTGGAGTTGTCTGCATCTTGTCTGGGGTTGTCCAAGGTTGTCCTAGACCTTGTCCAGAGTTGTCTGCGACCTTGTCTGGGGTTGTCTGAAGTTCTCCATGACCTTGTCCAGGGTTGCCTGGAGCCTTGTCCAGGGTTGTCCAGGGTGTTGTCCAGGGTTGTTCAAGACCTTGTCCTGGCTTATCCTAGAGCTTGTCTGGGATTATGCAAGAGCTTGTCCGGGATTGTCTGGAACCTTGTCCGGGGTTGTCCGGGACCTTGTCCATGCTTGTCTGGCTCTTGGCCCAGAATTTCCTTATTTGGCAGGTCTCAAAACTTCCTTACCTGGACAGAATTTGATCACAATATGTTCAGTGATCTTAATCCAAATATAGCCATTGATTATATGCTAAGCTTATTTTAACTATGATCAGTGATATGATCTGAATATGATCACTGATCCTATGCTTCTCATATTTTAAGTATGATCTAAGTATGATCAGTGCTCTGATTTGATGATCAGTATATAGTCAGCAATATAATCATTGAACTTACAGTGGTCCTATTTAAAATAAGATCAGCATATGTTCAATATAAGTCCCATGATTCAATTGTGCATTGCCCACAGTGCCTAGGGCTAACTTTTGTGGACAATGTCCATGGGGGAACTTCAAGATGCAACATGCTGCGCCGGTCACCCCCCACTGCCCCCCCCAAGCACAACATCGTAGGGGAATGACATGTTGCATGGGAGAGAAAGTTAGTCAATGCTGCTGCTGAGGCTTTGGTATCATAAAGTGAGTGCCACTCATAAGCGGTCGCAACACCGCCACTAAAAAAAAGAAAAGTGATAGTGCCACTCCTGAGCTGTCGCAACCATTGCGACACGCACACAGGACAGCTAGAGTCGCCGCCACTAAAAAAAAAGAAAAGTGAAAGTGCCAGTCTTGACCCATCGCAACCATTGCAACATGCACACAGGACAGCTAGAGTCGCCGCCACTAAAAAAAAAAAGTAAAGTGATAGTGCCAGTCCTGACCCGTCGCAACCATTGCGACACGCACACAGGACAGCTAGAGTCACGGCCACTAAAAAAAAAAAGTGAAGTGAAAGTGCCACTCCTGAGCTGTCGCAACCATTGCGACACGCACACACGACAGCTACAGTCGCCGCCACTAAAAAAAAGTAAAGTGAAAGTGCCAGTCCTGACCTGTCGCAACCATTGCGACACGCACACAGGACAGCTACAGTCACGGTCATAAGTTGAAGGCCTTGAGAGTCTGGCTACTCCGTGCACACTGCATCACAACCGTTGCGACACGGAAAACAGGCAATAAGTCGAAGGCATTGAGAGTCCAGCTACTCCGTGCACATGGTGTCGCAACCATTGCGACAGGGTAAACAGGCAATAAGTTGAGGCCGTTGAGAGTCCAGTTACTCCATGCACACGGCGTCGCAACCGTTGCGACACGGTGAACAGGCAATAAGTTGAGGCCATTGAGAGCCCATCCACTCAGTGCACACTGTGTCGCAACCGTTGCGACATGGTAAACAGGCAATAAGTTGAGAGGCCTTCCACTCAGTGCACACCGCGTCGCAACGGTTGCGACACCGTAAACAGGGAATAAGTTGAAGGCATTGAGAGCCCATGCACTCGGTGTACACCGAGTCCAGCTACTCCGTGCACACCGCGTCACAACCGTTGCGACAGGGTAAACAGGCAATAAGTTGAAGGCATTGAGAGCCCAGCCACTCTGTGCACACCGTGTCGCAACCGTTGCGACACGGTAAACAGGCACTAAGTTGAGGACCTTGAGAGCCCATCCACTCGGTGTACACCGTGTCGCAACGGTTGCGACAAGGTAAACAGGCAATAAGTTGAAGGCATTGAGAGCCCAGCCACTCCGTGCACACCGTGTCGCAACCGTTGCGACATGGTAAACAGGCACTAAGTTGAGGGCCTTGAGAGCCCATCCACTCGGTGTACACCGTGTCGCAACGGTTGCGACAAGGTAAACAGGCAATAAGTTGAAGGCATTGAGAGCCCAGCCACTCCGTGCACACCGTGTCGCAACCGTTGCGACATGGTAAACAGGCACTAAGTTGAGGGCCTTGAGAGCCCATCCACTCGGTGTACACCGTGTCGCAACCGTTGCGACGCTGTAAACAGGCAACATGTAATGAGGGCTGCAGCTTTAGTTTCAAGCGTGAAGAACCATTAGGATTCTTTGTAGTGGCTCTTAGCAGATGAAGCCTTTTTAACCAAAAAACCGCCACCTTTTCGGATAGTGTCCCGAATTTTGTGACTCAAGTCAGGGGCCATACTAGAATTGTAAGTACATCCAGCAATGAGGACTGCAGCTTTGATTTCCAGGTTGAAAAGCCACCAATAAATTGTTGTAGTGTCCCTAGCAGAACGAGGCCCTTTCAGCGATTTTGTGGGCAGACTTCTCCGATCGGCTTGGATAAATGGCTTGCCCCTCTTACCAATCGAGCACTATGTTGCCAGTAGCTGTATGTGTGGGAGTATATCAAACTAGGGACTCCAAGAACACTTCTGGCAGCACCATTGTCCGCATTCCGGCTAGTGGAATCCCTGGAATGATTCAGTATTATTGAACATTGTTGGATTATGTCAGCTTCCATGAGATTCCATCAGATTCTATTTGTGGGTCCTCATCCGTTTGCCTCCGTACCACCATGTACCTATGAGGACAAACGATCTTTTGTTGCTGGTTTACCTCCACCTGTGCTCGCCACCTTAGCCTCCCTGGGACGAATTCTAACAAACATTACAAATAGTTTGAAAATCCAGGGGGAAGACTGAACAAACAGAAAAACGGTTAAAACATTGTAGAAATGTTCGGAAATGGAAACGGTTAGAGTCTTAATGTATATGGACACATGGACACAAGACACCAAAGCCAAGCCACGCCCTAGTCATATCCGGGCGAGAAAAATTGATTGTTCAATCTATCTGTTCACTACAAGCCAAACAACTAGGTAGAATGACTTGTGGCCAACATGTGGCAGAATAGCAACAAGCCAGTCGCTTGAACCTGACACCAAGTTACCCATGTGTCCAAGTACAGTACGCGAGTCATGGGCTCCAACCTGCGTCACCTGGAAAAACTGGGCTTGGGAAGAATCAACCAAAGATTGGCAATTAATTTCGCAGCTCATGCAATGGGCCACACAAGTAGGGATAACTAGCTCGGATTTGGTGTACAATTGAACACAGCTGCTCTCCCTTACCGGGAATCTACAGTGTTACACAGGAGCTAGGGTGACCTGCGCTGTCTGAATATGGTATTTAAATCTGATATCGTTTTTTATTCTGCCTGGAAAAGAAAAAAAAATGTAGAACCTTAGGGTATCTTCATTTCTATTCAGACATTCAGTCTGTATCACACATCTCAGTCACCGAAAAGGGAGTTGTGGAAAGATGCAGAGGAGTATCCCCCATGACTCCGGCTAAACCTCCCAGATTTTTGACCATTGACTTAAGGGCGTACATAGCTTTAATCCAACATTGGTGGTCCATGCTTTGCAGATTTCAATTTGTAGTACTCCTACGAGGATTTAAAAGGCATTGATTAACCGTTCTATACTATCAAGTGTCTGTCATTCAAGTTTGCAGGGTTGACAGCTTAACCCAAAATGATAGACAAAAACTAAATCCAAGCAAAGTTCGGACCGGACTCCGCTCCACCAAAAAAACTTCATTTCTGCGGAGCGAGGCCCTTTTGGGGAGTCAACGGATGCAAGCAAGATTTACTCGTCGAACATGTTGACTTGCACAAGATAGCAGCTGCTGAGACGACTTCCAACACCGCAATCTATTATAAGCTCCCACTACAATTATCATGTGTTTGTACTCCCTAACCCCCTAATAAATTCATGGCCGCGGAATAATTGAGGTTGAATTCTAGTCACGGGGTTCATATGAACCAAGTATCCCAACGTGCCCAAGCACCGGCCGGCCAATAATACTAGGTCCCAGTCTATCACGGAATGAATGTTCATAGTATACACCAAGATTGGGGGGGCGGTGGAAAATGAGCATCAGATCCGTGTTGTAAATTTCAAGCAACAACTCATTCTCACATCGCACAGCAATTTGTGGCTCAGAAACGGAGTTGAATATAGGTGAGAAGATTTAGTTGTTCGACAGCCGTGTATAGTGCAAGAAAAAATCTTCGCCACGTAGTCATGAGGATGCGGCTGACTGCTGATGCGCCGGCTGTGTTCTGTCACCACACCGTCTAGCGTTGGGGTTGAAGCTGTATAACCACATACCTCGGTAAGAATATGCAATATCGGGCTACGGAATTTGACAATGAGTATTGCTGAATGTTAACTTGAATTCCAAGTATGCTGGTCCGCATTGAAAGTATTCCCCATGGCTTAAGATTAAGGTTAGCTCCCACTGTTGTTGGCACATATTCAACAAAGAATTCTCAACCAATAACTCCACTTGGACGCGGGGACACTTGGACGCGGGGAGGCGGCGGAGATTTCCCTACACACCGGAGATTCGATCGGTGTATACGACACACATCAAATCCCCTGTAGATCTTTTTAAAGAGGAGTTTACACCAATGGAACACAGCGGACACGTTTGACGTCCAGCAACCTGAGATGTAATTGCGGTGCAAAAATTCGAGCAGTGTCTTTAGGGCTCACATAAGCTAGAAGTGTGTTTCAACATCCCTCACTGCTTACATCACTTACCCAAGCTCATTATATGCAACTGCCTGCTGTACAGCACACCACTCCAAAGTTCTAACGGAGCTGGGGCAGCCGCTACACAGAAAGAATGCGGGGGAAGTCTGCTATACAGCAGGTGGTTGCACATGACGAACCCTTTGGATCTCAAAACTCAACACAGAAAAAAAAAAGGAAAAAGAAAAAGAAAAAAGAGACACGGAGAAAAAGGAAACAGGCGCTGTCTGTCAGCGCATTAACGAGAGCGGAGCGCTGAGGGGGCCGAAGGAACGGTTTCGCAGAGTACACCGTCCTCAGTACGCATCGGGAAGAGGGCGCCGTGGAGAATCTGGAACACGATGAGCACAGGAAAATGGGCGTGGAGCTAACAGACAATACCGTAGGGGAGGGCATCTGCCGCTGACGCAAGCACATCGTACCCGCAGTGCACCCAGCACACGGCGCGTCTGCATCCGCCGGCCCTCCTCCACTGCCTTGCATCCCATTTGCGACATCTCCATCGCAACCCTCGGCAGCCGCGCATCATGCCGCTGCGGCGTGTTCTCTAAAAACCGCGCGTGAAGTCCCTCCCATGTTTGAACACCAAACCACCGCCTGCGAAGTGACGACGTGAGAGCGCAAGCAGGCTGCGGGCAGCACCACCATGCCCAGTGCTGCCCGCGAAGAGTAAGCGGCGCGTCCGCCCGGATACGAGACATCTGAGGCGGCGCTCGACATGCTCAGGTGCCGATACTGCGGGCCATCCACGATGCGGCGGAGAAGAAGCTGCGGGTGCACGGGGGATTGGTGGACGAGCCGCGGAGATATCGAGGTCAAAGGTGTTGCCATGGCACCAGCGTGAGGAAGGTCGTGCGCGAGCGGAACGAAGAGTGGCGAGGGGGGTGGCGAGGAAGGAGGGCGTCGGAGGGTGCGGGCTCCGTTCTCTGCGCGCATGAACCTTGAAGCAAGAAATCTATGATATATTAGCATTATCGAAAGGTAGCATCGAAGATTAGACGCCATACCTGAATCTAGACGGCCCTTCTCCGCCGATACGTGCGCAGCGTCCCGGCCCCAAGATACACACGTTGAGCACCGTAACACGCCGCGCCATCATGTGCAGGGTCACCTTCACGCGCAGCGTCACCGCCAGCGAACGCGCGCGCAGCATTAGGGGAACATATCGAGACACGTAGGTAACTGCGGCGCCGCGGGCATTGAAACAAGGGTGTACGATGAGGAGCTTAGGGCGTATCTGCGAGACGATGAGCAGGGCGCAAGATGATGAGGGATAATACCTCATGCGCTGGAGCCGCGTCGTTTCTGCAGACCGTCGACCATCCTCCTGGCATCCGGAGCGTCAACACGATGACGACCGCACTCCACTCGTACGAGTGCCTTGTCCCTCCATCGTACTCACCATGCTCGCGAGCCAGGCTGCCGCCCGCGAAATGTCGCAGTAACGCGAATGCGGAAGGAGCAGACCGCATGTGCGAGTGGAGCTACGCTACGGTAGCAGGAGGCAGTCAACACAGGCCGGTGTCGATGCCACCCAAGGCATCGACGTGAGAACACGGCAGAAATGTAGAACATCGAGCCTCGGGGAAGGAGACTGGGGGAAAGGGTCTCAGTACGAGACTGGTAGGCCGGGGACAGACAGGACGTACCATCCACCATGATCGTCGCAGTGAATCCAGTGCTGCATTCACTGCACCGGTGCGCCCCGCAGGAGCATTGAGACCACGAAAGTCCGAGTGGCGCCAGCGTCTACGTCACGCATAATACCATGAGTACGGTGAAGGGAGACGAAGTAGCATGCAACGTTCCTCGGGTTGCACGGATTCAGGTGCGGTGTATTGACGGCACAGAACATTCCACTAGCTCACCGAGATGTGAGGGTAAGGGAACGAAGTTTAGCGGAGAGATTTCTGCGCATGCATGACGTTGAGAAACATTGTTACAACCGCTGGAGGTCCACAGGAGATCGTGGATGACAGGTAGTGCCAGTCGAGGACATTGCAGGCAGGCGTTGGGAACGATGTCAGCTCCCATAATAAGATGTAGAAGCCTCGAAATACGTACCTGGTAGTCATGGTCGTGATGCGCCTGCCCGGCGCCCGCCGTAAGAAAAACTGGCAGTGCTGAGCGGCGATAGTCAGTAGGAAAACATAGTGCGAGTTTGGGTACATACCAGGCACGCACCGCTTCTATAGCACTACCGCGGCAGCGCCGTGAGCCTGTGAGCGGCAAAGACCACCTTCGTTCCAACCGTACATCTCGAAAAGCACCGATGGTGGCCGAGACCTAGGACCTTGTGGGGTTTATGAACGATTATGAGTATGAGAAAGCAGAGAAATCACGTAGCCACGCACCTTGGATGGACACGTAGTACCGTCTATCTCGAGAATTGGCCGTGGGGTCAGCCCATATTTTGTCAAGACAGGCAGCGTACCGGTACTGGAGGCGAATGAGTCAACGGTTCGCGGTGAAAAAGGTCTAGGCTTGCGGGACTACTCATAAAAAAAGAAGCAGGGAGTAGAAAGCGGCATAGAGTGTGCCTAAAATGTCGATGCAGCATTTGTATTTGATGAGAATTGGGTAGAAATTGAGCTGAATGAGTGCCTATTTGGACGCCGAAATATCCTCTAGTCTCCTGGAACGTTCGCGCATGAGTGTGAGCGGATGGGTCGAAGTGGTGTCCTGAGCCAGAGCAACGTTCAAAAGCGCGAAGTTGGTGTGGTCGTCGCAACAAAGAGAGTTGTGTGGCCTTGTTGTTCACAGGCTTCCAGTTGTCCGGTAAAAGTCACGCGGCAGAGACGCGGCGTGGCTGTGTCATTGACGCGGCACTCTAGTCAATACTTCCTGTACACTGGGACATATTCGCACAACGTTTTCTAATGCCAATGCATTAATTTGGACCAAAAAAACAGCACCAAATGCTTCAGAACTTCTGCAAAATTCCCGTGTTGTAGAGATAGATAGCACTACATCAGGAAAACAAGGTGACGTTTGACAGCGCTTGACAGTGCTGCATAGCATCATAGCGCCATACCTTCATCCCCTTTATGCAGCGCTGTGAAGCACTATGCAGCACTATGCAGACACACCTTTTTGGGAAACTGCTCAATAGAATCTGGGGTGCTTTGGGGTGTTTCACTCTCGTTCAGCCAGAATAATAGGAATGATAGCGTGTCTATTCAACGAGGTATGAAATACAACTAATATCTACCGAGAGACCTAATACACTACTGCCTACTGCACTTACCGCGCTATCTTCTCTTGGCTAAAACTGCTGGGATATGGTCAGAAAGGAGGCTTATGCAGCAAGAAACGGGATATTGACGTACGCAGGTAGAGCCGTTGGTGGTTTCTTGAGTCCAAACACTGGGATTGGTCAAACATAAGTTAATTTAAGCGGAGAGCAGCGTACCATTTGGACGACGTGTATTCGGTAGCGACAGGAAACTATGAGCTCTACTACGAGGCGCCGGTGCAGGATCGGGAGCAGGCCTATATGAATATTAGCTACAAATATGTCAGCGGCACTCGACAACATACTTTGGGAATGTCGCTGACGGGCATGAGGGGACAGATCCGGAATAAATACAAAGAGAAAGAGTGGATTAGTGAGGTACACAGCACAAAACCCACGGAGGCACTCGCCTTGACACCGTTATGATAGCCACTGTACCCGTAGGTGGCCACAAGCCTGGGGGTGGGTATGCGAAGGAGCACAACCTACCAGCGGTGCACAGGTGTAGTTGTGGGGGAGAAAAGACATGTAGACATTAGTATCATGTGAGGAAGGAGAGACACGAGGCTTACCGTACAGACCCGCGTCCATCTCGTCCGCTCCCTGTAGCCAGTGCTGAGCCGTGCGCAACGGTGACCTGTGCCAGCGGCAAAAGATGCTTGTAGAATAAGTGGGCAAGTTCCAATTGTCTTTATAGGACGAGGTTGCGGGGAGGAGAGGAGATTTGGAGGAGACTGTGCAGCGAAGATGGCAGTAAGAGCAAGGGGTGCTTGATCTCTAGATCTCTCAATATGATCTGGCGAAGCGACATCACTGATGGGAGCCCGGATCATCGGCGTCACAGCCACATCCGTCGTCCTAGATCGCTTTCTGCTCTCTGCTACTGGTCGACTTTCGTTGTGTTATAGACGCAAAGAATAGATGCATTATCTTTCTCACTGGCCCTATACTTGACATCGCCTACCAGTCCAATGACACACCATGGGCTGTGAACCCACATCAAATCCATGCTTTATGTACTCCAAGCATCTGGGGCAGAGGACTTGGCGTGTCCCAGCCCTCGCATCTCTTTTCTCCCCAAGAGCATTGTTGGTGTTAGGTATGACTGATGAAAAAGTGTTATAATATGTCGAAGAATTTGCATTATTTGATGGATGTGTAGTATGTGCAGCATATATAGGGCTAGGATTCCATGCTGTTCACGGAGTGAGAGCTCAGAGATGCCTCAAGAGTTCCGGTCACGTCGGCGAGCGTAGACAGACACGAGTGGCGCGATGGAGTGGCGCGAAAACAGAATTGATGTGCCGACGCTGCCGCTGATCATCATGATCATCATTCCCTTTTCTGGGGGGGGGGGGGGGGGGGTCGTGGGACTTATTTAGTGATCCAGAGATCGAGCACCTCTTGGGTAAGAGACAAAGAGACGAACCTCACGTGATGGATGGCGGAGTTTGAAATTACTTCCCACTCTCCGATCCTTTGCCTCTTGACTATGATCATGTTTGCGCTGCGGCTCTGTGGTCCAAAACCACAGGCTCGGTCCCTTATCCACTATCCAGGCAATTCTGGGCCCCTTCGCCAGCCTTCCTTCTGATATCGCCTCAGATCTCATCTTGGATATCATCCACTGTTGGCAGCGTTTTTCTATGTCGGCGCCGTTGCCATAGTCCCGGTCAACCAGTACTTCACCATGAGGAAATGGCCGCTGGATTCCGGAACCCTAGGCTATAGTACTTCTGTATTATTCGGAAAGACCATCCAGCCACAACTGTGTAACAACTACAGTGCTAAATTACACGAGATTTTTCTTTGAATGTGCCGCTACTGTGTTGCACTCAAAGGCTGAAAGTGTCTGCTCTAATAATAAGCTTGACTATCCAATATTGTGTTATGGAATCCACGACATCCGAGTCAGTGTAGACTAGTAAATGCAGGACAATGTTGACAGTGGTTCACAGTACTGCATAGGACGCACAGGAGGGCTTGACACCACTAGGTAGTGCCATGAGTGCTATGAAGTGGTATGGCGCTATGGCGGAAATATGGCTCGGCTACGGTTTTCCTGATGTAGAAATAATCTGTGTTGAGACACCCATTGTGTTTAATCCACACACATCCAATATTCGGGATCATGTTTAAATTGGACGGTGTAAGCAGTGTTTAAACGCTTCACCATTAAAAATGCCTTGTGGCGCATGTGAACGGCATTCTGAGCACCAGCCTAACTAGCTCCAGTGTGAATGACGCGTTGTGAACTGAATTCAACCAATTAAGCTGGAGCCAGTAAAGAAAGAAGAAGTAACTAGAAGGCGGGTAAGATTCACGGTTAAAAATGGGTCAACTGCACGACAGCCCTTGAAGTATGAGTCTAACCCGGAACAAGATAGGACAGGGCATTGAGAGGGAGCACCTGCAATGTCTGTGCGCAGGTCCGCGCATTGGAATGCCGTTGTGGAGCGATAAGATACGGCAAAATGAAAATGATGGAACACGCAGCGGTAAGTATGAGCCTCTGCCATTCAGGTTTGTGCAGGACTGCTGGGCCATTGGAAGAATTTAGGTCCAATAACCCATTGAACGAGTTCCCTTCTGTACGCCTCGAGTTCAGGAATGAACATGAATTTGGAATATTGATTTAATGATTTTCTCAGCTCGAACTTGTGCCATATTAACAGGGCAAAGGGATTTTGCCGCTGCATTGCCGCTGCCGCCTGCAGCGGCGATTTGTGCCTTCAGCAACTTGGCTTCTAATTTCGTGGGTGAGCTAAGTATTTAAGGCCTATACTTCGAATCAAAGGCTCTGACCTTTCTGTCGCCGGTAATCTCTGTGAAAATCGTGGTTACAAGTGCTCTGATTTTGACGATCGGAACAATTCTTGTTGTGTTTTCCGGGGCCTTTTACTTTGCATGGCTTATAATAGGGGCAGGGCAATCTTGTGTTTCTTCTATAGTACGTATGTATTGATACAGATATGCAACAAGTTGAGCGTGCACTGAGCTCGAGGTGTGACGATAACGCCAAAGCGATCATGTGTCGGAACGCGGGACGCGTTGACAATGATGGTGACCGATGGGAGCTAAAACGCGCCGCAGCTTTTTTATATCGCAGCGCAGAACTCTAGTATATATGCAGACAGTTAGTGCTTAGACTGGACAATATTCCCTTCCTGAGCATGGACATAGACTGCAGTGTGGAATAATATGCCAGGGCCTATGACAAAGATACGACAAAAGATCACTGCGACTTGACCTTGAAAACACCCAGGAACGCCGCCTTCTCCTCGAAGGTCTGGAAAACACCGTGATACAAAATAATGTTGCATGAGATATCAGAGAGAAAAATAAGAAGCAAAAGCGTGAACCATTGAAGATTTACGGATAGTGATGACCCGCTTCTTGGTCCCAGGAATGGAGCCCTTGAGCGTCAGGAATTCGTTCTTGACAATACTGTAGTGGGGGAAGCCGCCCATCGGTGTGATGAGTTTTTTTGTAACATCCGAGTCAAGCGATGCGTTAACATTGTCAGTGGCAGAATCAATATGGTAGATTTTCTTGTTCAGCTCCGTATGGTGGTGGTATTCGTCTAAGCGGCAAATCAGGAGGCCTGCAGAGAGGAGGAGAGTAAGAGAAAAAATGTACCTTGACTGGCACGGCTAGTAATATCTTCCCCAAAATTGGGGAAGGCGTGTCTGGTATCTGGCGTGTATCTTTCCTATCATTCGATTATTTTTGCTATTTTGGGATGCTGAAATCCCCCCCGGGTTCCTGGCAAACCTCCCCTGCCCCCCCATCCCATTCCTGAGCTATGAGGTCCCAGGGGAGGAGGTTTTTTAAAAAAAAGTGCCCAGATTTTGGGGCTGTACCCCCCGTGGCACCCGCGCCGAAAGAAATAATTGCCCATTGGTTTACAGCTACTTGCGGAACATAAGGCGCGGACATCTTAACTAATGATGGCCGAGGTTTATCAAAACCCTATTATATACCACTCCAATTTGTGTATACAAAAGGTGATCACAAAGGTCAGACCTACCTCCAAGAATTTTCTCGGGTTTTTAAATTTTATTCTCTAATCAAAAGTGTATAGCCACCCCGCTTCTCTCGGAGTGTACAGCCACGAGTCTGCCCACAGAACTCAGCCCAAGATATGCAGGGCATGAGTTTGAACCCCGATATAAAATGCCTTTTTGGCCCGTTTAAACACTGTTTAAACTGCCCTTTGAACGGCCCGGATTACCGCACCGTGCGGTTAAACGTGTTTAGATTGAACATCTGTTTAAACGGCAATTTGCGTCTAGACGCAATTTGTTTAAACAAATGTGATATAGTTTCTTGCCCTTAGGGTAGGAGGCTTGGTCTGTGGGGGAGACGGGGGGCAGCATACCGCAATTCACAAAAAAAAACCAAGTGGAACGGATTACCAAGTGGCTGGCCCACTAATATTTTGACGCGGGACCGCACACACTAGAATCTGGTCAGCTGAGGACCGCGGATTGAATGGTGGAATAGATTGAGTACACGAATGGGGGTAAGATCTGCAGGCCGAGAGGAGAGGAAGAGCTCATGGAGTTATGCCTACATGGAGCAACTGCACCGCCGAACGAGCAAAATCTTAAAGAACAGTTAATGTACTCGTTGAAATTCGGCTACATTGAAATTGCATCCATGAAAATACTACAACTGGAACACACCCAGCGCAAGTAATCCCTTCAAACCCACTTGCCAGCGATCGAAGTCACTTGAACCCGCCTTCAGCATGTTCAGAAGCTCGTTGACAATCCCAAATTTCGAATTCATGATGAAAGCACGGGTGTCCTCTGAGGAGCAAACAAAATCATTGCGATAATGTAAATGCGGTGGCGAAGCTTACTGTGTCCAGCGAAAGCTGCCAGCATTTGTAGAGCTGATTTTGGGCCCTGTTGACGCCTGAGTAGGTCGGTGAAGAGGTCCCATATCTCGGTTTGGAGGAAGTAGTGTCGAAATTTGTCTAAGAGGGAGAGTGTAAACGGCGATCCCAGCAACGAGCGGTAGATAATCCAAACCAACCGTTCGCGGTAAAGTGAGTGATGACCTGTGACGCTGCTTCTACAATTGTAGCGTCTAGATTCTTGAGGAGAGAGACCAAATTGCGCGCATCATCACGTGGAATGGTAATGGATCTAATATTGTGATTAGCAGAAAGAAACTGAATCGGAATTGGAAATCATACATAGGCAGCAGCAAGATCATTTTGATGTACGATTCTCGCAGTGCGGGATGCGACCGGGCGATTTGTTTGAGTGCTTTGTGAGTTAGAGGGGAACAAACGAGGAAGGTGTCGTCTTTATCTAGCGTAAATGTGAATTTGGAGAATAGTGAAATGATACGGATTATATACTCCGCGCAATCAGTTGTGTTGTAATCTCAAGGAGCTCCTTGTCACTGTCTCCACCGGTGAGTATCGTTAGAATGTGCTCTAGTATTTGCGTGGTGAACATAAGAAGTGAAGTGTCGTCTACAGAAGATGAGCGATGTCATTGCGGTGCAGACAAGGTGTTACCGTGCGTCAAGCAAATATGTATCGCGCTGAGGGCCAATTGATGATTGTCATACGTGTCATACGTGGAAGAAAGGGGCCCGAGTACCGCGAGAATTTTCTCGGCAGTGTCGACGGTTGAATATAAGGCGCGGAGGAGATCTGAACCGATTCGAATCGTGCACCGTGTGTGCGAATGTAGAAGCTCACCGTCATCCAGAAAGAGATTTAAAGCCGCGAGCGCGGATTGTTGTTCTCTCCGCGTGTCAGAGTCTAGCATCGCAACAATTTTCTGGACCATCTCAGGTCCGGAAATTATGGCGCGTAGGTCGTCTGCGGGACAGTTGGACAATATATAGTGGATGCGAGCGTAGGTGCTCACTGTGCTTCAAACAAATATTTATCGCGTCGAGTGCCAATTTCCGGTCTTCATCGCTGTGATATCCAAACGAAAGGTGGTTTAGGGGAACCGCGATAATTTTCTGGACGGTCTGGACTGTTGAATATGATGGGGGGAGTATGTCTGTCGGCGGTTCGAGTCATGCACCGTGCGTGCGAATGTAGAAGCTCACCGTCCTCCAGAAAGAGAGTTAAAGCCTTGAGTGCGGATCGTTGTACGCTCCACGTTTCAGAGTCTAGCATCGCAACAATTTTCTGGACCATCTCAGGTCCGGAAATTATGGCGCGGAGGTCTTCTGCGGGACAGTTGGACACTAGGCAGTGCATGCTAGTGTAGGTCCTCACCGTGTTTCAAGTAAACACGTATCACGTTGAGTTCCAATCGACGATGATCATCGCCGTCAGTTGTCGACAAAAAGCCATCGTTGTTTTTGAGACGCCTCAGCACCGCGATAATTTTTTGGGCGATCTGGACTGCTAAATATGATGCGCGGAGGAGATCTGAACCGATTCGAATCCTGCACCGTGTGTGCGAATGTAGAAGCTCACCATCATCCAGAAAGAGATTTAAAGCCGCGAGCGCGGATCGTTGTTCTCTCGGCGTTTCAGAGTCTAGCATCGCAACAATTTTCTGGACCATCTTAGGTCCGGTGATTATGGCGCGGAGCCCGTCTGCGGGACAGTTGGAAAATAGGTAATGGATGCGTGTAGGTGCTCACTGTGCTTCAAGCAAATGTTTATCGCATCGGTTGCTAATTGCTGGTCGCCATCGCTGCGAGGACGACTCAGCACCGCGACAATTGATTGAACGGTCTCCACTGTTGAATATGATGCGCGGAGGAGATCTGCAGCGATTCGAATCATGCACCGTGTGTGCGAATGCAGAGGCTCACCGTCATCCAGAAAGAGATTTAAAGCCTCGAGCGCGGATTGTCGTTCACTCGACGTTTCAGAGTCTAGCATCGCAACAATTTTCTGGGCCATCTCAGGTCCGGAAATTATGGCGTGTAGGTCGTCTGCGGGACAGTTGGACAATCTGTAGTGGATTCGAGCGTAGGCACTCACTGTACTCGGATCTTATTTTATTTTTGGGTGCGACACACCGATGTTTGCCCACAATCCGCCGACGGTGAGAATGCTGTAGCTGATGCGGGAGTAGTGGACAATATTTCGGGGTGGGATCTCTCAAGTAACTGATTATTGGATGGTGCTGCAGCGACCCGTGTCAATGAACCACTGCACGGGAGGATGGCCTTTCATGGTTGGGCTTGCGGGTCATGGGGCTTGGTCGCATCTGCACGTACATATTCCCGAAGTCAATAACGATTGAAGTCAGTAACGAATGCGAGGAGAACAGCCAAGCGGGGGAGAATGAAAGCAAAAACTAAGGTATATATAATATGAGCATAAGATTCGCACGAGGATTCCCGCACGCAATGCGGAAGCGGGTACGTTTCAAGTCAGGGGCGCGCGGTGACTCCGAAATGGAGACCCGTAGTCGCCGTCGACTTAGGTGTGTGAGGGGTGCGAGACTCGCCGCAAATGGGTACGATGTGGAAACTGCACGAACAGGGGGGCGGAGTAGAGTGGGTAGAGGGTGGAGAATAGAAGAATGGGATAAAATGGAGGAAGAGGACGCACGCGAGGCAAATGCGGAGGCAGACGCCACAAGAATCGGTAATAAATACTCCTACAGCGGAACTGGGGGGTAAATAGTGCGTCCCAGTATGCTAACCATCATTTTCAAGGGCGCAGAATACGAATATAAGATTGGCGTAGCGGTAAGAGGATGCCGTGTCACAGTGTGCCGGAAGGCCGGGAGATGGGGATGAGCGAACGAGTTTTGAGGCAGAAGAAATGAGGCGCCCGGTCTAGGGATGCAGAGGGGATGTGGGGAGACTCAGAAGAGCCAGAATTGGGCCAAACAAAGGTGAATTCGCGCGGGGCCAAGGCGATTAGTCGAAAAAAGGGTGAAATCGAGAGATGATCGCATATAACGGACCTGGGGCACCTATGGCGGGCGAAAACCGACCCACACTCTTCCATATACCTCTTCCCCGACCCCCAAACGCAAACAAGCGAGAACGAACGCGAAGGCGGTGGGCAGACGCGTGGACAACGGCGGTGCTTGGGCGGCGCGCGATTGGCGGAGCGAGGACCATTGGCGATCCCAAATTTGAATGTGGAAGGGGGTAAGGGATATCGTCCGAGGGCGCCCATGGGTGGGTCTGGAGTTTGGCCGGGCGAGGACAGAGAGAGAGGCACAAGAACGGCGGAGGGGATTAAAGCCGGCGTAGAGGCCGCAGTTATTGGCGTGTTAGGGAGAATACAGGAGCGAAATGAAGGTGGAGTAGTCTAGAGTCGGCACAATTAGGGCAGAAAAGTAAATTAAATTAAAGCGACGTACCGAGGCCGCGGATACCTGTGCATCACCCATCGATGGCACGATGCGAACGCCCCGTGACGAGAATATAAGACAACTTGCATGTCTTTCTCTCCTTCGGGCTCACGAATTTGCTTGGGTGACGAGTTTCCAGGGATTTCCCTGGGAAATAGATGGAGTCAGATATAGGCTAGGGTTATAAGTGGAAGCACTCGGTGCATAAGCGAGTACATATCAACTCAACGACGCGCGGTGACTCCAAAGAAGAGACCCGTAGCCGTCGTTGAGTTGAGCACGCCGCCGCCGGTGCCTGGGTGGGGGTGCAGGGATCGGTCGAGGCAATACAACACAGGGATCAGGTAAACAGGTGGGGAAGGTAAGAGAATAGGAATCTGAAGGGGACGCACGCATGGCTGACTAGAGGTATCAGGTCAAAAAAAAAGCGAATAAACTTACAGAGACGTACCTGTGGGACCGATATCCAGCGTAGGTAGAAGAATCAGCCTTCGCGGGGCGGTTGGATCGAAATATGACGTTGGAATAACCATCGCGGGCCACGGGTGCTGCGATACGCAGAGTTGGTGATGAGGAAGCGCCTTTGAATGCCATGAAAGAAATGACGCAGAGTCGGGGGACAGGGGAATACTCACCTTTTCTGAGATTGAAGGTAAGACGATACGAATTTCTGCAAAAAAAACTCGAGAAAATGAGGATATATCGGAATAACAGGCGCCTAGACATCGCGGTACGGCCAAACATCATTCCATCATCTCGTGAGAACTCCTTCCCAGAGGTTCGAACGGAATCGGCGGGTTCGAGGGTCATGGGTGGAAGCGGGAGCCATGATTAGTGCGAAAAGAAGCGAAATAAAATTATACGAACGTACCGAGGCAGCCGATATCGTGCGACCATAGGTGTACCACCGTTTTCGAGGTCGCAAAAGGCGGATATGGCCTCGGCGAAGCGATCGGGACGCGCCAGTGTGGCGGTAAGCGCAACGACGCGGAGACGAGGACGAACGAGCCGTTTGGGGGTCAGTAAGAAAGATGTAAAAGTGCGGGGGCGCTGGGATACCGGGTGTATGGGTGGTTAGGTGGAGGGGGGGTTGCGGAACAGGCGGGGCCGGAATTTGCTGGCGCGGATTCGTTTCGTATGGGCGAGTCTTGGCGGACGTGAATGGAATGCAGCGTGGGTTTGCGCCAAGGGCCGGTGCGTTCAGTAGGGCTGCGCAGCGGAAGTTACAGCGTCGGTGAGGCTTGCGTCGGACAAGTGAGACTGCTGCGTAACTGACGCGCCGGGGGTTGCCGGGCTACGCAGGATTGGGGAGACGGCCTGCGTAGCTGCGCAGCGGCAGTTGCCGGGCTGCGCAGGATTGGGGAGACGGTCTGCGCAGCCGTGCAGCTGGAGTGGACGGGCGTGCGTAGCACTGCGCGGGGGTTAGCGCAGAGGCTCGGCGTGTGGCGGGATGGGTGCCGGGAGTCGCCGCGCTGGCGAATAATTCGTGCGGAGCCGCGCAAGGATGCGGGATTGGTCAGCGCAGCTGCGCAGAAGTGGTGGAGGCGTCGGCGAAGCTGGGTATCGAATGGGCAGGAATTAGGGTCCGGCAGTTGCCGGGCTTCTCAGAATTTGCGCAGCGGGTTTGCGCAGCTGCGCTGGTTGGTCTGCGCAGCGCGTGGTACTTGCGGAGTGGTGAGCGGCGCGCGGAACAGCGCGTTGATCGGCGGTGTCTTTCGGCACGTCATTGGCATTGCCGGCACGGCTCATGCCGGCTGCGCAAAAATTGTCACCACATTCTCGAAATTTCCAGCCCGCCGCCGGATTTCATGTGCCGTTCGAGAACGGATGGGTGGATTTGGTGTGTCTGGGCTCTATGAAGGACTTTATTGGACAAAAGACTTTTTAAGTTTTTTTAGCCGTTTTTTTGCGCGAGATCTTGCAAGATATCAGAATTTGTGCGACATCTTGAAAGATCTTAAAAGATCTCACGAGATGCCAATTTTTCGTTTTTTCCTCAAGTGCAATTTGAATGAGATCTTTGAAGATCTTTGAAGATGCGATATCTTGCTAAATCTCGTGAGATCATGCAAGATCTTAGCCTCAATTTGAAGCCAGGTTTTTTGTTCCGGCTCTTTGAAGATCTTTGAAGATCCCGTGCAAATTTTTCTGGGATGAAAAATTACATTTCATTACCCTTCTGGAGCAACGCTCGCTTCTTCTGCCGCGGCCATCGTGCCTTATCTTCTGGACTCAGGGCCGTTCCGCCCATGTGCATAACATGCGGGACTGCCCCTTCTGGACCGACACGCCCTCATGGTCAATTCTCAGGGACGGCGCGTTCTAGTCCAAAACAGGATGTATTATCTCACTGTGCGCTCTGGTGCGGCCTTGGCATGATGCGAAATTGTGCGCCTTCGCAATAAGCGGGGATCTATTAGGCTCTACTCAATGAATAACAAAAAAACCCTTGATTTCCGCCTTCCTCCTCTCTCTTACCTTGATGCCTCTCCCTCCTCGATATTCGTGTACTCGGTGCCCAGCTGGAAGCCGTTGCGCGCTTTTTGTAGCAGGACATGCCGATCCTCAGACAGGGACCACTATCCCCACCCTGGTGAGCGAAGTTTGCACCGCACCAGCTTGAATTGAAAGTCACCGTTTTTTTCAGCATCCTCGGA
The DNA here is from genome assembly GCA_029282285.1 of Mycena rebaudengoi. Classification (NCBI taxonomy): domain Eukaryota; kingdom Fungi; phylum Basidiomycota; class Agaricomycetes; order Agaricales; family Mycenaceae; genus Mycena; species Mycena rebaudengoi. The sequence goes on from JARJCX010000142.1 coordinate 263,510, forward strand.
CGACCGCCGATCCCTGCTTTGCATGCCAGCACGACTGGATCTCACACGAGCAAGGCCCCACTGATTCGACTCAGCCTAACTTTGCTTTTTGCAGAGGCGGGTGTCCGGCAACATACTGTGGTGGATTTTACTTGGCAAGTCTCCCCCCCCCCCACGATGCCAGTGTTCGTCCCTCAGTTACTGACACTTGGGGAACAGGAAACAACCACTTGGACGCTACTCACTCAGTGTATCTGTCTTGCGCAGTGGATGATTCACTTGCCTCCTGCTGGGGTGGCAAGTGCTGAGAGGTATATATTGCTCCAGTTGCTCAGAAGATCAACGCTGACACGCCACCTAATAGCACACCCCCCGCGCCGCTGGCACCTCCAGCGGCAGAGCCTACCTTGCAGGCATCTGTTCTGCCAATTGCTGCCTTCAACGGCATTCCTGCCGTTGTTTCTGGTAGCACTGGGACACGTCGAGCTAGCAGTGCTCTTCACTCGCTTCCGCAGCACAGCAGCGCGAACGGAAACCGGCGCACATCGCGGCGCGGTCACCCTGGCGCCATTTCTGACTTCATCACCAACGTGTCGATTGATGTTTTGGTGTATCCCCTGGTCGTACGTTTCCTCGCAGGCTTGGTACTCAAATGCTCATCCATGTATGCCCAGATTCCGGGCGACCACGAAGTCCCGGGCGTCCCTACGCACGAGTGGGCCGCACATAATCAGCATCTCCTCACCTACGTCCAGCAGATGCAGCGCCACGGGCTTCTGCTCTCCTTCAGCGTTCCCCGGGCTGGTACTGTTAGCCCCACCGATTTTACGCGCAAGGTCCGCTCTGGCTTGGCTCACTCTGGTCTTTCGCTTCCGGACTCGCCCACTCCTTTGTCAGAAAGCCAGGCGAGCGAGCTGCATTATCAGCCTTTTGCGCTTCTCACGCCTAATGGCCGCGGGACTTCGCATCGCTTCATCCCTCATCCAAAAATCAATGCCAACCTCTTCACCTTCGCCGAGTTTGCTCGACTCAACAAAAAGTTTTCGAATCCTACTCCAGCCATGGGTAATGTGAACACTCTCATTGTCATTGGTGCATGCCCCTCCCATTCTTTCTTACTTGCTATCTGAAAAGCTACTCAGCTCCTCGCTACGGAAACATAGCAGGACCCATCAGCAGTCCTGCTTTTGCGACGCAGCCACTCCCCGAGGTTGGCCTCGAGCTCTTGCACCCGTGCTTTGGGCTTCGTGTTTTGCAAAATCTTCCATGGTCTGGAAGTCGGGATCGCCCCGATGGCGAGTGCTATGATGGGCCTTGTCCTGTGGGTCGTCTTGAACCAGAACACTGACATCAATGGCTAATGGTATACGCTGCAGTCGGCCACAAGAAGTCCAACCCCACCACCGCTGCCACCCCCACGTGAGTCACTGGTGAGAGCTCGCACAACATTGGCATTGGTAGGAAACATGCATTGTCTGATTACCATTGGCTTAACTTCGTACCTTAGGCCGAATCCCCTCCTCGTCGCGTCCGTGCACGCCATGGCTCCGTCGGGCCAGTAATAGTGCGGGTACGATATTTATCATCTTCACAGGCTGAGCTAATTATGCAACGTCTGGACAGAGCCCACCTATCGTGCCATTGGAGTCTCTGCCAGCTCTATCACCGTCCCCCGACATGCCCTTCTCGCTCCTTCCCCTCTCCACGCACCCCCCCCTACCTACCTTCGACATTCTCCAGCGCCAGGATGTTCCCCCGCTACAGCTCAATATCGACATGGCCTATCCGCATGAGATATACCTGTGGACCGTCCGGCTAGGAGCCCAGGTTCTGGGCTCGCGTGCACCGCAGGTTGGCCGATTTTCATTCCATGCAGAGAGCGTTGAAGCAGGTGCTCGCGGTCTCGTTGCACTCCTCCACCACTTGGAGCGACGAGAAGGCCCTGCGGAGCCGTTCTTGCTTCCGGCCGGCGTTTTTCGGTGCCAGGATGTCCTCACCAAGGAGTCGTTTTTCAAAGAACTTCCGATGCTGGCAATGTGAGTGTTTTATTATACATGAACGTTGGCGCTTTCACTCACATTCGGTTAAAAGAGGTCCTCAAGGGAGTGGTGCCTCGGCAATCGGCCCTGGGCCCACGCGCGCCGTCTACCGCAAGGCAATTGCCGATGTGGTTGAGGACCACAATTATTGGCAACAAGCCCCATCGTCAGCATTCTATATTCCCGTTTTCTCCGCTTCCATGCTTGAATCGTCTCCACGCACGCAGACCTTCTGTGCTCACGGAACCCTGCTTGCCGTCCATGCTTACACCCTTAGTCAGGGGCCCCGTCCAATCAGCATGTGGCTGCTGCTCGCCCTTATTGCTGGCCGGGATGGCATGCTCATTCCACAGCAATACTTGGTGGCGCTCGACCCGGTGGCATTTGACCGTCTTGCGCCATGGCTCACGCTTGCCCCGGAGGATGAGATTCCGACCAGTTTTATGCATCCCCTTTGTCAATTCCTGATGGAGACGATGGATATGCAGGTCGTACCTTTACCATTCCCTGCAGCTCGGCCAAAGTTCACATGTGTTCTAGCCGTCCATGATTTCCAGCCCACGGACACGAGCCGAGCACGATGACTGGACAATCACGTTCATGTCGAAAGTCCTCCTTGGTGACACACAGCTTTGGACCCGACCCGAGTTTCTTGCCATGCGTCGTGGCTTCAACGTCACCATCGGCAATACCACTCTGGTGGAGGTGAGCATGACGGTTCAGCTTGGAATTACTTACTTGACAATCCTGCTATAGCAATTCATCCAACGCCGGACAGCCCTTCACATGCTTTCGACCCTGTATGACCGCCAGGTGAGGGACATAGATGACTTCTCTCGTCGTCTGGTATTCCGTATTCTCATGAGTAGCAATGACGGCACCACAGCTCACTTTGCTGCCTTGTTTCGTCTGCTTGTGCAACGTTACCTGAAAGGCACGGGGCATCCGGCGTACCTGAGGGGGAGTCTGATCCAAGAGGACGAGTTTGCCAACAAAGCGGAGGATTCGCTGCTGAGAGCACGGCTTTTCCTCGGTGCTTCTTCTGACAGTGACCTGCTTCCCATGTCGGAGGCGTGGACTATCAAGGTAAGTGCTTAATGATTGTGCATGCCCGTTTGTTCACCATCAGCGCAGTTCAATATTGTCGGTCTCAACGCCCCGACCAATCCTATTTTTGCAGTGCGTTGTGTTGGAACCTTGTGCTATCCATGAACACTTAACCAATTTTTAGGAGACCGAGCCTCGAGCGCTTCACTTCCATACCTGCAGCTATGAGATCGATGTTAAATTGACGGCACCGATGCAGGCTCTCCTTATTGCCGCTGGCAACAACTTGGACGACTTGACACACACCTCACCTTTCGACGCCTGGTTCCATGCCCAGATATTGGGCCACGATCATAATACCATGTAGTTAGACGTACCGTATCATTTTGAGTTTTTTCATTGGCAAAAAATTGGTCAGGTACTAGCGAGCCAAGTCAATATGGAGAAAGCAGTAAACGGACCCTATATTCTTTGGGAACTTGTCCTTTCGTGGTTAGCTTCCGGCACTGCAGAAGAAATAAGCGAATTTTTGTTTCAAATATTCGTCAGGGACAAGCACGCGGCCGATAAAGCTGTAAAAGGACAGAGCATGCGGCTAACATTATGTTAAAAAGACGGAGAGACGTACCTGACCATCGGGCTTCCTCCCACCTCAAAAAAATGTCTGCCGCCCCAACTCGACGCAGCCCTGCACGCAATGCGAGGGTCCCCCGTCGTGCAGATGCCCCAGTCTCCTTTGCACTCCCCCCTGTCTCTGACTCCGAGGATTCGGACTCCGACATCGAACTTATTTCGCCCGTTGGTGCCACCAAAGAAGGACAAGCTCTGGATCCTGCAGAGCCTGGCGAGACATCTTCGGATAGTACTGGTAAGTGTGCCATTTGAGACACCGATGTCGAGGATTAACCACATCTTCAGTGACCATCGAAATCCGAGATAGCCCCACACCAGACCTTGGCCGTGAGTCGCCATACTTTCGGTGGCCACGTTCTGTTTTTAACAGAGTCATTGAACGCCAACAAGAGGAGGATTCTGATATAAGCGCTCCTACCTATTCCACCTTTGATAGCCCTGATCTAGATACTGTCGATAGTAAGCTCATATGGTTCTTTGAGTGGAAAACCTGCTGACTAGAATTTCATTAGCTTCTGAGGGGACATTGCAGGAGCGTGCCGATCGTCTAATTGCACAAATCAGACTCCTGCAAGGCAACACCGCAGATGAAGATCCCACACCAATTTCGGCGGTTTCTTCCCCTCATGCGCCGTCCCCAGACAATGGAGAATCAAATGCTATTACCGGGCTGCAAGGTAAGCTTCATTTTTTACCCCCACAATGGCTGGCGTCTCACACATTGAAAGGTGGCCCGCTGTGCCTCTACTTTGTCGGCATCCAGACGCTAACACAAACCACAATGTTCTGCCAATTCAGGCAGTTTTCGGATCCAGTCCCGCACGATGGCGGCCTTATCCTGCGCCTTCAGATTGCAGGTGGGCCTGTCGGTCGTGCACTGAGAAACATCACGCACCGACAAGTGTTTTATGTGGGAACCTCGGATGTGCCTGTTGACATGTCGTGCTACTATACGCATCATCAGTACAACTTCCGTGAAATCGCCTCACTGCAGGACATGGACGACGGACCACACGCAAATACCCTGTTTCTTCCCATCCCGTCTTCTCCACAGCGCTCAGAGCTGTTGCGAACACAGAATTCACCGGACACGACCCCAGTCTATGTGTTGTATGTGTACCACGAGGTCAGCATTGATACCGCCGTCTTGATTGGTAAACTCACTCGACACCGTCCTAGGATGCGCAGCCTTCCACCAACGCAGCCGCTCCTACTGCCTCTGGCCTTGCTTTGCCTGTGGCCGGTGCTACTGCAGATGCAAACTCTGTGACAGTTCAGTCATACCTGCTGGAACGATTCGCAGCCGAGTATGCAAACCTGCGTCTTTGGCGGGAGCGTCCTTATGGGAGTGCCTACAACCATTGCCTTACCGAGCGCGTCATCCTGTCTATCTGCAGCTCACTCAATATTGGGCTCATGGGCCGCACTCATACGCCCGCACAGATTGGTGGACTGACTTTTCACCTTGATGATGTGGTTAGCGCGGCAGGCATCAACATCCAGACATTCTCCACCATGCGTACCGAGTTTCGCTTGATCAAGGAAGCCCTTGTCCTCCTACGGCGCTGCAAGCGTATCGGCTCCCTGCCTCCGGTGTACGAGCCGCTCCACGAGTTCTTGGACTGCATGCTGGGTGATCGTGTGCTTGAGCCGGGGAACATGTACCTGGCCCATGGTGCCAGCGCTATGACCGAGACTGAGTTTAGTGTAGTCAGATGTACAATCGCTCACCTGATGCCACAGGTACGCACTGTGGTCGATACTCTTGGGCGTGCGTAGTCTGTTGCAATAGAACCTCGTGGCATTGTTTCTGTAACTGTCAAAACTCGATCAACACCGCCTTGAACGAACTTCCAATCAGCGGCAGTACACCTTCGGCGGAAGCAAATACAATGTACATATGTACCTCTGAGGGCGTGTTTGGATACATGGAATGCACTTATTTTGACTTCAAGGACAAGCTAGGCGGGGTGGAAGAGACCTTAAACGGGGATCGGTCCAGACAATAGATAATCACTCATCCGGTACAACGGTCGGCCGGCACAATTAGGACAGGATGAATGGATCAAATAGAATATGGTACTACATCTGGAAAAAAATTAACAGTTGGGCTGGAGCATTGAAAGGGCCATACCAAGCTAGAGTGTGAAAAACTTCGCACCAACTGCACGAACGAACTTGCACAGACCGTTCTCCACCATGATCGCATCAAAAACCATCCGCGTCTTCTTATCCCCCAGCCGCGCATCCAAGAACCGATAAAGACGTGCGAATCCCAGCCTGAACGTTTTCGAGAGTGGCCTTCTGAAAGCCATGTTGCAACTTTAGCCTCAATGGAACGAGCTCAAGCATCTCCAGCCCTTTCACTCCCCCTGCATTGATGTCACGAATTATCTGGCTTACAGTGTTGACGCTGGGGGCCTGAACTGCTCCTGCGTAGTGGAAGTCGGCAGTGAGCAGGAAACCAATGAGGTTACCGATTTCACGGAAGCGGCATGGCTTGGCGCAGCTGAGAAATTCGAAGCACTTGCGGAACTCGTACGCCCCGTTCCCCGTGTTCCGCGCCCAGTCAGGGCAGCCCTCTGTATGAATTGCATCCCAGTACAGCTGAACAAGATGTGTACCCCGGTTGGATTTGCGCTTGCTGTATGCGGAAAGATTGCAAAAGAATGTATCTGGACGACCTGCGAATGCCTCCACCTCTGTTCGCCAGGCCTGCGGAGTCGGGAAGAATGTGGTGGGTGCCTCTGTCGCAAAAGGGGATGCAAAGATGACGCCACGGAAAATCAAGCCACTCAAAAGACCACCAATTGTGCGAGCGTGGGCTGGGTCAAACGAGCGTCCGGGTCCTCGAGAATGAATCCGCGAGGGCCCGTGCTCTCGGAAGGGCAGCAGATAGTCGCGGTTTGCATTGACCCGAGCCTGTAATACAGTGGGCCTTGCAATTGTATGATAACCGTCAAGAAGGGGTTCCAGCTCGAGAAGATAGTCCAGAAAACGATTCATGAGCCGCAACTGAGCTGAGTCTTCGTTTGTAAGTCGAAGACATGTCAGGCGCAGGCTCAAGGTTGCTCTGGAGGCGACAGGTTCTGGTATTCGTACAGTAGAGTACGCATCTGGCTGAGCATAACAGCTGTTGTTGATTTTTTGTCAACAAGCGCTGAGCACGCAAGTGCGCTTGCGAAGCGTCGGAAGTCTGCTGGCGACTTGACTTTGAAGCAAGCGTCCCCAAAGACTTCGGTCTCGTAGTGTCCAAAGGCATACCAGACGCAGTCGAGAAGGAGAGCATCCGGGTTCCCCGCACGTACAATGCACTCCACAAATCCAGGCCTGTGCTCGTGACCTGGATTTTACTGGAAAGCGAAGCCAGGAAGCAATGATGTCGATGACGAGCGCAACAAAGAATGGCTCTGGAACATCGAGATCAAAGGTGGTGCGTCGAGTATAGGTGTATACCCCTCCAATTGCTAGTCCGTACTGCTCAGAGCGAAGTTCTCGGCTGGGTGGCCCGTGTTGAAAGTAAGATGAACACATGTTTGGCTAGCCGCCCGATCCAAGTCTCCGGCGCAGCATCATGAGGAGCCTGACGAATGACTTCCACGCAGTATGCGTCCAGCCACGTCCACAGGCCAAAAGTCGTCTGCATGATGCTTTGACGCCTAAGCTTCAGATCGAGCGTAGCCTGGGCTTCACTGACGTGAATCTGCTCGAACTGGGGCCATATTCTGGAGATGTGGAGCGATGTTTCGACAGAGCCAGGGCATGATAGCATGCTCGCAAAAGCAACGGTTATAGCCGAGGTGGGAAATGGCTCCGCCACAGTCTCGGCATCAACGAGATAGTATGCATCCTGGAGGATACCAAACTCGCGCTCAACCGTGTTGCCCTCCAGCCGTTGTACAATTTTGATCTCTATTACATCGGTAGATATTTCAACGTCCGTAAATGTTGCAGCATCTTAACCCACCTAAAGAAGCCACTGTGCCCCCCAAGAAATGATCTACAGCATCGTCCACATCCACGTCCATATCCGTGTTGGCCTGCTCTGCATCGGAAACATTGACGATGAGACCGGTGTTCAGCTTTGCACCCCGAGTAGCGGCAGCACGCAACTCAATATACTCCTTCGAGTTCCACAGCTCTAAAGCGGCAGTGAACATGCCATTTATTATGCACATCACAATCCGAAGACATACCTGCAGTCTCAGATCTGGTGCGACCACGATTCTGTCGCTTCCTGGGCGCCTTTGCTGCAAGTCCGTTAATAGGGCCTAAAGGTAGAGAGAAACACATAATGCACTCACATATTCCACTACCGGATATGCTGCTTGACGAACTTTTATCGGTGTAAGTTTTGCGAGCCCCACGCTTCCGTTTAGGTCGTGCATCGGTATCCCCTGTGATATGTTCAGTAACATTCATACAGCAACAAAAAGACTGACCAGCGGCAGCCGCAGCAGCTTCTTTCTCTTTCTTCCTACGCTCACGATCAGCCTTTGCTTTCAGCCGTCTTTCAACTGTGCACCAAAGAAGAGATGTCAGAGATGCGATGAGGATGAGATGATGACCTACGGCGGGCAGCGCTGACCGGTATCGCGGGGTCTGCCCATCCACGACCTTGGGTTTCAATCGGATTTCCCAGAGTATCAAAGGCCCCGGTGATAAGTTTTGGCTGCTGCAGGAGCTCACCATTCTCGTCAATCTCGTAACCCTTCTCCTGAACAACCGCGTAGGGATTATGAGCTGCAAACTTGTTGTAGTGTAGACGCCATCGACGCATAATTTCTGCGCGGCGCTCAGACTGCAGAACGAGGGCGCGGTCATCGGAAGGGGAGAAAGCAGGTGAAGGGCCAAGGACACGAGCCCCCGGACCGTTCTCCCATGGCCCGATCGTCTCCCGAGCGCCATCTACAAGGAACGAGAAGGAGCTCAGGAAACGGTCAGAATCAATTTGAAAATCGTAGGCTAATGCGAGCTGGTTGCTGAGGAACACAATGAGAAGTAAAAACATTCGGGCCATGAACGTAATATGCGCCCGCTCGTTCATGACCACCTGCCCGTCCGTGGCAAAATTAGCCTGAGTGCTCGAAGCACGGAAGTATCGAGATTCACAACTTAATATAGATCAGAAAACCGATAAAATTGTGAAACCAAAAAGGACAGCGCACTCAACATTCTGCATCTCCGCCGACATCTTCAACACGCGGTCATTTGCGGTTGGAAGAGCACCGACCACGACATGGCCCAGGCCATCGCCCATCCTTTCAGGCGGATACTGGATGAAAGTCAGGCGATACGCATTCTTGGCAACACTCTGTCCCTCTGGCGCAATGGCGGGACTACCGCCATGGTAGCTAAGCCCACAGAAGGAGAGCGAATCGAAATTTGAGAGGGTGAAGACCACACCGAGACGAGGAATATAGAATTTGCTCAGCGTATAGTCATCGGGAAGGCAAGAGCACATAGTCATCGTTGTGAGGCGGGCGGGACTGTCCTTTTCGTCGTTGTGAATTTCACCGAAGGTACTGAGCGAGTCCTTCAAGGTTTCTTCTGTAGATGGATGGTGAGAAATACAATACAACAATCAGAGGGAACAATGACACACTACTACCAAAAGCCACAGCCGGTGCGACATTCATTTGCAGCGTGTTGTGGAACGTGTTGCCAGGAAGCCCCAGCGGCGGGATATTGAGCATACTAGTGTAGTCCCTGATGACATCTGCAACCTCGCTCGGTGCCTGGTCCATTGAGGCGATACCAAAGGGTGCGATGGCCTGCAAAGAAGACGTCAGACAGAAAATTCTCCTTCAAAAAAACAGAGCGCACCAGAGTGATGTTCCGCCGCATCAGGTTATTCTCGCTAAATCCTCCAACTACCTTTGCCTCCTTGACGGGCGCCATCACACCTTTGGCCGACTGGTATGAGTTAGCGATTGTGTAGCAGCGACAACCTGGCTTGACAGGATTGCAGCCCCCCTCGCCGCGCTCAATTGCCAGACCACCCGACCAATTCCCATCATCATCGCAGGTAGGCCGTTCGAGACTGATTTCTTCAAGTGGACCCATAGCGGCATCAACGGCTGCACGCAGGTTGTCCTTCACATCTTGAGGAAAGTGGGACCTTGAAGGCATCAGATGCATCGGGAAAAGTGAGTAGTGTTGCGTACGCAGGGGTTAGGACTCCAAGATATACGTCCTTCCAGGGGTCTGTGCTGCCCTCTGCCCGGGAAAACATCGGCGTGTACGGAGTTCCGGCCCAAAGGCCTGCAATGCGCTCAAGTTTGCATCTGAAAGAGCACAAGCAGAGAATATTACCAGTGTCGTTAGCGGGGATATGCTGCACCTTCTCCCATTGAAGAATCTCTGCCATGTTTGCTGGAGAAATATCGACAATAAAGACGATGGCTTTGTTCGGAAGGGGCCGGAGCGGGTGATCGACTCGATAGTACGCCTTGGGGAGGAATGGATCGCGGCCAGGGAGGTCCAGAGGTTGAAGATCATGTGGAATAACAGAACTCATGGTGGGAGTACGAAAGAAAGAGGGTAGGAACCGTTTTTAGAACGCCATGATGATTCTGGTCATTGAGCAAAGTTCTCCAGGAGATTTGCGTCATACCTTGGCTGTCGGCTCATGGGAATGACCGATGGCACCGGTCGCCTGGTCTTCTAGAAACGGTTGCTTCCTTCTTTGGGAAAATGCTGTCTGATTGATCATTTTTGGAGAAATTGGTTTTCAAGAGCACTTCTGCCGCTTTGTGGAGGACAAACGAGTATGGATGGAAGTGAATTCACAATAACAAGTCATCCATATCGCATCTACCCCGGGGGAAAGCCCTATATGAATCACAAACAAAAATAGGGGCATTTCCCAATTACTCCCCGGAGATCTCATGCCTTGTCAGTTCGATGGAGCGACGTGTAAAAATGCCGATAGGCGATTCTTCTATTCCCACAGTGGCCCGAATTCCTATTTTCAGCTCGAGAACCTGATGCTGCATCAAAATCATGAATGCAGAAATATTGAGATTACAGGGCTTTCCCAGCGGTTGACATGGGCTTAATGGGTGTCAATATGAGCGCATAAATGCCCTGCATCGTTCTGTGAAGGACAGATTTGAGGGGGAAAGCTCAAGGAATGAGTGGGACAATATCTGTCCAAATCAATCAAAATAGGGGCTAGCTTGAGATTGACGCGTCAAGCCTTCGGGTTCTGTGTAGATCCGTCCGAAAATACTCAATATCCTTCCCACAGCTGCTCACGAAGGTTCTGAGCGCTCCCGGCCCGCGCTTCTTTGCTATTTATGCACACGCCAGATTTTTGAGCAGCTTCCTTTCTGTGATGAGCCTGATGTTGTGTAACATACTTGTCTATTTTGTACATGTGAACGTGGGGATCCCAAAGCGGTGATAGACGTCCATGCAGCCCGAAATGGGAATAAGTATTTAAAGATGCGAAAGGTGGGGACGTCACTCATCCATTGCTCCTTAAATGGCAATTCTACAGATGCTGTGTTCACACGAAGCCGGAATCTACACAAATGCGTATTCATTGATAAAACTGCATACAGATCTCCATCGCTTCCTTCCAAACCAGCCGCCGGATGTTCATGTTACGAGACGTGAGATCCACCCTCTCTGCCAGCCGCGCATCAAGCCATGCAATCTGGTTCGCATCGAAGGGTGAGTCGGGGGCATCACAGGGGACGTGAGAGAGGGTATCGAGGCCCGGGGCAAATGGATTGCGCTCCTCCCAGTCCTGTGGGTTCTGTGCGAGCAGATGATTCATTAGCAGTGGGTCGTCTGCAACAGCCCAATCAATCCCATGAGTCGTGATGTCCTCCACTGGTTCATCAGCAGGTTCAGCGCGATACTCGAGCCCTCGTGGACCATCTTGAACCATGCTGAAGAGGAAGATATCACGAGGAGATCGTGCACGTTCACGGCGGATATTGAGCGAGTGAGAGTTCCATGCGTCCGCCCATTCCTGGGCATCAGTGTTGATAGCGGGTAGGAAGAGATGATGGAGTAGCCAAATGTGGGACGCAACGGTGGGGTTGAGGCCGTGATTGACCTCAAGGTCGGTGAAGAACTTCTTCCATTTTTGACCAAAGCCGTGAGTCACGTCATACCATAGGCGCTCAATTCGTGTGTTGTGGACACTCCTATACAAAAACTTGGATTGAATAATCTACTGGTGAGACAAAAATATAACTCGCCGCCCCCATATGTAGGATCCTCTTTCCACTCCACGCTCGTCCTCCATGAACGCAGCAACAAGCACGTTCTCGGTGCCGTGGTCGCCGCGCACGCGGCTGGGTAGGCCATGCTGGGCAACCGCTTCACGGAAGAGATCAAGAACGGTGGTGGCGAAGATTGTTATTGCTGACGCGGATGCCGGTGACAAACCGAGACTTCCCATCGATGAAGCAGTGGATGACGATCTTGAAGCGGATGAGACCTGCTTTGGGATGAAAACACGTATGGACCAGTCAGGAAAACACACTTACCGTGCTGGCCATCATGGTGCCATAACGAGTTAGCCCCTGCGACATTATAGGGTGTGCGATGAATGAAGCGGACACCAAAGTTATTCGGAGCACCGTGCACCCGAAGATAGGATGCTGTGATGCGAGCACGAGGGACGTGATGACCGCCCGACTTGAGCCGCCCAATGAGCATATGTCGCCCAAAGTTGGGGAAGACCTGAAGAATATCAGAGACCAGCGCATCGAGTTGGGCATCGGTGAGTGTAGACACCGGGCGGGAGGTGGAGGTGTAACGACGAGCGGTGGTTCCGTCCTCCTGCCGAGCGGTGGCATAGACAGGTTGGCCAGGCTGGGCAAGGCCGTACTCGAGGGCACGTCGGCGGATGGTGCGTGCAGAACACTGGAAAATGGGGCGGAGGTGGGTTGTGCCGCGAAGCTCGAGAGCGTGAGATAGAAAGCTGGGGTCAATCTCCACCCGGGGGCGTCCGCCGGTCGGAGCGCGATGCGAAACAACAAGAGCTTGGCCTTGTGGTGGATCCTGAGGAGAGATGTCGTGCTTCATCGAGGGAGGAAACCATAGCAGTAATGCTCTGCTGCAAAGTGGCAAACTCTGCCGCCGAAAAAGAGGCTCGATGCTGGGAAAAAAGAATGTGAAGATGTATCTGAAAGAAAATACAAATTTCGTACAAGTTGAGCGGCTTGCAAGAAGCTGATGGCCTCCAGAGCTTGGCGCGATAGCTGGTCGGAGGCACCTCTCTGGGTCCGTAGAGCACGAATCACATTGCGCTCGAGAATTCCATAGGCAACACGGAGATTTTGGACAGGTTCAGGCACAGACACAGACATAATGTCAGCCAGAGTCGCAAAGACGGGCCTCTCAGTTTAAAAGAAAAGCCATTACGGTTGCGCGTGTTTGACTTGGAACCAGATCAGTACAAGAATAGCTGCGTTTTTCACGGGAGGTGACAGGAGCATGTGAGTAGGTACAGCACTTAGAGTGCCAAGCAAGTTGCCCACATGGGCAGATTTCCCATGGTTCGTGCCGGGGCGAACACATTATGCCAGTTCAGTGATAGCTGTAAAAGCGAGACAGGTTGTCTAATCCGTGGTTGAGATCTTTAGAGATCTTGCACAACTGTGATTTTTATGTGCTATGCATGTTTTTTTAAGAAAAATATTTTTCTGAGATCTTGCAAGATCTCGATTTTTTTTTTGTCTGCCTACTTTTTTTTTGCTCAAGATCTTGCAAGATCTCAAGAGGGCAAAAAAATGAAAACAAAATGTACACCAAAAAAAAAGTGGTGTCTTGCAAGATCTTGAAAGATCCTGAAAGATCTAGAGAAACTTTTGCTCACTGGGAATTTTGCATGGGATCTTTAGAGATCTTGCAAGATCTTGCAAGATCTCATGCAAAAAATGTGGGTCAGTGCACAAATGCATGTATTGTCCAGTAAGGTCCCTCAAAGACATCGGATCTATCAACCACCATACCTGCGTTCTGCAAAGCTCCAGTGCGAGTGCAGCTAGACCCCAATCTCCATCATCTTGAGTGCGTCCATGAGGCCGAGGCCGACGCGCGCTCGCGAGTCCGAAATATGGGGAGACTGGAGGCATCAGTATGGCTGCCACCGCGGATGTGTCAATACCTCGCGTCACTCACGTATCATTACGCGGCACAGTGCTTCATCAAATACTTTTAATTATATATGAATCAGCGACGTGCCACCACCAAAAGGAAAGACATACCAATGGTTGCCGTGTGGCTCGCAGGCCTGCACACAGTTCAAAAGCAGTTCTTCCGCGCAGTGTCACGCACATCGCAAATAAAAAGTCAGTGCGGTCCGATGCGCAGAAAAACAATACACATACTGTGTTGCTCCGAGCATGCGAGCCCTTGCAGATGCTGCGGTAAAGGCGTTAGACTAAAGGTATACGAGCATAGGAGTGCCAGACCGGCACAAGGAGGGAGGGAACAGAAGCCGCGCGCAGGGTGCCGGAGCGAGGAACCACAATGGCCCTGCGAAGAAACCAGCTGCAACCCTGCACGCGCAGCGCAATTGGGACCGGATGCGGGGAAGAAACTCAATATGAACAAATACCATAGTCCAGAGTCATGCGAATATAGAGGACTTGAAGAACTGGGAACATAACGGTCAGTGAGCACCGAAGATTGAACGAAATCTAGATAGAAAGCTACCTTGAATACAAAGGCAGGCGTGTGGTAGTACTGGCGTAGTTGAAGATCTGTGAATAAAACGAATGAAGCAGTATAGCATGAAGCAATACCCTCGAGCTCAATCCCAACACGTTGAAGGACGCGCGAGCTTCCGCAGGGAAACTGAATGAAGAGCAACAGGGTCAGTGACCGACGAACCAACGTGGATGAAACCTAAGCTTAACTTCAATCCGTAGAGAATTGAGGGACTCGCCAGTCTACGTCAAATGATTTGAATGGTGCTTTGAAGGAGATTGATTGAACTTGAGATCTAAATAACATGAGCGAGTGTCGAAATAAACGGAGTAAGAATGTGTACATAACTCCAGCTATGAAGTCGTGGTCTTAAAGGAGTACTTCCATAGTCACTGTGAATATCTGCATGAGATGAGATAGTCAGTAAGCAACGAAAAAAAGAACTGAGTTGGAATATACCTGGGATCAGAAACGCCCAGCTGACGCGTGAACTCGCCAAGGTAGCTAAACCAGTCAGTACACAATGAACGGACTATATGAGAGTGGTTGGCGAGTCTTGAAACCGGGCTGTAGAAGCAGCATCGAATCAAGCATTAGAAATAGAATATAGAACCCATACCTGAACTCGGACTTGCATAGCTTCGGCGGGAAGAGCTTAATAGTTAGTGTTTAAATGACATGAGAAAAATACATACCGAGTACAGGGGCACCTTTTGAAGGATTGGCTGAAATCGGACTTGCATAGAGCTTCGATGTGAATCTGAAGCAAGTAAGCGAAGAAATAAATAATAAATTCAGCAAGAAAGCATACACACCTTGAAATAGAGCGCGCGAGTCGCATGAACCTGGACTCGCATAGTCACGGCATAAAACTGTGAAGGTGGTAAGCAGAGGACAAATTGAGCAAGGAAAGCGTACCATGAGCTAGAATGGTCGTCTTGAGGTAGTACTTGAGGCATAAGTCTTGGATGAGTTCGGCGTTAGATATGAATAAGAATCAGGACTATCACGGCCAGTAAGGAATGTAATAATAATTAGGACGGAGCAAGAAAGCCACCTTGAAGTACACAGGCAGTCTCGGGTTTTGAAGACTTGTGGGGGGTTGATGACGCGGAGCTGCACGATCACGGGCGGGTAGATGGGGCGGCGGTCCGCTGTACAGGACATGTACCGCGCATGGATGCTGCGACGCCGATGTAGGGACCATCGAGCCCTAGGGCGAAAACTGCTTAAGCTCAAGGGGCTGCAATGGATACCAATCAGTAATCAAGCTCAAGAAGCCCGCCAAAGCCGCGTACCTAGCCGGCAACAACGCATCGAAATCACCCTCGAATATTCCCAGCGGCTATCCTGCAAACGCACATGCCATCAGCACCACCAGTAGCGACACGAAAAAACACACGAAACCAATACAAGCAGCGGGTCCCACGCAGTCCAAATCTCATCTCCAATAAAAAGGCTCCCCCGCTCGAGCGCTCCCTAACCTCCCAAAAAATAAGTGAAAGAAAGAAAGCGAGAAAGAAGAACGAAGAACGAAGTACCCGTCTCAAAGCTGGGGCTCTCCGCTGAACGCATGCCCGCTCCACAGATGCCCGTGCATCATGTCCGCACGAACGAGCTCGAGGCACTGGTCCTGAAGCTTGTCGTTTACTTGTGCGGGTGTATAGGTCAGTGGGACTTGAGTGGGTAAGGAGGGAGGGGAGAGGGGAAGAGCAGGAAGTGTGTGAAAGGGAGAGGATCGGACGAGGAGTGGAGGTAGTGGGAGAGGGGGGAGGGGGAGAGCAGGAAGCAGGAAGTGACAAGGAGCTGGGAGGTAGAGAGCGGCACGAGAAACGCATCTTCGCATGCTTGACGGCCGCGTACATCGCGCGTGCGAGTGGGGAGTGCCGGTACGTGTTGAGGAGGAAACTGTAGTCGGGCGGGGAGGATTAGTAACTTACGCCAGTCACAGGAGGAGGCGAAGGCTCACCCGCGCAGCTCCAAGAACCGCCAAATGGCATTCGCCACGATCTTGTCCTGAAGGAAGAGCCGCCGCTGCGCAGAAACTGCAAGGTTAACACAAAGCAGGAGCACAAGCAGCCCCCATCCGCCCCACAACAAACGATTATAGGTAGGGGAATGCAGACAGAGCGCATATATTCAGGTGAAGAGAAAGTGCAAACGGGGAGGGTGTGGGAGCAAAACCGCATGCTTAATAGCGCATCCCCATAGCCAGTGCGGTAAAAACAGGGTGCAAAGAGAGCCCGAGACGAAGGGGGAGGTATGGGATAAGGGTATTGGGGCAGAAAGGTAGAAACAAACGTTCGTACCTCAGTGACAACAACTGCTGACTCCTTGCCCTTCTAAGACTCCAGCTGACTCTTCAAGGTGAATAATAGATCTATGAGAGGTGCTGGGTCACTTTTGAGGCCCACCGACTTGATAATGGATGATTTACGCGTCCTTATTGGCGAAAAAACGTGGAAAATCAGTATTTTGCCGTTGAAGGGTGTTCTGAGGCCAGGAAAGCTACCAATCGCGGTCAGAACAGTCAGAAGGCCTTTGGAAGTAGACTGAATCGTACCATATCGTCCAAGGATGCGGGACAATCCAGAGGCAGACGCGAAGATGGTGGAGGACGGAAAGGAGCGGAGTTTGAAATACCCATCAATTTGCGATAACATGCGCAAACAACGCGTCGCGTCATCCCATTGCCGCCAGCAAATATTCCCAACCCACCCCCGTTATTAAACACACATAGATTCAGATTCCTCCCGTTGTTTCTATCAATTCCAGTGAGCTCCGAATTAGAAATACATTATAATTAAGAATTAATCCGAGACAACTTCCTCCTCTGCGCTGGGCTTGGATCTCGAAGTTCGGGAACGTGTTCCGTAGTTCGATGTGGTGGGTGTGGGTGTTTGCCTCTATTGATAGGTGATTGAGCCAAGTATGATATGCCGACAAACCACATGAAGCTTTCTGCGTGGCCTTTTTCTTGGCTACAGGTTTGGGCTTCCTTGTTTTTTTCTGCAGCTAGAGCAAGGAATTAATCACATAACATATCGGCGGGTACAGGAGACTTACTGGTGTGAAAGCCTCCAGAGTTTTAAACTGTGTAGGAGGGATTGGGCCGGGAGCGGGGAGACGAATCTATAAACGGATGATGTGAGAGATTGTTCAAGTATCGCAATGCCTACCTTGAGCTTGTCATTATTCGGCTTCCTGAATCGTGGCGGGGCCGCTTCCGTGGCCTTCGCTTTGGCGGCCTTGATTTCCTCCGGAATCTTCTCCTCCTGGATGTTCTCTCCCTCCCGCTCTCGAAGTGCTGTGCGAATCCACATCATATTTTGGCAATGAATTTCATGAACAATGTCGTTGTCGTTGTCTTCTGGGTGAAAAGGTCCCCAAACTCATTACTAGCGTTGCACTCAAAGAGAGCACTCTGGAAGTCGTCAAAGGAGAGGTCGTCGGTGATGAGTAAGATAACCGTGAAGGGGACAAGTATGAAGCGAGTCTGTCTCCGTCAGCACATTGTTTCCTGGAAGTATACTTTAATTTCATCAGCAAAATTAGGGTTGGTACGTACGCATTGCCAATAGCTCTGCTTCGCCCTCGGGACCTATCATCTCCTCCAGCTTGGTCACCTCTTCTGTAAGAGAAAGAGGTGCATCGGCATCGAGAACCTCGTCAAATCTCGACCATCCCTCGCTCTCATTCTCAAACTCATCGTCGTCCTCATGCTCCGGCGTCGGCATCTCGGGGCTCAGAATGTTGTAGTAGGCAGGGGGGAGGTCATTGTCGGTGGGATGGGACCGAGGCTCATTGGGATCATCGACCTCCATGTGGTCGTCATCTGAATAAAACTCATTGGATTTGTCCTCGCAGTCGGTATTCACAGACATGGCATTGGGGTTAGGAATGGCATCGGAGAGGATGGGAATGGGGGAGGGGGATGAGATCTCATTTTCAGACTTGGAATCAGGCTCTGAGGCGGATTCGGACTCGGACGAGGAAGGTAGTTGGTAGCTGGGAGATGTGATACCATAATGCAGGTGTCAAGTGTGGGCAGCAAGCAGTTGCCCGCAGTGAGGTGAACAATGACATCTTTTTTTCTTGCATTTTGCCATAGAGCATGAGAGGTTATGGTGGGGAGGGGAGGAATGCGCTAACAAGTTGTGAAAGTTTTGTAAGCATTGTCGTGTTTCTCAGAGATTCTCAGATGGACAAAGGAACAGGGTGGTGTCGGGAAGAGTAGAAAGAGTTATTATGCAGTTCAAGAGGCGCGAGGGAGACCAGGAATGGGCCTTGAAAGTGTTGAGGAAAAGCGTACAGGTCCAAAAACCGTTGGATCAGAGATCACGCCGCTCTGACTCAAGCACATACAAACACGGCACGGATTTCATCTTCTGGGTGCCCAAATGAGTGCTAGGGAGGCTAGGAGGGCGATGGTTAAAAATGTGTCAACACACACTCAAACTGACTGCATTTGTCCCAAATGCCTTGTATGCAGTCGGTCCAAGTGCCTTGAATTGCAGTCGTTTTAACTGCAGTCGGAACGAGTGCCGAAATCCCGGATCAAGTGCCTAGGCACTTGATCCGACTGCGATCACTTCCCACAGTGTCTCGTTCTCGTACCGCCCAGGCCTCATCCCGCTCACACCTGTCCCGTCCCTCCCGGGCGGCTTCGGCCCCGCGGCGGACTTCATCATCACCAGCATCTCGCTCCCCACCGCGTCCCTCACCGACACCGTCCCCGCGCAGGCGCTCGTCGCGTGGGCCACGCGCGCGCCACCTGGTGCTGCTCGTGTCGGGCTTCGGCTGCACAGGCTTCCCGGGCGCTGACGCGCAAGGGCCAGTTGGCGCGCACGGGTGAGAAGCTGCGCTTCCGGGTCGGCGTGTGCGGGCAGTACAAGCCCGCGCCGGTCGAGACGGTGCGCACGTACGCACTCATCACCAAGTATGCGGTCGACGATGTGCGCGCGGCGAAAGAGCGCGAGATGGCGTCGTGGGACGCCGATCCGGACAACGCCGAGTACGATGTGAGCGCGGCGCCGCAGCGCGGCTGTGGAGCCTGAGCCGAGGACCTGCGGCGCTTCGAGCAGTTCAGCTCGTCAGAGACCCTACTGGACACACAGTTGCTGAGGCTTGTGTGGATACGCCGCACCTTTAACGTTGGGCAGGCTGGCGCGGAGGTGATGCAGCGAGGTGGAGCGCGGTCAGGAGGTGTACAGGGACGCGTGGGATGTGCACGGCTCTGTGGATGGCTTATTGTCTCATTTCATTCCTTTTCTAATCTTCGTTCGCCACGCATCATCGTGGCCGACAAGGAGCAGGCCAAGCTCCGATAAATGAGCCGTATACCGCGTTTTGCTACCTTGTCCAGCGTTTGACGGTAAGCCCGCTCCCGCCTCGCCCCCTTTGTTCCTTCCGCGGATATCTTTTCCCCTCAGCTCTACACTCGCTACTGCATCGTCTATCATGAGAAGCTCACAGCTGAGTTCAAGGCGCTCAAGCCGTACGTCTGCGACTCTAAACTATGTGCGTACCAGTATTACACCCTCGGTGTCTTACTTGGGCCCAAGTCATTATCTTCGTCGTCATGCTAACCTCGACCCAGTCCGAGCCACAACCTGCAGACGGTCGACCTGTTCGTGTCGCCCACGTTCTCGGCCGCTTCTGAGGGCGTCGTCGATGACCCTCTTCCCATCGGCATGGGGATCCGCGTACCGCTGCCCGACCCTGGTCGCATCGTCACCCCCTGACTACGAACTACGCACAATGTACCAGAATGCCTATGGCGGCGCTACTTCCGCCGCGGCGACCCCAGCAGCGCCACTTCCGAAGAAGGGGCTCGATGGATTGGTCGAATTTGACGTTGTCCGTGCCGCTGGTGCGTGCTTTCTTTCTTACTAATTATATGCGCGCCGATGTTCTGTATACTGGCAGTACGCAGGTGCGCGTGAGCATCATCATGATGATTGACTCTTTATCCCTCTGCGAACGATATTGAAAACAAATGCCCGACACGCCCGATTTCACTCAAAACTAGTATTATTGTCAGTACTAGTGGGCTTCGTCTTTCTCCGTAGAAAATCGGCTAGAGGGTGTTAACGCCGATGTGGTTAAGGAGCCTGCCGGTGCGGCGGCGACAGGCAATGAGACAACATTCAACTCGGACCGCGCTAGCGCAAGGCGCAGGCGGGCTGGTTCTGAGCCCGACGGACATTTATTAGATGGACTGAGTAGACTGAATAAATGTATGCTCATTATAGCTTCAATCCCACCAGACTGGCGCAAGCAGCGGCGGAAGATTCCCGTATTATTTTAGTGCGTTTTCCCTCGCTTTTCGGTCTTCCTAATACACTGATTTTTCCACCAGATAGTGTCGTAGATTTTTCGTTGGTCCGTGTATACATACAAGGAGTCTTAACACATTGTCGTTAAAAAAATGTTCTGGCTGTGGTAACCGGGGGAAGTCAGACAATAAAGATATTCTCGCTGAATATCGATGACTCAGGGACGAGTGGAAGACCATTCGCCAAATGATGGCCCGGGGGCTGTGTACGGTCGGCCCGACTTGCGATTTCTCTTCCTCGCCATCATGGCTTGGTTTTGATAAAAGCTTAATCGTTAGGCGGCTCAGGATATAGCCTCTTTGCTCATTTTGCGCTCAACAGGTTCCCAAATTATGCTGTAGAATTCTTTCCGTGGAATCTCGAATTTCGTTTCTTTTAATTTCGGATCGAATTCAGAAAACTGAAGACGGCTGCGGCGCTGGTGGTAGAATTCAACTACAAACCAGTAGACTCCTGGAGCCCCAAATGCCTTTGCTCACCTTCGACACCCACTGCCCCAAATACTGTACTGATTGACACCCATCACTACACTGGCATCTACTGGCATGCACTATTTTTAAGGCGCTTCGTAGGCGGTAAAATGCTGTTAACGCCTCCTTCCTGTACCTCCACCATCTCACCCTAGCTCTGTATTGGTGCACTATGGCAGACCCCATTACAATCACCACAACTATCATCACACTTGCAACCTTTATAAAAGACCTCATTGATGTTGGACAGAACATCAGGCGCTCTATAGAAAAAGTGTGTCCGCCGCTGGAGAATTCATTCGCACTTACTGAAGGACTTTAGGTCGGGGAGAATCGAAGACGCGTACGGGAAGTTGTCGATGATATTCTGGGCACGCTGGCACAGCTGGCCAACCTTTCGCGAGGTCGTGAAGGTAGCTTCCAGGCGCAGGAATTGTTAGACGCCCTCGGAAATCTCAAGGCGTGAGTAGATTATGCTTGAAGCCAGTTCATGCATGAGCTCAGGGCTTTCACTCAGGGACATGCTCCATGTTCTTGCCGTCGCCCAAAAGATCTCTGCCCCAGAGCCTCGCTCAGGCTTTCACGGCCTGCAGTCTCAATTCAAAAACTGGCTGGAGCGTGAAGATGTTGAGGCCCAGGTCAAACGTTTAAACAAGCATGTCAAAAAATGCTACATCCAATTTACGGTGAGCCCGCTCCATCCTAGAAAAGGGATGTGACCAATGCGGTGTAAAGGCATTTTCTGCCGCTCGAATCGAAAATACCTCAGTCCGGGTGGAGCAGAGGTTGATCACCAATTCGGTGGAGCACCACGCGAAGCTACAACGCCTTGAGGGAATGGTGACTCGAGTATTAGTCCAGACTCAATTTGGACTTGATGTGGTGAACCGCACGATCGAAATAATTGCTTCGGTAGCTTCCCCATCTCGTTTATTGGCAGTATACTCACTCCCTGAAGGACCCAGGCCAACAATCGATCGAATCACAGTTTCTCTCCCTGCAGGCCATGCACCTCGTTGATGCATTTCAAAAAGTACACCGCATCCACCTACTTTCGATCTGAAGAACCCCACTGGGATCCCGTGGAAGAGCCCCTGAAAATCAGTTTCCGACAGCCCAAATCGGGCTTGCACATCCTCCAAAAGATCCTTACGGTCATGCTGCAAATAGAGGACCACCCGACCACACTTTCTACGAAGGATGCCACAGAAATGCTGCTAGGACTCGGGGGAGAGCTCTCCTGGTCGGGTTTGCAGTCGGTAGCAACAGCATCGAGTACGCTGGCGGTTCAAGTGTTCCGCCACTTGGCCTCAGGGGAAAATTTTGTGGGATGTCTACCACGGCTGGCCTTTGCTCTCCGGGGCCTCTCACGTCGATACCAATATCAGTTGCAACACGAGTCCGCTGTTCAAGCCAGTGAACAATCTGTTCACTGGTGTCATTTTGCCTCCTCTAAGAGCACACTGCAGGCAGACAATCGGGCACTGTTATTGATGTCCTTGAATATCCATTCCACCAACCTTCGTGCAACGGGACAGGTCGATCCTGCTATTTCTGTTGCCACAGAGGCTCTCGTCTTGAGCCGGGCATTATTGCCAGAAACATTCCAGTTGGCATCTACTGAGCCCGACTGGGCTCTTCAATACCCAGAATATGAATTCCAGGCATCCAAATGCACTGAATCATTTTTCTGTCTCAGTGCCGCCCTTTCAGATGCCTCTCGACATCGTGAGGCATTCCTGGCTTCAAAGGAGGGCCTAGAGGTTGTCACCCGTTTTGCAGGGGCAATACCTCCTCCCTCAGGAAGCAACATTGATGCGTTTTTCAACCACATGTGCAAAATGGCGGAAGCAGGAGACCTACCTCAGGACTCTCTTGCAGATATTGTCATTTTGTATGGCAAGCTTTCCCACATCTACCCACAGAAATTCTCAAATCAATTCATCCTCGTTCTCTACGCGCGCGCATATTTTTTCAACCACGATACTGCGGCCATAAAAGCTTTACGGCTGTTCCTGGAACCCAGTTGGCGGTTGCCACCACCAATTATGGACAAAAGCACTTCTGTTTCGTGGATCGACGGCTGGGTGGTGGAAAATGCCCTTCGTGCATACTACAGGTGTACGAGATTCGATGCCATTCAGATCTTCATTGGACATTTGGTTCAAACACACTTCGAAATCGCCATGTTGGTGCTACGTGAACAAGTGTCATCTCCTACTTTGGAGTCCGATAGCGATTGGAACACCTGTTCCGGTACCGTCAGTAGCATCTTTCAAGTCTTCTTGGGGCTTTCCGGTCCAGAGCAACTTCTCGTCTTGGAGCCACTTGCTGATCTTGTCGCCTATTCGCAAAAAAAAATCGACTTTTCCCTTCCATCGTCAATGAACTGGGATTTTGACAGTATTCTGCAGTGCTACTGCCGCATGTTGAGCCAAACGGGATGTCTCGGCGATGCACTAGACATCATTCAAGACGCTTTCCGGTACAACCGGTCACGAACCCCGCCTCAGGCCGTCAAAATTGATTGGCTTGGCCTTCAGGCCCTCGTCTTGGCCGACATGGGCCGTTTTCCTGAAGCAGAAACTGTTCTCCACGACGATGCGAAGAAGTGGGACAGCCCACATGTCCATTGGCTCCTCTCAGTCGTGGAATCTTGCATTCTTCGACAGACTGGCAGAAAAGAACAGGCTCTGGCACTACTTAAGAGGCACATCTCGGAGGTTCCACCGGTATATCATTTTCTACTTTCGGACCTATCTGCCACACAGTTAGATGTAGGCCAGACCCAAAGTGCCTTCGAAACCGCGGAAAGAGCAGTTATTGAATGTCGAGAACTTTGCAAATCTAGTCCTCATGAACTCCAGCCCCGGCTTGCTGTTGCCCATGCACTCATCGTCCAGTCTAATTGCTTTGCCGCACTTGGGTGGGCGGAAGAAGGCCTTGCAGTTGCCCAAGAAGCAGCTGCGATATATGCGGGACCACCGTGGCGCGGGTTTTGCCCAGAGGAATATCGGCCTCAGGAATTAAGCACGAAGGCGTTCCATACGTTATCACTTCGTCTCGCCACTTTAGGGCATCGAGACGAAGCGCTGGTAAATGCCGAGAAGGCAGTCGAGGAATACCGCGAGCTGGTATCGCTGGCGATCTGTCATATCACGTCCCTCGCAGACGGCCTCCGCAATCTCGCATCAAGACTCTGGGACGTTGGCCGCATCGACGAATCCATCACAGATGTAAAAGAGGCCATCAGCCTCTTGCGGGGGGTGGCTGACCAGCTGCCACATCATTTCCCGACTCTTGCCGATGCGTTGGAGCAGCTTGCGGAGTACCTGTCGGTTCGAGGAGATGCGGAGGGCTCGTCAGCTGCGGCGTCAGAGTGCGCTCTTATTCGGGAAAGGCTCATCTCGAAGGAAGGGGAGACAGAGGCAGAGAGCGACTCGGAGTTTTGGGATGCAGAGGAAGGAAGCGGGCCGAGTTGTGAAGAAGTCGTTTCGGAGGGTGCGGCGCTCGCCATCACAGCGCGGACTGAGAGTGACCACGGATGTCAGCGGGGTGGAATATCGCCGTCCGAAGCAGAGGAAAATCAGCTTTCCCCACCAGAGTCCGCAGGCGCATCCGCCTCCACGGTGGAGCTCGAGACATCCCCGGCCGCCCAGCAGGGAGTAGCGCCGAAAGAGCAAGCCGAGGTGCCAGCCGCGGAAAAAATCGACGTTGGCAAGCGATTCAAAATGAAGATCGAGCTGGAGAGCTCTCCGCTCGATGTCATGTGGATCCTTCTTGCACTTCTAGGTCTAGGTTGGGCTCTTGCGCTTGTAAGGAAGTAAATGATCTTTGCAATATTTTTATTTGGTATCTTAGACATGAATGTATATATTTTCTAAACATATTGGTTGTGAGTTCGGAGCATTTCATTTGGGGGATGAACTTGGATCGTGATGGGATGGCCCTGCTCTGGACTGCCCGTAGAGGAACTAACAGGCTTGCCCGCGGGCGCCAAAACCAGTACATCTAAGGGCGGATCCACAAAATTCTTCCTGCCCACCAATGCGCCCATACGCAGTGCACCTGTCAAAGCCGCAGGCAAGCCGCACAACATCTGCGCTCAATTATCCGGACCATGTGCGAGTTCTCCCCAGATCAGACGAGCAACAACGTGCGGCAGCCAATGCCTCGCTCAGCCCCCTCTCCCAGCGCCGCAGGGTCCAAGACTAGGTCCAACGCGCGACGAGTAGCGGCACTTGCCCGTTTCCGAGTTGCGCTTTGCATTCGTCTACGAGTAGCGCCGGGCATCCGTTCACGAGTAGCGCCGGGCATCCATTTACGAGTAGCGCCGGACATCCGTCTACGGGTAATCCTCTGCGTCCGCCGAGACAGGTCGTCCGCCGAGACAGGTGCGAGTCCACCGGAAATCAAATCCTCATGCCTTGTGCCTTGCGCCGCGGGGAATCCGCTATCTGCGCACACGGCAGTGGGAACAGGATCGGTAGTTAACTGGCTATCGTCGGCGGGCAGGCGAATCCACCCCGAAGCGAATGACCTGGAACTTCTCGATAGCCCGTTCGCATGCGCAGATCGGCGGCGCAGACGAGAAAGCTTCGCGCTCTGCCGCCGCTCTGTGAACGCGCCCGCCGCGCGCCTTACTCGCCGTCGTCCGGTCAAGCTGCGCAGGGATATCCACGCACACGCACCCGCGCACCTGTATTTCCATTCCGCACAAAGCGAGGTTTGACGCCGGGGAAGAAAGCGTTCTGCGGAAAAGGACGGACGGACCCGGACAGCGTCGCAGGAAGGGACGCCTGTTGCGTTGCGGGGAGTGCGATCCAGACCCAAACCCGGGGCGCGAACCTGAGGAGAAGAAACACACAGTACGGGCGCGTCCGAGTCGCGGCGTGAATAGGCGGGGCACCGCCGACCAGGCACTTGCGAGTCTACGTATGGCATCCAAGGGCGTGGCGTGTCTATCGAGATACTTACTCGGCGAGCAGCTTCCAAGCAGAGTGTCGACACCCACATTTACGCGTTCCTCGGCGCGCGCCTACGAATTCATCGACGGATGTTTTACCGGTATGCTCAGCGGAGCAAAAAGAATGAGAAAGCTGCTTGCGGCGTGCTATCCTAACATGTACAAACAGCGCTACCACCACCACTGATGGCGCGTCAAACTCACTGATGGCGCCCAATGCTTTCCCCGCCTCAGCGTCCGCACAAAAAAAAAACTACGTAGGGCACACAGGCGGCAATTTTTTTGGTCTGTACATTCCTTGCCGAAATGAAAGTGGAATGCAACGCGCAAGGGCCAGCTAACTCAACCAAAATCACAAAAGAATCGTCCGCGCAGGATTGAAGTTAGCAGTAATCAACGTCAGCCAAACATTCCTCAGCGTACCCTTCCTCGTCAGGCGTAGGGGCCATTGCGGCTAAAACAAGCTCCAAATCAGACTCGCACACACGAAATTTAAAAGCACTGCACGCACCGCGCTCCTCCGAGTCTCGACTCCTATTATACTCTCTTTCCACCGCCGGAGCCGCGTGTCCAGCGGAGCGAGCGCTACTTTCTCCCTGTCCTGCTCACGCAGCTCAGCCAGGTCTGCGTTATATATATTCACGTTCAATCGCATTCAGAGTGAACAGACGCAATGAATTTGGACCTACGGTTACGGGGACGGCCTCTGTGTATGGAAACAGAAAACGCGAAAGGTAAGTCATGCCGCCCTAAGTAAAATCTCGCCGGTCAAGGAAGAGGGTAATTTGTGCATGAAGTGATTTACGATGATACTTATATCGCTCCTCGCGAAAGAGGCGGATCCTCATGTCAGCAGCCTGAGTCCCGAGTCCAAGGATTGCAGAAAGTCGTGAATTAGGGGCTGTCGGAGCCGGAGATTAGATGTTGTCACGTTTGTACTGGCTGAAATTGCATGCTATAAGACGTACAAAAACATTGAGCGAGAGTAGTGAGATGAGATGTATCGACGAGACAGATTTGAGATGCGAGGTAGCAGTAAAAGAAAAGAAAAATGGACAAGTAAAGTAAACTGAGGAAAAGCAGGCATGCGACGACAAGAAATGAGAGATCAAAGGGAAAGAGCGAACCGGGAGAAACTTTGCTTCCATCCGTCACCCGCTACTGCCAGTACTGCTGCTGCTGCCGTCCCTGGTAGGGATAGAACTCGTTTTGGCCCTGCGAGTACCCCAGATGCGCCTGCGGCACGCCCTGCTGGTGATGCCCACTCTGCTGTGGCCCCGCGCCGCCCGCGCCACCGCCCCCAACGCCGCCCGCGCCCCCGACGCCCGAGAACCGGTTCCCAGCATAGAACCCCTGCCCTTGCGGCCCGCCCTGTCCCTGTCCCTGTCCCTGCTGCCCCTGCCCCGCACCCTGTTGCACACCCCCGCCCCGCGCCGGCCCAACCCCCACATCCTTCGCCGCATACGGCTTATACGCCGTCTCAGGACTGCCGCCCCTCGCCGCCTGCGGCCCCCCACCGCCCCCGCCCTGCCCACCCAGCCCCATAAACCCCTGCCCCGCCCCATATATCTGCTTCCCATACTCCCCCCCGCCCACCCCACCCTGCCCCAGCCCGAGCGCGTGCCCCCCATGCCCCCCCTGCGCGCCCTGCCCCTGGTGCTGATATTCCACCTCATACCCCCCACCCTGCTGCTGCTGATACAGCCCCTGTGCGCCGCCATACCCCCCGCCCCCGCCCGCGCCCACCTGCCCCTTCAGCCCCACGCCCAAGCTCCCCGGCTGGCCCTGCACCGCCGGCCCCGGCACCGGACCCGCGCTCCCTGGCACCGGCGGCCCCGCAAACATCGTCGGGTACTTCACGAACGGCTGCGGCACATACGCGTTGTTGTACGGCGCGCCGTAGTACTGGCTCTGCGGGTACCCATAGTAGTACGGCACGGGCGGCGGGTACTGCTGCGCCTGCGGGCCCGCGGCGGGCTGCGGCTGCTGTTGCTGTTGCTGTTGCCCCGCGCCCTGCTGCTGCTGCCCTGCGGACTGCCCGGAGAGCGGCGGGAGCGCGCCGGCGTTGGGATTCTGCTGCTGCGCGCCCGGCAGGCCCTTGACCTCCTCGTGCCCCAGCACACCCCGGTTCCCGAACGCACTCTGCTGGTACGTGTCGTAGAAGCCCTTCATAACCCAATCGTGAGTCTCCATCATCGACACAATAAAATAAAATAAAACCGACCCGCTGACTATCCGCATGCCCGTAATCCTGCGCGCCAAACCCACCGAGGTGCGCGCCCTGCTGGTGCTGCCCCTGCGCGCCAAACGCGCCGTACGGATTCGCCTCCTGCGCTTGCCCCGCGGGCGGCGTCGGCGCGTGGAAGTATGGCGACGCCGCCGCCGCTGCCGGCTCGTTCCTAAAGTAGCTCGAGTGCGCGTGCGCGGGGCTCGGCTGGTGTTGCTGCTGCTGCGCAACCACGGACGACTGCTGCTGCTGCGACGGGTCGATGTGCGTCGGCAGCCCGTGCTGCGCGTACTGGTGCTGCTGCTGCGATTGATGCTGCTGCTGGTGTTGCGGCTGCTGGTGTTGCTGTTGCTGGTGTTGCTGTTGTTGCTGCTGCTGGTGTTGTTGTTGCTGTAACTGCTGCAGATGCGGCGGGATGTACCCCATGTGCTGTTGCTGCTGCGTCGCCGCCTGCGCATATACCTGCTGCGGGTGGTTCAGCTCCTGCTGCACCCCGGGCGACAGCGGCGTGGGCTGCGACGAGGCGAGCGCTTCTGCCAGCGGTACGACCTTTGGCGGCTGCGACACGGCGGGCGACGAGACGGACGTCGGCATCGAGTGCTGCGGGATCTGCGGGGACGACGACTGCTGCTGCTGGGGGAGACCCTGGAACAGCGAGGAGCCGAGGGACGCAGACGTGGGCGGCACGGAGGCGGGCGGGGGCGGCTCGTGGTGCTGTACTGTGGCGGGCACCTGGGGCGTCGGAGGCGACTGCGGTTCTGGGGCAGGAGGCTCAGACTCGGATCTTTAGTAGTCGTTAGGCTTTGGATGACCAACTGATAGAGCGCACTTACGCGTCGAAGGAGCTCTCGCCCCCGAGGCTAAGGCTACCAAACTGCATGCCGACCTTTTCGACGCCGGAGCCGAAGGAGCTGGGCATGACGACGGGCTGGTCGATTGTCTTGTACCGGGCGCTGCTGCGGTGGGACGTCGGCACAGGCCGTGCGGCGGTGGCCGGTTTTATGGACGGCGACGGGGACACCACGGGCGGAGCGGGTTCGGGTTCTGACGCGGGCAACGCAGACTCCTCGGAGGGAGCAGGCGGTTCTTCGACCTGCTGTTCGAGGACCTGCTGTGGTTCTGATTTCGGTTCATCCGACGGTTCGTTGACGGTTGAGGACCAAACGTCGGCGGCGGATGTAGAGGGTTTGGCGATTGGAGCCTCCTCCTCCCAGGTGGGAGACT
This sequence comes from Mycena rebaudengoi, assembly GCA_029282285.1. Lineage (NCBI taxonomy): Eukaryota > Fungi > Basidiomycota > Agaricomycetes > Agaricales > Mycenaceae > Mycena > Mycena rebaudengoi. Next base: position 293,110 of record JARJCX010000142.1, read on the forward strand.
GGACGGTGGTGGGCTCCTCCCAGCCGCCGACATCCTGGGGTTCCGGTTCGGGCGCGGCGGGGGAGATGGCTGGCGGAGGTGGTGCGGCTGGGGCTGGCGCGGGAGGCGGGGGCGTCGGTTTCTCTTGGGGCCTGGTGTATTTTAGTCGGTCTTTTGCAACAAAGAAAGAAAGAAAAAAGAAAGACGAACCGTGCGATTTGGGCCCAAGACATTTTTGACGTTAGCGGGGTCTTTGATATTTTTGCCTGCGGCACAGCCAGCGAGGCGGTGGAGCCGTTGACGTCGGTGTCTGGGCCCCAGGTGGAGGTCGTGGTTGTGCTGGTCCCACCCCAAGACGAGGGCGTCGCGGTTGCGCTCGGGGTGTCGAGCTGGTCTGCCCAGTTGTTTGCGGGCGGCGGGGCGGCGTCGGCGATGTCCGGGCCCCACGCTGCGGTCGAGTCCGGGGTCTTGTCTGCGGTGGGGGGCCCGTCTGCCCAGGCAGAGACGGGGGGCGACTGGGCGGCGACGGTGTGGCCATTGGTGGGCGCCGCTCTCACTGCGCCGCCGCGGCTGCGCGGAGCAGCGCCGCCACGTGTAGACCCGCCGCGTCCGCCGCCGCGTCCGCCACGGCCGCCACGAAAGTCGCCCCGGGACGCAGAAAAGGAGTCCTTGGAGACGTGGCCCGGGCCAGTCTGTCCCTTCTTGTCCTTTTTGCGCGTGACTGCGCCCCACTGTTCCGCACGGCCTGAAAGACATGAGCACCGGCGCGCGGAATGAAATGGGCGGGTTACCATCGCTGATTCTGGTCGCAGCAAGCTCGACGTCGCCGCCGACCTCTGCGAGCAGAGACTGGAGGTCTGTGGAAGAAAAAAATGAGCGCGTGCGGTGGGCGGGGACAAAAGAACGGACCGTCATTGGACCAGGAGGGGAAGAGCTCCTGGAGCTGTCGTGCCTGTGTGCGGTACTTTGTTGTGTCGGGGGCGTCTGGCGGCGCGGCGCGGATGGCACTTTTATACGACGACATGGTGGAAGATACGGTTGGGAAATAAACAACACCATACAAAAGCTCGGCTTAGCCACAAGCCTGTGCCTGCCTCATGTTCAGCCTTTCTGCAGACTTCTGTGTACGCAGTGAGGAATAAGACGTTGAAAAAAGGGATACCAATGTATGTATGTCGTGTTTCTCGCCCGAAATAAATAAATATAATCATTTCACTCACACGACCCTCAAAAAAAATCAAACCCTCTCAGGCTGAGTCCATGTACCCTCCCGACAGTTTTCTTGCTTCAATTCTGCAAGCGCGTCGTGGTTCAAAAAAAAAAAAAAAAAAAAAAGTACACGTGCACCAACCAGTTCCAACCACCGGTGACCAATCACAACATCGTGCGATTGTTGCTGATTCACATCATCGGCCCCTCTGCTCTCACCTCCTCGCATGCACCTGGCGTTGTCAATGCTCAAGTTTGCGCTGCCAGGCTCATGTACAAGCTCAATCTCTTCGCTCGCGCGTTCCGGTTGAAGAGCGATTAGACCAGTTCTCTGGTCCCTCAACGTCGCACCGCACTGCGCGCCCTCTCCACTGCCTCACAAGCCCAACATACCTCTTCTACTCGGTTGCAGCAGCACAAGCAGGTGCGATATCGATATGCCACTAGACCCGCGCGGAATAATCCCGATCCGCACATACTCCGGTGCGGCGGCGCCCCAACGCCACCGACAACGCCACCTCTCCACCTCCTTCCTATAGCTAGTCTCTCCAGTGACAGACGCTTAGCTCGTACCTCGTGCTCCATTCCCCATTTCACCTCATCTACCCACCCCCCGCAAAAAAAAAGCGAAAACTTTCCCGATGGCACAGCGCACGTACGTCTCCCTTTTTTTTTTTTAAATATAGTAATCCCCTTATTTTCTTCAAAGCCGAAAAAACCATGGTGTCCAGCAACCAGCCACTCCCCCCACTTGATTCCATTCCTGCTAACCCCATGACCATCATTAACGTTCATGGGACTTGCGACTTCCGCATATCGCAACCAGTCCACATGTAAGTACAATAACGACAACCGGCCCCGGCCCCGGACTCCGACTCTACATACACATATCCCCGCGCACCCTCTCCTCAGACCTCCCCTTCCGGAATCCGCACACCGAACCAACCCACATCCACGATCCTCGGACCTCCCGTGACAATAATCAAAATCAATGGATGAATGAACGAACGAATAGTGCGTACGGGAACGGGCTTGAGTATCTCCGCGCGCGAGGACGGCGAGAGAGAATATTCTCTCTCTCGCTATTACCGCGGAGGACTTGCATTTGTCTGATCACCGAAGCGAAGTTCGTGTGTCCGTGAGTGACCACTGACGGTGCTGGCGAGATCCGATTCATAATTCACTTATCCTGGCCAGACCCGACAGTGTATTCTTATATCTATCGAGGCTCATTGACACGGTTCGTCCTCGAATCCCTAAATGTATTCTAAATATATATTTTCGACCAAAGGACTAAGTATACTATTATTTCCGTCACCGTCGTCAACTTCCCGCCCTATTCATTCATCCAGGACAGATACGGTATGCCCACCTGGAATACCGAGTATATTCATTCATCTAACCATCGACTCCACTCAATATTTCCCCGTGTTTTCATTTTCCTGCTGCACGATTAATATCCATCGATCACTCACCCAAGTCACCATCCGCACCGCCGCCCCACACAAAATACCCTGCGCCCCAACCACGTTACGCAAATAACCGATCCAGTTGGGCGCTCTTGTTCGTGCACAACCAACCAGCCTGCCGGTATGTATGTCTGGTTCAATCTTCTATGCGCCAAATGTTGCGTGCGACTCGCCGTTAACCTCCAGACAAAGCTCGTCCGAATAGATCGCCTACCCGGGTGCCTTATATTCGCCACCTCACGGGTCTTATCCTCATTCACACCGAGGACGGCAAAGAAACCATCTACCATCCACATTACCTTCGTGCAATTCCTCAATATTCGGCAGGTTACGCCTGGCTTTTTTCCAATGCGCCTTCCGTCTTTCCTCTCTTCGCTTCCTAGCTCCCGCCCAATTTCCTGCCAACCCCATGCCCAGTGGACCCGCGCGCCATCCGTATCTCTTTTGTGCACGGGTCATGCATGAATCACACACACGTACCCCACGCCTCAGCTGCTAGCCGATTTCTCCGGGCCTCTTTTATATTCCCACGTCCACTTCCAAGCTCATCCGACGCCGTGTTTATTCCCACTGCGGCCTCGAAGATTCACATTCCGGGCCCTCTCTCTCTTCCTTTCACTGCCGCACCCTCCGTCCGCTCTCCTCCGAACCTGCACTTTCGCAACGGTGCCCGAAGAGTAATAATCCGAGATATACCTCGTATCATCTCGTCAAATTATCGGCTCCGCTGTTCATCTTCCTGTGCAGCATGCTGTCCATTCTTCGCGGACACCTGAAACCACGAATCGACGTGATTGTCAACACGATTCAGAGGGTTTTATATTTACTGATTTGGGTATCTTCTGCGCATGTGCGCCGACACCTTTCTGTTCGTCGCCTGCCAATTTTGTGCATTGCGCTCCCCAACTGGCGGCTGCGCGGCCCAGAACTCCAGATACATTTCGAAAGCGGGGGAGAGCAAGCTCTCCGACACAAATGCAGTGATTCGTACAGGTATGTAGCGCATACCCCCCATAGCGGTAATAAGCCCAAGTAGATTTGATACCGAAAGTCACGGTGCTGATCCTCGCATCCGGGACAGCGTAAGGAGGGAGGACATTGCTGAGGTCCACACACCCGAGAAGAGCTTCGCACCCACTCGACTTCCAATAAATCCGTCATGGGCCTTTGATTGTGGTCGAGGCGACCATGCACATGGCTAGGAACTGGCCAGGAACATTATTCTGCCAGCGCGGTGGCGTCCGCACAGGGGTATTCCTTTCAACTTGGGTCTTGAGCGCCGTTACAGCCTTCACATGCTTCATAGCCTTTCCGATGCACCATCCGAAAAGCCAGTTCAGCGTATGGATCATTTGATTCGCACAACCATAAGTGCAAAGGATTGATGTGCCGAACAAGCCCAGACAACCCCATTATAAAGTGGCATTACTTTTGGTCTTGCACGTTTGGATTCAGCCATGGACGCTACCAAGAACGACCCGGAAACGATCGCCACTGTCATGTACTACCTCCCTCCTCCGGATGGCGCTCGTCCCTACAAGAATATCAATGACCGTCATGATCACAACTACGTCGAGGACTGGCAGAAAGTCGCCGTCGAGAACATCCGGGGTAAAGAAGCCTCGTATACCCTGGATGTTTGCGGCTTTCAATATTATACGCGGCCGTCCAAGCTCCAAGATTTCTCCAGCGAGGAGGATATCGTGAATGTGTATTATCCAGAGACCATCGAGCTCATGAAAGAGTTCACTGGCGCAACGAAAGTTATTCTCTTCGACCACAGTTCGTTCCTAGCTCCCGCAGTTTACATGAAATGCTTATTGCGATCTTTCCCCATAGCCGTCCGCCGTCATCGCCCAATCGATCCTACTTCTACAAAGACACCAGGAGACACCCCCGGGCAGCGTCAGCCGGTGCATTTCAGTCTACTCGATGTCTCATTAATGATTGACTAAACCACACAAGGTCTATAGCGTTCACTGCGACCAGGTACGTTGAATTATGCTACATCATAACGAATATTTCTCATGCTCGCATTGCCAGACTCCGAAGTCCGGTGCGTGAGGCGGACAATCTATAATCGATCATACTCATGTTGCTTTTCTTGAAGCCGTTGCACGAGTATTTCGGCACCTTCCTGAGGAGGAGGCCCGTGAACTCCTCAAGCTCAGGTTCCAAATCCTCAATCTCTGGCGCCCCATCTCCCACGCGGCGTACGATTGGCCTCTGGGATTCTGCGACAGCAGCACCTTGAACCCAACGAAGGATCTCATGGGAATGACCCTCAAATTCCCCGGCGGTCCAGGCGAAACGTACGGCGTGAAGTATAACCCGAATCACAAGTGGAAGTACCATGGAGCCCGACGAGTGTGTGCTGTTCAAGTGGTACGTCCTACCTGGTTTTCTGCATCAAATGCTTGCTTATTTATTTATTCACCCAGCTTCGACTCGCTTGGTGATGGTAGCGTCACCACCTTCAACGCCCACACCGGCTTTGCAGACCCCAATAGCCCTGTCGGATGCCCGCGCCGCGAGTCCATTGAACTGCAGGCCTCAGTTTTCTATGAGTAATTGCAATAATTGGGTTTCTGTAATATTATCTCCTCACTGTGTGCGTGGCAAAATACATCCGAGTAAAACCACGCTGCCATTGTCATTGAGCTATCATACATATGTATTTATAAATCATGACGATTTGATGACAGCGTTTTCATTGAACCCCATTTGCAAAAGTAGGTTGCCGATTTTGTAAAACATGCCGTACGCGAAGTCGGAACCCATTTTGGAGGATTATCCTGGCCTGGATTTCACGCAGTTGGAGATGCTCGGAAAGATGGCGAGACTTGAGAAAGATGCTCGCTAAGATCTTGATCCAGCCATATGCTCAAGTTTACGAAATACAATGGGCATGTTCAGTGACATGACACTTGCAGTAGACCCAAAGTAGACTGCGGCCCGTTGGGGATTTACGCATGCCCGTGGATCGGCGCCGGTTTAAAACTGTCTGCAGAACTCAGTTCCGGGATTTCGAGACTCCGACTCCGCCCCATGCCACCAGAGTCGGCCAAAGCGTCCGACCCAGATCCTCGGTACACTCAAAAGTTTTACACTGGAAATGATAGGGTATATTACATATCCCAAGGGAATCAAAGAGACTCTCCTCGACTTTCAGACAACATTCATCATACAAATCTACCGTCAACCATCTGCCAATTGATCCTAGACGCTCAAGTCGGACACAAAAAGCGAGTTGGTGTGACACTCGGTTCGGCCAACCAATGTCTAATTCGGTCTGCTCGTTGGCCATCCGAGAACGAAAGAGGATACAAAATCCCAGATCAGGAGTATGGAGCTGTGAGCGAGACGACCATTGCCTGACCTGTATATGTATCCAATCACGACCCGTCAAGGTCATTGTTATTGGGCTGAGATGTCGGGAATCTCAATTAGCCACAATATTTCCCAAGCCGGTGAAAATATCGATTTGACTGTCTACCAACTCGCATCAGATGTTGGAGGAACTTGGCATTTAATTGGAACACTTGTAAAGGGAGCCGCATTTGTTTTGACCTGCAAGCTCATTACTCCTCTAGACCCTGGAATTCGATGTGATATTCCTGCTGTAAATTATCAAATATCATGGAGCCCAAAACTTGACTGGCCGGAATTTTATCCAAGGGGCTCCAGTTCGTGACGAATGACATGAAGCAACGTCTGAAGGGAAACCAACGGTTGATTGACGCCATAGTTCACCCGTCTCTCCTGTACGGATGTTCCATCAGTTCTAACTCGTACCTCGTTTGTAGGTTCCTACTATTGTAGATTCGCTGTTGGTTGTCGCCTTCCTACGCCAGGCAATGGATATCTTGAGCCCTGTCTACTAACCAAATGTCCACGTATATACAGACATGTTGCAGCGCATAACTGAGCGCGGCTTCAGCGATGCAGATGCGGTTGAGAAAGAACTCGATGTTCGAACTTGTGCGACGTACGTTACACTGACTCTTGGAATTATTCAGTGCTTGATCGTGCTCCCATAGTGAATTTGATACCACTTTTATTCCTCGATTCCCTTTCATTGCGCATGGGGAAAATCTCCAGGATACATGGAAAGTGTATCCAGTTGGCTCTGTAAGTCCCGGGGTATTTTCTTTCTTGTTAAAATATGCTGCTGTGAAGAATGTTCCTAACGTGATTTTCCTTTTTTTTCGTTTTCGTTTCTTTTGATACTCACCTAGGCGTGGTTACCAGTACTTCATGTATTACGGTCCAATGGGTCCTGCATCCCACGGATCGGCTGCGCCACTCATCGAAGCATGTGAGTTTCTCTCCGCGTTTGTTCTTGTTGGCGATCCTGAGAGACTACAGACAGCAGTGCATTCCTGAAAATGATCAAGATGCAGCGTGAAAACATTACATCGGTGACAATCAAGGATAAGGCGGCAGATGATTTTCAAGAGCACCAAGAAATGTACGTGAAGCGCACGGCCTGGATTGGACCCTGCTCGTCCTGGTTCAGACGCACACACGACGGTGAGTTCAGTCATAATCTTATCGCAGGTCTCTTGACATTGTTATTTTGAAGCAGACGCGGATCATCCGCTACCGAGCCTTATTATCAACTGTATGAACATGAATATATGGGTGCATTTTTGGTGTAGTTGAAAAAAAGAAAAGGAGCTGCTTCAGAGACATGGCTCGGGCCTGAGTTGAACAGGCGGGATCTGAGCGAGAATGTTTTATTTGAAGCAGACGCGGTCCCTCCGTTACCGAGCTTCTTTCGAACCTGCATAGGCTGTGCATAAACTATATTTTTTTAGTGTGTTGAGTGACGATGTATGGCTCAAGCCTGAGTTTAACAGGCGGGATCTGCATAAACGAGGCTTATTTCTTATGAGATGCAGACACAGGCCATCCGCCACCGAGCCTTATTCTCTTCCATTTGAAATTGAATATAAGTGACAGAATTCAGGGTGTGGCTGAAAAAAATACACCTCGCCGACGTGTAGCTCGAGCCTGAGTCGAACAAGCGGAATCTGCGTGCAGTGTGCACATTGTGGCCAGATTGGACACAGACGTGGATCATCCGTTACCGAGCCTTATATTTCCCTCCCTTGAACCTAGATATATCAATGCCATTCGGAGGTGGTCCAAAAAGACAAACAAGTGAAGCTCATGGCTCAGGCCTGATTCGAACAGGTGGGATCTGCTCGGTGAATCTGGGATTGGGCATTGAATGCAGATCATGCAGATGTGGACTTTCCGCTACCGAGCTTTATTTTTCATTCTTTCGAACTTAAGCATACCTGATTCTTTTGGAGGTGGTTTGAAAAAAATGGAATTTCGATGGGGCATGACTTGGGCCTGATTAGAACAGATGAGATCCCCGTGTATTCTCGTTACGTGCGATGGTAATTGGAGCAGACACGGACCATCCGCTACCGAGTCTTATTATCATCTCTTTGGAACCTGGATATTGGAGGTAAGAATAAATTACACCTAACGACCCATGGTTCGGGCCTGAGTCGAACAAGCGGGATCCTGCGTACACTAAGTGGGGAAATGTCCCAAATTTGAAAAATGTCTTACGGCTTTTGGACTTATAAGCGGCTTATACATCAATCAAAAGCTTCCAAGGCAAACCCAAGAGGTTCTAAGAATTTTTTTAAGCTTATAAGAACCTTCTGAGAGGAAAGATCCCTGCTAAGCCCTTCAAATGTCATTTAAGCTCTTTTTTTTCTTATTGGAAGGCAAAAATCAAATTTGCGACAATTTAATGCAAATGCTATTTAAGCAGATCTGCCACCGAGCCGTATTTTCATTCCTATGAACCTGAATACAAGTGACTGAGTTTAGGGTGTGGTTGGAAAAAATGAATGGACCAATGACCCAGGGCTCGGGCCTGAGTCGAACAGGCAGGATCCGCATGCACTCGACGTATTCAACTATGGAACCATCCGCTAACGAGCCGTATTTTCCTCCTGTTAAACCTTGATATATCAGATTCTATCGGAGGTGGCCGAAAAAAATGATCGATGCATGGCTCAGACCTGAGTCGAACACAATTGAAGGGACGCGCGGAGCGTGGGCTTCTTTTCATGCGAGATTTTGTTCATTGGTTCTCCCGTTCAAACACCACAATACTAGAAGCGGCCATCAATCGGCACTTGATCCGCTCTAGACTTATAAACTTAGATGTTACGGAACTTACTGTGCCGCATAGTGTTGCCGCGAGTTGATTCGAGCCGATTCGAGTGGGCCAACTCGTTGCAACTCAATGTTGCCGAGTTGACACGAGTTACAGCTCGAGTTGCATCACGTGTGATCTATTTTTTCACAAATGTTCATCTTCCTTCTCACACACAATAAAAATTCAGCGGGATCGCTTCCTTTATGTCTTTTGACGACAACATTTTTTTCTTGTGTTGCTGAAGTGAATGGACTAACTTCTGCAATATTTCTTCTCTTTTCTCGTGACGGCATTTGTCGTTGTTATGACCAAGAATTCCCAGGATTGACTAGTCTCCCGCAGTCAGACTCTAAAAAAAAGATTTATGATAAAGTCGATAAATCTTTCAATAAGGATTGACAGCCACTCAGAAAATTTGATGCGCAATAGAGCATATTAGTTGCCCTGAAAGTTGGATTATGAGGTGTAATTCTTGGATTAAAGATTTTTGTGGAGCAATTTTATTCCAGCGGTCCGCTAACACCGTGTCCAAACGTGGCCGTCAAAGCTGCGCTCCACAACATGACGCGTTACACTTTTCTCAAGGTTGGATTATTCGCCCTTTTACTTGGATTATAAAAGCCGTTTTTGAGGGGCAACTAATATGCTCTAATTGCTTTTCTTTCTTTTCTTTCTTTTGAGAAGAAAATGCAAGACAAGAAGCGAAAAAAAAATTGACCTCTGCAACCATGGCGAGATGAGTGTTTTATTGAGACCCCAAAGAACCGTTTAAGGCTTGGAATAGTGTAGTTTGAGTGTAGTATTAAAATACGTTGATTGTGGCGGTGTTCCCATCACCAACTCTATGTCAACTCGGCTCGGTACACCGAGTTGCGTGACTGGGTGTACCGAGCCGGGCGGCTATTCAAAGCTTTTAGAAGCTTTATACTGTACTAAAACGTTCAATTCGACAGTCACGCGTCACTGGGGGGGCTGTCGATTGCCAACTTTGGTGCTTGTCACGCATCACCCCGAGGACTGTCGAATAGATTTTCCGGTTCGTCACCCCAAAATCCCCAAATTTCGCGATTTCGACGAATTTTCGGCTCGGATTGTCGAAATTTTGCGCTCGGTCACGCCAAAAAATGCGGTTTGTCGAATTGTCGAACCGGAATTTTCCGTCACGCGTCACCCCCTCTGTCGAACTGAACGTTTTAGTACAGTAACCCGGAGCGAGTTTTGCCTCCTTCCTTACCGCACCCACTCATCATCCCCTACCACCACAACCCACTGTATGATATTCCCAAACCGCGTCTGAACCGTGGCTGCCTATCTGGACAACTTCCAAGTCGCATTCATACCTCTTGCGTCTTGGGTCTGCCTCTGTCTGCCGCTCTTCCTCTGCCTGCTATTATTCTGGTTACATCAAAAGACATCGATACCGCTCAGCCAGGTTTTTCTATTCCCTTTGCGCCTATTGCACACGCATACCGACTTCCTTTGCGGCTACCACGACGTCTGCCCCACATTAACGGCAGCTCGAGAAACACATATAGGCGCAAAGCAGGTTCGTGCGCCATAGGCCCTTTCCGAGAACAAGGGCACGGATAGCGATGCACCACGACGTCTGTCCCACATTGACAGCCCGTATGGATCGCCATCAAGCCCTTGTTCGAAAAGGGCCTATGGTGCACGGACAATCTGTCCTACATTGACAGCCCGTATGAATCGCCATCAAGCCCTTGTTCTCGAAGCGCTTATGGTGCACGGACCTTCTGTCACACATTGATCAAGAAACAATATTCACCCGGCGCAGGTCCGGCTGTCGGCCACAGCATTTTCTTCCATCACCGGAATGTGTCCCACCGCCTTGGTCTTGTGCTGTATAATCTCCGTTGTTGTCGCCGCCAATCTGGGCCTTCTCGCTGACTGCTCCGCGCTGACTATCCGCTCAACAAAAAATATTGCTCCCAGTCTTATTCCCTCAAGGAAACAATCCCCGCTCCTCACTGCCGGCTGGACATTGTGAAGACCTACACTGAGGTTCTTTGCACTGAAAATATCGTGCACCTGGTACACAACTCAACAGCTTTTGGTCTTCTGCCCTACGTAAGCTCCGCTGCAGTCGTATGGAACTTTGCGGTGATTGTCCATCTATGAAGCGCTATGGGTGAAAATTTAATGCATAAACTATTGGTCGGCAATCTGATCATCCCCCCGGGTGTCTATTGGCTTCTTCATGCAGATGCAATTTTTATCTTCTGACCGTCAAGTTGTTGCTGAAGCCCAATATCCCTAATACCTACAAGCGTTCTCCAGCCATCTGCCGGAGTTCTTTCTATCACCACCAGCGTTACACCTGATCTTGATTCTTGTCAACCTGGAGTAGCATTGCCCTGGAGGCTGGCATAATCTCCGTACTCGCCGGGTCAAGACTATGCTTACTGCTCTGCGCTGACGATCTGTATGCATTCCAAAAATATTTCCACTCAAAGTCCGTTGTTTTCTTTATGTTTGAAGGAATGGATCGACGGTTGCAAGAACAGCTAGCAAAATGGATGATTTCGAAGATGACACAGGTTAATCTAATCTCCAGTAAAAAGTCTGCTCGTCCAATTGTCCCAACTTCATGGACCATCGTCCATCAGTGGCCCCAATTTATACTCCTGACTCTACGTTCAAATCCTGCATTGAACGTTACATGTAAGTGTGTGGTCAACCTGCAAAACCTTGTCAATATACTGTATCGAGCCACTATGAGACGTTAACTCACGACACCGTTTCCTTCTTCCCTTGAATCGCCAGCCTCGACTTCACTCCTCGTCGCTGGCGCAGCACCCACCTGTCTCTCCGGTTCTACATCTTGGTCGCGATGTCGATGGCTGACAATCTTTCTCGTCTCCCCTAATGCCCCTAATCCAAATAAACACAGGACTTTCTTCGGTATGGCCACCCGAGGCCTTTTCTTTGGTACAAAAAAGCCTTGAATAAAGATACACTGGTTTTCAGTTCCAGGGAATTGCGGATTGTGCGAGGTCCGGACAGTGGCGGACCCAAAATCCTGCCATCCGTACTGATGCGTCAAAGAGCCCTGCGCCGCACCGAGCGCGGCGAATTTGAGGGAAGTGCCAATGCAACTAGATCGGGTTGAAACGGTTGCGATACCCCACGACGCGGCTTTGTCGCAGCCCGTGACGACAAACAGCGATCCATGTACAGGCACACGGTCCTGAGCGAAAGTGTACCACTGTTGGGCATATTTTACGACATGCGCTCGGAACGTCTGAAGAGCCAGTAGTCTCTCCCGGGAAGCGCCCTGGGGAAGTACGAGGATAGCGCACTCTTTGGATTCGATTTTAAACTCGACACCAGCGCCGATAGTCACAGGAAAAAATCTAGTGTGTGTCAGAGACGGTCATATTGGCAAAGAATCGCGCTAAGGTACGCACGGGGTAACCGTCGATGATGCCTCAACGTTCAGTTCTACGCATGTAAGTTTTCCACTCGTTATGATGGATCCCGGTGAATGATACATCCTCTTCGAGGTATCGCGTAGGTGAAGGGGGAAGTGTTCGAAGCTGGGGGGCACGCCTTGAGTGTTAATGATGGAGGTGGAAGGCCGGCAGGTATTGAAAATGGGGTCGAATGAATCGTCGGTCCAGATGCCCACATCTCCGATACTGATGCCAATACGTTGGCATTCGAGTGGGAGATTCTCGTTTGGCTCTGGGGTGAATTGTGGAATTCCGTGTTTTAGCGAAGCCAATTGACGAAAAACTTCATTCGGGGGTCGCGCCATGGCAGCTGAACGGGTGTCGAATGAGTGAAGAAGTAGCAGAAGAATTTGTTGTTGACAGGGTTTGTCTCTGTATCGTCCCCATTTTTTGTCTTAATCCGTACTTGATTTTGATTTTGATAAGGCCGAACGCAAGACCCAGAAAAATTGAAAAAAAAATGAGGAAACAGGGGTGATATCTATTCCCCGAGCAACCAAGAGCTGGACCATTATTTGGCCGAGCGGGTGAATGGGCAAATAATTCCTTGTCCCGAGAACACAATCGTCACAGATCCGTAAGCAGGAAGGGTCGCATGGCTGTGGCGGAGATTATACAACACAAGACCAAGGCGGTGGAACGTATTCCGGTGATGGAAGAAAATGCTGTGGCCGACAGCCGGACCTGCGCCGGGTGAATATTTCTTGATCAATGTGTGACAGAAGGTCCGTGCACCACAGGCGCTTCGAGAACAAGGGCTTGATGGCGATTCATACGGGCTGTCAATGTAGGACAGATTGTCCGTGCACCATAGGCCCTTTTCGAACAAGGGCTTGATGGCGATCCATACGGGCTGTCAATGTGGGACAGACGTCGTGGTGCATCGCTATCCGTGCCCTTGTTCTCGGAAAGGGCCTATGGCGCACGAACCTGCTTTGCGCCTATATGTGTTTCTCGAGCTGCCGTTAATGTGGGGCAGACGTCGTGGTAGCCGCAAAGGAAGTCGGTATGCGTGTGCAATAGGCGCAAAGGGAATAGAAAAACCTGGCTGAGCGGTATCGATGTCTTTTGATGTAACCAGAATAATAGCAGGCAGAGGAAGAGCGGCAGACAGAGGCAGACCCAAGACGCAAGAGGTATGAATGCGACTTGGAAGTTGTCCAGATAGGCAGCCACGGTTCAGACGCGGTTTGGGAATATCATACAGTGGGTTGTGGTGGTAGGGGATGATGAGTGCGGTAAGGAAGGAGGCAAAACTCGCTCCGGGTTATAAAGCTTCTAAAAGCTTTGAATAGCCGATCATCGTTATCATGCATCACAACCTGGCACAGCCCGGTACAAGCCTGACAGCTAGTTGACTCGACACACAGTAAGTCTCTTTCTATCCTGAAATTTACGGTGATGGGTAAAATGACGGTCACATCGCTGTAAATGGTGGCGGTGATGCGGATCGGTTCATCATCAGCTCACCTCCCAATGGGGAACCTCGACCTCGCGTCGGAAAGACCCAGGCCCTCCATAGGTGGGGGCCACGCCGCGGGCGCTTCGATACACCATACACACGACTACAATCAAGAAATATCGCCTTGCTAGCGGCGGGTTTTCGTTCGCCTTTCGGCCATCCGCGGCGAAATTTGGTGTCCATCCTGCATCTGCGTGCCCTGCTGAGCGCTCTGAGCCGTTAAAATGTACAGTAAACAACAAATGATCGCTCTATGATTGTCCTCGCACCAACTGGTATTTAATTCTTGATGTATTTTGGTGCACAGACGGATTGTGCATTGAGCACGAATTAGATATTGTACAATGGATCTGAGCCTCGGAAGAGTGGAAAAAATATTCAAAAAGGCTCACTATATCTATTATAGCGAAATTGGTCCCCTCTCGAAGCGCTGAGCAATCAGCAAACAATGCAACAGGGGCAACATATTTTCAAATACTATGGAACTCGACGACTATGAGTGGCATACGGTCTCAGGGGTGAGTTGGTCATACAGCCAGTATAAATGCTGACGTTGGGAACCATTGACTCAAGTTCAGAAGCTAGTGGCGCCTCGCCCGCCGTCAGCAGCTAAGCGGAAGCTGTTTTGTCTCCTAGATGGTCGAATCACTCCAGTTTTGATAAGTATCCTCCCTGCGAACAGAGGATAAAAGTACTGATAACCATCGCTACTAACGGAACCAATTCTCCCCTGCTGTTTATACTTCGGCTACTTATGTGCACATAACACCGCGAAACATAAGTTCACGGCGACACGCGAAAAACACACGACACTACGCGGCTCTGGTGCATGTGCATATGACAAGCTGAAAGTGCCCCAAACAAAACACACGAGCCATTTTATCACTACAGGATGGACTGTTGCAACTCCCACAAGCATGGAAGAATATTCAACCTGCGGTCAAAGCGATATAATGTGATTGCATCAGTGATCCGCGGCGGGCCGGTTCACCGGATCAAAATCAAAATCAAAATCAAAGAAATTAAGGGGCATACATAATAAAACGGGAGGTAAAAAACCTGGAAATCTTTTACATACACACTGGGTGACTTTCCATAAGCATAAAATATTCTGAGGGAATATCTGAGCCATTTCCGCCGCGATGCCGAGTCGGCTGTCAGGACCCCATCAATTTGATGTGCTAAAAACGTAGCAGATCTATTCAAATCTATAGAAATCTGAAGAGGGGGTACCTACCCCCTGTACAGACTTTCATATCCTCAACATTTATGAGAATATAATGAATCCGGCTGCTACTCCCATCATCGTTCCCAATTGGGATTCGTGTCACATCTGGTCGCATCATCGGCTTTACCTCCGCTCTTCTGCCACGACATACCTCAGCCCGGACCCTGCACCAGGGCTGGATAGCTCCCTTCCGGCTTACTTTCTGGAAACAATTTATATATTCCTGCTCTATGTTGCTATCCACTATGGCAGTCTCCCTCTCAACAAAAGTCTACTTGACCTGATGCCTCCCTGACGAGTCCGAACCTCTGTACCATAAAGACCACAAAATTGTGTCTGTACTCATTGTGTTTCGTTCTCTTTGTTGTGTTGAAGCAGTATCAGGGTGTCAAGATCCATAGTTGTTGGATTGTGCGAGGAGTATGCAAGGAAGAGCGTTTTTGTTGACGCGTTATTTGGCACGAACCTGAGCTTCAAACAGCTGTCAATCCTAATCGAATTCGGAGCGAAAAGTAAAAAAGCTTGGACTAAATAAATTCATCTGAGGGGTTTCCCATAAGAAAACGGCGATTAAATCGATTAATGCCATCACTGGCACTCTCAAAGAAGCTCGGATATTCCCCAGAATAAAATATGCTTATGGAAAGTCACCCACTCAATTCCTGTCTGAAATAAAGACAAAAAATGCAAACGCGGGGATTCCGAAAACTTAAAATGCGAGGTATGCGTATTATTCTCTGCCCGACTTAAAAGACAAAAGGGCCAATTTTCAATAGTTATTCCCGGCTATAATTTAGACCAAGGAGGCAGGAATCGGCGGAAAAAAACCTTCCCGGGTGGACTCTAGCAGCGTACTCAAATCAAGGCTAGTCAAAACAGTTCGACCACCAAGATCAGTATCAGCACGCCGTTTCGAAGCATGGGCAATAACCCATCCTGCCAAAGGCTGATAATAACGCACGCCGGGAGCGATGATTATATCACAAGTGGTTGTTCAGGTGTCCAGGACAAAGTTCCACATGGCACACGCGGGTCTCGGTCGGGTGTAAGCTCGGAAAAACGGACATAAACTTAAAAAAAGAAAAACAAGGTCAGAAGAGTCGACTTCTCGTATTTTGATGAGGCGCTGATAAGAGTCCAGACAGAACTCTTGGATCTGCATTTGTTCTCCAGATGACGGCTCGGCCGAGAAATATAGAAAGGCAAATGGTAAAGAGCACTTTTCGAGGATTCTCTGTGCTTTTTTGAGTCCTCAGCTACATAGAGTCCCAGAGCTTCTTCCAATATATGTACAGGTGATTTGAATGAAAACACGAATTGCTAACCCAAATCCCAGTTGTAGAGCACATCGCCCCACTCATATAACGGACTACGTCGTGATTTTTGCCGCTAGATCCAGTCCTGTTCCGCAAGTGGTTAAGTATCCTGACGCCTCTTTGAATCAATATGTCTGAGGAAAAAAGATGTGAGTGTTGGAAAATCTCAGAATTGAATCTGAACTATTACAGACCACCTTTCTTAAAACATAATGGCTCTGCAATCGAGAGAAACTTGTTTCGACCTCGTTCTCTATAAATAGCCCGTCACGACGACCGTCACCCGTCTGACGGACGGGACCCGTCCGTCGCTCAGTCTTGGAACTCACCTCGACGGACGGGTGGTCCACGCGGTCCACCCGTCACAGGCCGTCTTTTCGACGGCCGGCACGTCAGACGGACGGACCGGAGCCCTACATATTCAAAGTCGGTCTCATTAATTTTCTAGGTTACATTAATGTATGTGGCACAAATGTGCCATGCATATGCGAACAGATCATACTAGAGACGCCCCTACGACCAAGTCGATACGCGAGAAAAATTTCCTTTCATAGGCATTGGATATTCCATTCCCGCTCCCCCAGTGTCCACGCATACCGGAGTGCGACCCGCACCTTTTGCCCACTGTGTTTCGTCCCCCACATGTGGAGTGGAGGCTTGAGGTAACACATACCCAGGCGACGCCGCAGTCATTGGCCGCAGTGCCGAATCCCCGACGGCGATCCTACCAGCAGCAGTATGGTCTATGAGATGCCGGAGATATGACACCTTCAGCATCCCAGGCATGACGAGCACAAACAATGCACCGGCGAGTGATGGAACCCAAAGCAGAAGCAGCAGCAGCGCTGGTATTGCATACCGTAAGTCGTACGCAATCGTGGGCACATTCTCGCCGACAAGCAGGGTTTGGCGTGTATCGCTCCCCAGGACGTTATTCGCCATGAGATCTGTCCAGACGAGGTTCTGGATCTGCGCTGCGCCGTTGGTGGGATCAGCGAGCATGAGCGACTGGTATTTTTGCTGCAACGCGAAGTTGGATGTCCCCGAATAATCCGGAAAATTCTTACTTCCTGTAGTTGAGGTGGAGAGACCGTCCATCACGGTGGCCCAGGCTACGGCAGGCATTTGGGAGGGCGTCCCCCTGCATGGATAAAAAAACGCGTGAGTCCAATTTGCCACAGCTTACGATCTAATACGCACCCAACCACTGTACCAAACATATCGGCGCCTCCTGCTGGCACATAAAACACGTCGCTGCGAATGGTCGACAACGTGGCGTCCCCCTCCAGCGAATCCGGAACCCGTCCCCAGAATATATCAATGTCCTTGATGTTTATATCCGTCTTCTCTATAGCCCAAAGGACCGGTGTATCAATGTCTCTCCGCGTGATGCTCAACGCGTCGAGATCCATCGAGCCATTGAAGGAGAATTGGACGCGTTGCATTCGCGCCCTAGTGGCGCTAGCACACCCGTACACGCGCTGTGACCATGTAGAGTTGTCTCCTGGAATCAGTGGATCGCCACCGTCCGTGCGGTGCGGCGGCGCCAGAAACATTCTACAAGAGACTCCAACGTTCGTGATATTCGCAGTGTCCAAGCCACCGTACCCTCGACACGAAGTTGTCAGGTCGGCGCCGACGCCAGGCTTGCTCGGGTCTATTAGCACCGGCAAGGCCACCGTCTGCATCTTGCCGGCCGAAATTATGTTGGTCTGGTTACTGTTGAGGGCGAACGAGCGTCCCGAATAGCTTTCGTTCCTCGTTAAATTGTTCAGCGCTTGCATGCTAAAAAAGTTGCTCAGCACGACGCCCTTCCACGCATGCTGCCAGAGATCGAGTTTTTGGCCATCACGGCTCATCTCAGGGTAGTCACGCGTGAGGTCGAAAAATCCTCCGCGATCGGTGAGGTTGAACTTCCGCGCTGCGGTAAGGTCGTCGAGGTCGTGCAGCTCGTAATCGACCGTCAGATTCGCGTCGATGCATGTGGAGACAGGCTCAATCCACATTACGTCCTCCTCCCACACACCCCCGTTCGGCGACTCTGCGGGAAACGTGTGGTTCCACAGGCCGATACCCGGCTTCTCGAGGTCGACAATTAACCCGCCCACCGCAAAGATCCCCTTGCGCAGGATAATGGACTCCGTCATCGAGTATTGTGGGATGGTCATGCTGTAGTTCTTCCCTGATGCGAAACTGTTCAACTTGACGGAAACCACAATGCGGTTTGTGCTACTCACCCGAATTTCCATCGTAGTAGCGCCGAAACTGCATACCGAAGGGGCCGTACGGGGTCGCGTTGAAGCGGTCGATGACGGCAGGCGCGAGCGCTGCTGTGGTGCCTTCGGTATTTCCTGGGCACGCGACTGGACTAAACCCGCCACATATACGGCCATACTTGTACACGGTGCGCGGGGACGTTGCGAGGCCCATGGGTGATGTGTCCGCAACAAATGTTGCGGGGACGCTTCGGAGGGCAGTCTGGCGTGCTGGCCCGTTGCTGAGGCCGAGGGGCATGACGACGCCCGCGATGACGACGAGGATGGTGGAGAGCAAGGAAATGTACGAGAAGAACATGACTTGGAACCCCGTGCCACGAAGAGTGTCTGTGCGGAGGAGCGTTGGCCAGAGGGAGCCATGGAGCCGACGAGCGATGACATTCCATGCCACCGCAGAATTTACTGGAGGAACGCTGTAGACGAGGAGCGCGACAAGTGCAAGAGCGAGCGTGTATTGGAGGAATGCCACCAAAACGTTCAACACGGTCGCGGCCTGGCCAACTGAGATATAAGAAATAAGGAGTGTCATGAGTAGTGTCGGTTGGGAGAAGAAAAAATATTTCGAAACGATCCGTGCCGTCGTTTTTCTACGAGCATAATGATACTGGATTAAGCGAATCTGACCATCATCTCCCCTGAAAATCTATAAACGGATCGTGTCGTCAGCATCAGAAATGCTTCAATATCTATATTCCGTGGACCCTAGACATCTCCATATCTGTGCGTGGCCCAAGAGTCTGTGGTCAGAGTCTCGCGCCCCAGTGTTCAGTTACGATTTCACCGACAATAGTGTGCAAATAAGGCCGACAAGTAACTCTAGGGACTTACCATCTCATAACGGTGGAACTCGCCAACAAAACAAAAGCCAAGGTAGGGAGGGAGAGGTTAGACGACAGTTCTCTCACTCGCTTAGATTGCTATCATCGCGGTGGCACAAGAATAAGCGAGATTCTCTAAATTCTCTCATTGGCTGAAAAGTGTGGAGCAGCCAATGGGGGAATTTAAAAAGTCTCGGCGAAAATCTGCTAATAAGGTCTAGCAACTACACTCTCGCCACTCTAACGCCATGACTCGAACCTGATCTCAAGCGCGTCTGCAAGTGGAAATTTACGACGTGCGTAACTGAAAATTTTAAATCGGCCGATTTTGAGACAGTTCAAATGCTGAGGCTGGGAACTATTGACTCAAGTTAAGAAGCTAGTGGCGCCTCGCCCCCCGTCAGTGGCTAAGCGGAAGCTGTTGTGTCTCCTAGATGGTCGAATCACTCTAGTTTTGATAAGTATCCTCCCTGCGAACAGAGGATAAAAGTACTGATAACCATCGCTACTAACGGAACTAATTCTCACGTGTTGTTTATACTTCGGCTATTTATGCGCATCTAGCACCGCGAAACGTAAGTACACGGCGACACACGAAAAACACACGCCACTACGCGGCTCTGGTGCATGTGTATATGACAAGCTGAAAGTGCCCCAAACAAAACATACGAGCCATTTTATCACCACAGGATGGACTATTGCAACTCCCACAAGTATGGAAGAATATTCAACCTGCGGTCAAAGCGATATAATGTGATCGCATCAGTGATCCGCGTCGTGCCGGATCGCCGGATCGAAATCGAAATCAAAGAAATTGAGGCTCCGGAAGGGCATACATAATAAAACGGGAGGTAAAAAGCCTGGAAATCTTCTACCTGCACACTTAATTCCTGTCTGAAATAAAGTCGAAAAAAGCAAAGGCAGGGATTCCGAAAACTTCAAAATGCGAGGTATGCGTATTATTGTCTGCCCGAGACTGTCGTTTCTTAAATGACAAAGGGCCAATTTTCATACAACTATTCCCGGCTATAACTTAGACCAAGGAGGAAGGAATCGGCGGGAAAAACCTTTCCGGCTGGACTCTAGCAGCGTACTCAAATCAAGGCTAGTCGAAACAGTTCGACCACCGAGATCAGTATCAGCGCACCGTTTCAGCGAAACATGGGCAATAACCCATCCTGCCAAAGGCTGATAATAACGCACGCCGGGAGTGATGATTATATCAGAGGTAGTCGTCAGGTGTCCAGGACAAAGTTCCACATCAGGCGCACGCGGGTCCTGGTCGGATGTAAGCTCGGAAAAAAGGACATGAACTTAAAAACCTCTGAAGAAAAACAAGGTCCGAAGACGCTGATAAGGATAAGAAGCAGGAGTCCAGACAGAATTCTTGGATCTGCATTTGTTCCTCAAATGACAGCTCGGCCGAGAAATATAGGATGGCAAGTGGTAAAGAGCACTTCTCGAGGATTCTCTGTGCTTTTTCGAGTCCTCTACATAGAGCCCCGGAGCTTCTTCCAATATATGTATGTACAAACGGCAAGAAGCAGACTACGGACAAGAAAAAAACCAACAAAGCAGACGAATCCAAACGCAAATCGTAAATTTGGGCCGAACCAAAAAAATCTCAGCGAATGCGGGAATCGCTTCGGCCCTCGTACACCCCTCTAAATCTGGTTCTGAAGTCATCGCCAGACTTTGTCGAGCCCTTGTCGTCGCCGCTCCCCCAGATACTCACCATGTCTCGGGAATGGGATGGTGGCCGGTAGAGGATATGCCACCCGCGAGGTAGTCTGCGGCGGTGCCGTAGCTCAGAAGCGGCCCAATGACGGGGAGGACAGTGAGGTCCATCTCGTCGTCGTACACGATAACGTCGCCGGCTCATGGCCCATACGGCCGCATGACTCGGAGGTCGTCCCGGTCGTACTTGCCCTGCGCAGGGCGTCGAGGGACTGGAACGCCGCCCCGCTGGGTTTGTGGGAACACTTCAAGCTTGAAGATGAGGGACTCTAGGATTTCGACCTTGGTGTTGCGGCGGACTGGCGGACGGGTGTCGATGAGTACTAGCGGGCGGCGCGACGAGCAGAGGCGGTCGCAGAGGAGCTGGGGCTGGATGGGCTGTGGTTGGCGTCAGTTGGCGTCGACGGTCGGGCGAGCGAAGATGAGGAGGACAATTCTGCGCCAATGAAGCGTGCGCTGAGCGGGCTGTTGTTCAAGTTGAACGGCGCAAAGTTCAACGAGATGCTCGACTTTGAGCTCCTCATCTCGGCGTCAGGGTCCCACGGCGACGTCGGCCCCAGGCGTACTTTGGGAAACGGGCCTGACGACCGGCGCAGCTGCTCGAGCTCAGGAAACTCTTTGGAGATGTCCTTGTCGTCGTCGTCGGTACCGGTGGAGCCTGAGTCGAGCGTGACCATATAAGCTATATTAACGTATGTGGACGCGAACACCGACAGATCGCTAATCAAGTCCATGCGCGAGAAAATGTTGCTTCCATCGGCATCGATTACTCCATTCCCGCTCCCCCACTGTCCACACACATTGGAGTGCAACCAGCACCTTTTGCCCATTGACTTTCGTCCACCAGGTCTGGTGGAGTGGTGGCCTGAGGTAGCGCATACCCAGGCGACGCCGGATTCATTGACCGCAGCGTTGAATCCCCGACGGCGATCCTACCAGCCGCAGTGTGGCCAATGAGATACCGGAGATACGACACATTTAGCATCCCAGGCATGACGAGCACGAACAATGCACCGGCGAGTGATGGAACCCAGAGTAGAAGCAGCAGCAGCGCCGGTATTGCATATCGTAAATCGTACGCAGTCGTGGGTACGTTCTCAACGACGAGCAGGGTTTGGCGTGTATCACTCCCTAGCATGTTATTTGCCATGACATCCGTCCAGACAAGGTTCTGGATCTTCGCTGCGCCGTTTGCAGAATCAGCGAGCATGAGCGACTGGTATTTTTGCTGCAACGCGAAGCTGTTCGTCCCTGAATAATCTGGGAATCCCTGAATCCCTGCGGAGGAGAGAGCCTCCAGCGCGGTGGCCCAAGCTAAAGCAGGCATGACCAACGGTGTCTTCCTGATAAAAAACACGTTAGTCTATTTTAATTTTTGCCATGGCTGCCACCGCTTATAACACATACCCACTGGCAATAGTCAACAGACCAGAGATATCGACACCTCCTGCTGGCAGATAAAACACGTCGCTGCGAATGGTCGACAACGAGGCGTCCCCCTCCAGCGAATCAGGGACCCGCCCCCAGAATAAATCAATGTCCATGATGTTTATATCCATCTTCTCTGTGGCCCAAAGGACCGGCGTATCAATGTCTCTGCGCGTGATGCTCAACGCGCTGAGATCCATCGTTCCGTTGAAGGAAAATTGGACGCGTTGCATTCGCGCCCTAGTGGCGCTAGCACACCCGTACACGCGCTGTGACCACGTAGAATTGTCTGCTGGAATCAGTGGGTCACCACCGTCCGTGCGGCGCGGCTGCGCAAGAAAGATTCTACAATAGACCGAAACGTTCGTGATGTTCGCAGTGCTGCGGAACCCTCGACACAAAGTTTCTGGGTCGACACCGTCGTTGGACTTGCTTGGGTTATCTAACAACGGCAAGCGCATCGTCTGCATCTTGCCTCCCTTCAACTTGTAGCCGCCCTGGCTGCTATTGAGCGCGAACGCGCGTCCGGGATAGGTTTCGTTCCTCGTTAAATTGTTCAATGCTTGCATGCTGAAGAAGTTGTTCAGCACGACGCCAGTCCACGCATGCTGCCACAGATCGAGCGGTTGGCCATTGCGGTTCAGCTCAGGGTATTCGTGCGTGAGGCCGGAGAATCCTCCGCGGTCGGTGAGGTTGTACTTCAGCGCTGCATTAACATCGGCGAGGTCGTGCAGCTCGTAATCGACCGTCAGATTCGCGTCGATGCATGTGGAGACAGGCTCAATCCACAGCACGTCCTCCTCCCACACCCCCCCGTTTGGCGTCCTAGTTGGAAACGTGTGGTTCCACAGGCCGATACCCGGCTTCTCGAGGTCGACAATTAACCCGCCCACCGCAAAGATCCCCTTGCGCAGGATAATAGACTCCGTCATCGAGATTTGTGGGAGGGTCATGCTGTAGTTATACCCTGATGCGAAACTGTTCAACTTGACGGAAACCACAACGCGGTTCGCGCTACTCACCCGAATGTCCCTCGTAGTAGCGCCGAAACTGCATGCCGAAGGGGCCGTACGGCGTCGCGTTGAAGCGGTCGATGATGGCAGGCGCGATCGCTGCTGTGGTGTTCTCGGCATTTCCTGGGCACGCCACTGTACCCCCTGTACCCCCGCCACATGTCCGGCTATATTTGTACACGATGCGCGGCGACGTTGCGAGGCCCATAGGTGATGTGTCCGTAACAAATGTTGCGGGGATGCTTCGTAGGGCAGCTTGGCGTGGCGGCCCGGCGCTGAGGCCGAGGGGCATGACGACGCCCGCGACGATGATGAGGATGGTGGAGAGCAAAGAAATGTACGAGAAGAACATGACTTGAAACCCAGTGCCGCGAAGAGTGCCTGTGCGGAGAAAGGTTGGCCAGAGGGAGCCATGGAGCCGACGAGCGATTACATTCCACGCCACCGCGGAATTTATGGGAGGAAGACTGTAGACGAGGAGCGCGGGAAGAGCAAGAGCGAGCGTGTATTGAATGGATGCGACGAGGATATTAATTATCGTAGCTGCCGCGCCAACCGAGATATGAGAAATAAGGAGTGCCATGAGTAGTGGAGGATGCGAGAAGAATATATATTTCGGAACGGTCCATGCCGAGGATTTTATACTCGCTTAGATTTATATCTTCGCCGTGGCACAGCAATTGTAGTCAATTTCTACACTCTCGCCACTCTAACGCCATGACTCGAACCTGGTCTTAAGCGCGTCCGTGATTTATGCTTATTTTTATTTGAATCTGCATTTATAGTACCGCAACAAGTAAACTAACTACTAAGACGCGGTACCCCTTGGAAGGGGCAATGGGCATGCAGGGGTTTCGCGGAGGGGCGGGGGGGCTTTGGTGCGGGAATTGTCGAGGGTAGTGGTGTGAAGGGGGGATGGAGACCGTGATTTATGCAAGTGGAAATTTACGACGTACGTAACTGGAATTTTTAAATCGGCCGATTTTGAAACAGTTCAAATGCTGAGGCATTGATTCAAATTGAGAAGCTAGTGGCGCCTCGCCCGCCGTCAGCAGCTAAGCGGAAGCTGTTTGTCTCCTAGATGGTCGAATCACTCCAGTTTTGATAAGCATCCTCCAGAGGATAAAAGTACTGATAACCATCGCTACTAACGGAACCAAGAGTGCTGAGTCGATTGCTAGAACCCCCATCAGATATATCCCCATTTGGATTCGATGACAGGCCCACCTCCCAAACGATACACACATCCACAGGTGGTTGAAAACCTCGTCAAATAAGCGAAGTGGCTCTCCAAGAATGCCCAATTTCTGTAAAATTCGCCATATGTTTTTTTTTCTCTCGGAAAACCTCAGTCCGTGTATTTTTCCCCTGCACCAATATGTTGCAGCTTCCGCGTGAACAATTTTAAAAAGATATTTGTTTTGACGAGCCCAAACCTATTGTAGAAAAATGTAATCCAGGCCAATCTTACAAAAAAACCATTGATACCTGAATCAGGGAGCCAGGAAATAAATTTGTAACAGAAAAAAAAAACAGCCATTTTGCGCCGGCAGATATGTTCAGAGAAAAGATAGCGCTGTTTGGATATATAGTCACTATGTACTAGTGGGTGACTTTCCATAAGCATATTTTATTCTGGGGAATATCCGAGCTTCTTTGAGAGTGCCAGTGATGGCATCAACCGATTTAATCGCCATTTTCTTATGGGAAACCCCTCAGATGAATTTATTTAGTCCAAGCTTTTTTACTTTTTGCTCCAAATTCGATTAGGATTGACAGCTGTTTGAAGCTCAGGTTCGTGCCAAATAACGCGTCAACAAACACGCTCTTCCTTGCATACTCCTCGCACAATCCAACAACTATGGATCTTGACACCCTGATACTGCTTCAACACAACGAAGAGAATGAAACACAATGAGTACGGACACAATTTTGTGGTTTTTATGGTACAGAGGTTCGGACTCGTCAGGGAGGCATCAGGTCAAGTAGACTTTTGTTGAGAGGGAGACTGCCATAATGGATAGCAACATAGAGCAGGAATATATAAATTGTTGCCAGAGGGTAAGCTGGAAGGGAGCTATCCTGCCCTGGCGCAGGGTCCGGCGGGCTGAGGTATGTCGTGGCAGAAGAGCGGAGGAGGTAAAGCCGATGATGCGACCAGATGTGACACGAATCCCAATTGGGAACGATGATGGGAGTAGCAGCTGGATTTGTTATATTCTCATAAATGTTGAGGATATGAAAGTCTGTACAGGGGGTAGGTACCCCCTCTTCAGATTTCTATGGATTTGAATAGATCTGCATTAAATCGTGTACGTTTTTGGCACATCAAATTGATGGGGTCCTGACAGCTGACTCGGCATCGCGGCGGAAATGGCTCAGATATTCCCTCAGAATATTTTATGCTTATGGAAAGTCACCCAGTCTTTTTTGGGACATGGAATAAAAATTAAAAGAGAGGGACACCTATGTTTGTTGTAGACTCGTGACTCGGCATATTATTTTTTGCTCTTGACTGTATCATCTAAATATATTCCCAGTAATTTTTCCTTAATGCCCCTTGCCAAGTTATAATCTCACCTCTTGCGCTACATGGTACTGCAAAGGGAAATATCCTTCGAATTTAGAAGAGTCGCCTTGCGGGATTTGTGGGGAAAGTAAGGCGAAGTACGACATTAATATTTCACATTCTTTCATTGAAAAAGAATATATATATATATGATCTTAGTCTGTTTATATTTTCTTCTGGAGTTCACCGTCCTCAATATCCATTTTAAAACAAGTTTGCCCATGTACTCGTCGGCCTCCACCGCTCAAAGGAGCTGTGGCAGTGTCTAACAGCCGCCATTCTACCTTTCCGAGATCTTCGGAGTTCTAGCATCGCACTACGGACTCCGGAACCAATTCTCACCTGCTGTTTATACTTCGGCTATTTATGCACATATATATATTGCACCACGGCAGCACGCAAAAAACACACGCCACCACGCCGCTCCGGTGTGCATATGACATGCTAGTGCCACATACGAGACTACAGGATAGACTGTTGCAACTCCCACAAGCATGAAAGAATATATTCAGCCTGCGGTCAAAGCGATATAATGTGATCGCATCGGTAATCCGTATCGGGCCGGTTCGCCAGATCCAAATTGAAAATCCAAGAAATTGAGACTCTGGAATACATAGTAAAATGGGAGTAAAAGCATGAGGCTGAAGCTTTGACTTGGGAATCTTCTGCGTGAATCCTACCTGAAACAAAGCTGAAACAAGCAAAAGCGGGGATTCCAAGGGGATTCCGGAAACTTAAAAATACGAAGAGGACCCCATCACCTAAAAGGGGCCAAATATATTCTACCATCGCTCGAATATCCTCAAATCTAGACGAGGGGTAATACCCCCCCGAATAGATTATTTGCGGTGGAGATTATCCTTTTGGGACGAACTGATTGATGGCCACTCTCGTCACCAACTCTCCAATGCCCCCAGTCAGTGCTCAACTGCCTCAAATGCACATCTGAGTCAATATATCAAAGTCGACTACATAGGCAACTGTCCTCCGCCCATATTCACACTCTTTAAAGGACCTCAAATGAATATTTTTACTTCGGATTCATGCGAGAAGCCTTCAGGCAGAGCGCCTTACCCGCCTTACCCTTCCTGCAGCTCTCCTCGCATGGTATATGAAAAAAAAACCCGCAGTCAATTGCCTACTGAAGGGAGAGATTTTCCTTGATCTAGCCTACTAAATATATTATTTTGCTTGTGGGAAACACACGTAGTGGGTGACTTCCCGTAAGATAAATTTAATCCACACAACGATCGGAGGGGTGCCAATGATGGGACCTG
This sequence comes from Mycena rebaudengoi, assembly GCA_029282285.1. NCBI lineage: Eukaryota > Fungi > Basidiomycota > Agaricomycetes > Agaricales > Mycenaceae > Mycena > Mycena rebaudengoi. Next base: position 320,554 of record JARJCX010000142.1, read on the forward strand.
TCAGGTATACTGAAAAACCTAGGTTTATTGGTTTCCCATAAGAACATTTATGAGAATTTTTGGGATTATTTTAAATATCTGGCTGCCGCAAACAACATGCAAACAGCGCGTCTCGACAAGATCTTCGACACATCGCACCAGAATGGACCGCGATATATACTCTCTCCCGACTAGAACAAGATCTCATACAAAAGTGTTGTTGCATTCATTTCCATGTGTTACATACTTACAAAAGTACCGCAGGCGGGCGTTGCGTTGGCGTAAAGTCGCGAGCGCAGTCGCCAACGCGGCGACATGACGCAGTTGGCGCGCTAGGCCGGGAGGCGCACCAGCTTGCACCCTTGCGGAGCCGGACGATCTTCCCCCCGCTGCTCCTCGACGAGCCGCAGGTGTGGTTGGGATATGTCCGCCGTGTCGCGGCGTCATGGGGCTTGCGGGTCAGCACCTAGATGAGCCGGTACTACCACATTCATTTGCAGGGGTTTCCAGGGGCACGGGACTGACGCCGATGAGCGAGATGGGCGGGCTGGGGATGCGGCGGCGGAGCGCGAATGGGGCGGAGGACGAGGACGACAGGGTGGGCGGGCGGCTTGCGGGGACGAGCATGGGCGGGGGCGTCGTCACGCCGTTCATGGCCGGCGTCGGCGCAGCGGGCGCGTATCCGCACCAGCAGCACTATGGGGAGCAGCCGTATGCCCGTAGCAAGAGGAATATGCAAGTTGATGACCGGGACTTGATGGCAACGGACGGGCACCCCATTTAGGCGGCGGCACGGAGAAAAGGCGGAGAAGTGGCCGAAAGCGTTATTCAACCACCGTTTATATGTGGTGGGGGGGGTAGCTACCCTCCAGCCAGATTTTTATTCTATTGGAGGGTGAACTTTTATTCTGCGAGATCCAAGGCCGATGGGGTCCTGAGAGCTGTCTCGGGATGTCCGAAAACGGCCTCAAAATAATCTGTAGGAATATATTTATCTTACGGGAAGTCACCCAGTATGAATAAACATGATATCCTGTCCATCAATCCCATCACTGGCACCCCGAGAAATTGCGCCAGAATATTTAACTCTTATGGGAAGTCACCCACTCTTCGCTCTCTAATGTCGTATATAGTATCTTAAAAGACAAAAGGGCCAATTTTCATATAAGTATTCCCGGCTATAATTCGGACCAAGGAAGCTATTGTCGTAAAAAACCTTTCCGACTAGACTCTAGATATCGGAGGCGTATGCGAATCAGGCCAATTAAATAAGCAGCTTGACCACCGAGATCAGTATAAGTGCAGCGAAGCATGTGTAATAACCCATCCTGCCAATAACGCACGCCGGGAGAGATGCTTATATATTTTATAATTTATATCGTAGTTGGCGCGGACAAAAATCACCATTTGCCGTCCCCGAGGTCGGGGGGCCCAAGCTCGGACAAGATCAATCGCACACGAACTCAAAAACCTCTGAAGCAAAACCGAAAGTCCGGAGAATCTCGCATTCCGAGTCACTCAGGGGACGGGTCCTGATTGCCAGGTCCGGACAAAAATTCCATTTTGGATCTTCGTCCTGGCTCGAGAACCAATTGCGAGGATGTGCTTCTTCGAGAGCCCCGGAGATTTTTCTGATACTTATATATATATAAAAAGGTCAAAAGTTCGGCGGCCAAAAAAAATAATTAGCCCAGAATCTAGACCCACTAGAATTATAATCCAAACGCAAATTCGGGCCGAACAAAAAATAAATCTCGGACAATGCTGTGGGCTCTCCTCGCACGGCGCCCTCTAAATCTCGTTCTCAGGTCACACTACTAGTATATACATATCCACATCCCTGCCCCATTCCCCTTCTCCTTTCTACACCCCGCCCCCCCAGAAAGAGTAGTTATACACACTACTACAAGTACTCCCACAAGAGAAGAAAGAAAGAAAAACCCCCCAAAAACCCAGACCTGACATGCAATATATACACCGAACGACCCGCCAAATAACAAAAGAGCATAGTAGTAAGTATGATGTAGTACTTGTATAAATAAGGTATAGAGGGGGTCGTGCGCGCGTCGACGACACGCGCATCGAAAGGGCTCGCAAGCGATGGGAGCGGAGCGACAAGGGCCCCCGACACCGAGGTGGCAAAGGCGCACCGACGCCGGACCGGACCCACCCGCCCACGGGCCCGCCGCTACTGTCACGAATACGCCGAGCTCTCCAACCCCGCCTTACTCACCCGCCTCAGCGGCTGCAACGTCGTCTCATTCACCGGCGCGCGCCGCGCATGCCGATACCGCCCCGACGCATCCTTAATCTCCATCTCCTGCCCCGCATCCCCCATCGCGCCCCTTACATCCAGCCCCGCGCTCATCGTACTCCCAAAGTCTGCCAGCATCGCGTCCGCGCTCTGGCTGCTCGAAAATTCACCGGCGGCAAGCTCTCGCGTACGTGCCCCCCGCGCCTATTCCCCGCCGTCACCCTGTAGTTCGCGTGCCCGTGCCCATGATCCTGCTGGTCCGTCGCGCCGCCCTCCGCGGAGAGCTGCACACCCATGCTCTTCCCGCCGAGCTCCTCCTCCTCGAACGTCATGAGCTCGCTCACGAACCCGATGTTCGGGCTGATGCCCTTGCGCCGCTCGAGCACGAACGCGTACGCGCGCGAGAGCGTCCAGTGGTTCGCGTGGATCAAGTACGCCATCACCGCCGTCACCGAGCGCGATTTCCCCGTCTTGCAGTGCACATACGTCGCCACCGAGTGCAGCCGTGCGTCGTCTATAAAAATTAAATCAGCAACATCAAACGCACCGACGCACCCAGGATATCACACACCTCCTTCACGCACCGCGCAATGTTCTCCTCCGCCACCGTCGCCACCGTATCGCGCATGGGGATCTTGACGTAGTGCTCAAACACCGTCCTTATTAGGTGCAGCCCGTGATCGTCGTCGCACTCGGCCGCGATGTTCAGGATGCGCCGCACGCCGAGCGCATGCAGCTCCGCGACGTGCGCTGGCGTCGTCAGCTCGGGCCCCAGGAACAAAAAGCTGGGCGGGATCGTGCTGATGCTGAACTCGGGGAACGGCTCCTCCGTCATCGGTCGTCCGAGCGCGCGGCCACGGGCGACGCGGGCGAGGAGCAGTTGCTGCCGCCGCGGAAGGACTTGCCGTGGCTGTGGCCGCGCGACGTGCCGGGCGTGTGCGGCGGCGTGAAGTAGGCCGTGGGGAAGTCGTCGGGCCCGCCGTAGAGCGGCCACGGCGTGCACGTGGAGGCGGGCGACTGCGAGATGGTGAGGCCGGCGAGCGACGGGGAGGGCGCGAGCGCGAGGGAGCGGGAGCGGGCGGGGGAGAGCGGTCACCGGCAGCCTTAGGTTCTTCTGGGCATCCTGGCGCAGCTGCTTGAGCTCAGCAAAGTCGTGGAGTCTAACATAACTGGCGCGTGACTTGTGCTGGTTTTTTCGCACAAACTTCCGACGGCCATAACAACCCTCAACACCGCTTTGCGCTCCCTCCACTGTTCGTTTGAATTCCCTAGACACTATATATACTAGGCACAAATAGACTCGAAGCCTGGCCCAGAAACTAGGCTGCAGATCACTGCACCCGCTTGGCACCCGCGTAAAAAGTATAGTGCTGTACAATATTCTGCAGGCAGCTTTCTCTGGCATAAGCAGGGGTCCTGCGCCCAGTCCACTATGCAAACTAGGTACGCAACCGATTCTTCTTCAAATATTCTCCCTTCTGACTAATTCCAGAGCATCTATATCAACACTACGCATGTTCAGACCCCGAGACGGCGTCGACTCGAATCGAAAATGTGGGGCTTATTAGGAGTATCTATTCACCTCAAGTTCACTCTCTGATTTTTTGTTTACCCCGTCCTTTTACATGGAAAATTCCCAAGAGCACAAGGCAACTGGTGCGTGGCGCGTTCAACGGTGGTTCAGCCGCCGCAAGCACCCCGCGGTAAGTCGTTGAACAGCGCGCTCTGAATATTCTCTGATACCCTACCCTTATAGACTGAACTAACGCTCTCTATGGCCATTTTCCAAGAGCGCTGACTCGGAACTCGCAGGGACTCGACGAGGGTTCAACCAGGTACGCACTTTTTTATTCTCTGAGCAACTCGAGTTGAGCTGGGTCTAAGTACGACTCGATACAACGCGCCCATAGTATATTCTTTGCTAAAATACAGCTGGGCAACTGAGGCAAAGCCCTGGCATACTTTCTTCTGTAAGTTGCTTACCAGCTTCAATCTATTCACATACTGACTTTTTTCTTTGATTTACAGTCATCTACGGTGCAATCTGCGTTCATTCAACGACAACTAACACGCCCCAGCATTGGAGCTACATATTTTTCCACACGTCGTATTTTTTATTGGAGTTCGGTCCGGAGATTAATGGTAAGCTGCACCGTTTGACCTCAACTCCAGTGACTTATGACTTGAACCTCAAGGTCCCCACCTCGCGTCCGACATCCCTAAGAGTGTCCAGAGACTCTGAAACACATTCTGAACATTCTTATGTGATGCAGGTGGCGCGTAGCGCCGCTTTGGGAATTTTTAGTAGCGATTTGCATGTCTGCTGAGCAAGGGTAAGTGCATTGTTTTATTTCAGCTTCCTTTTCTTATGCCTCACATCGCAGGATCTGAAGTCTCGTCCGGCATCATCAAGGTGTCCCAACCGTTGTCTGGACAATGTCTCTGATATGGGCGGCGCATAGCATCACCGCGAAAATTTCTATTTGATATTTGGAGCTCCCGTGGTCATGGTATGTTTATCGATGAATCACACGCTTGATACGGAAGATGGCGATTCCGAGCGTCCCAAGAGGAGGCCGTGCACGTATAAGGCAAGAAATAAATTGACTACTCTACTTCCTCGCGCTTGTATCAATTATACACCTATAAATATCGGCTAGAACTTTCCAATATAAGACATGTTCCTGGCTCCCAGCTCCACCCTAAAAAGTAGCATCTGACACTGAATGTGATCTGAGTACCGCTGAACGTGTCGTGGAGGTATCGTGAACTTCATGTGTCGTGCCGGAATGAATGTGTCAACCGCGTTTCCGCCGCAAGAACCTGGGGTTCAAATCACAACATAGAACATGCTAAAAGGATGGGATCTAAACGAAGAATTGCATTCGTTACTTAAGTGATGTGGTCTTCGTCCCGGGTCTAGGGCCACAAAAGATTGGGAATTAAATGCTATCTGCCGCGAACTAACTGTGATTGTGTGTTTGCAGTTTTGTCTGGAGCCTTCTACCAGGCGCAGGTCGACGAACAAGTTGTGTATAAGTAGCAGGAACCGGAAGCTATAAGCAGATACTTAGGTAGACGTACACAATCTAATCTAGCGGAACAAACGGATCATGAGGGATCAATTAGGATCAAAACCGGGTGCAGAACGTTGAGATGTCTGCTGCGCAGCCATCTTTTCATGAGCCCTAACCCCAGGCAAGCTTTCGATCCGCCCATTGGTTGTTGAGGTAGTATGGCCGGCCGAAGTTGTGCGAAAAAACCAACACAAGTCACGCCTGTCAAGTATTTGATAGCATAATATGTGTGCGAACACTGGCAGATCGTTTAGAAACGCTCTGACGAGTCAGTTGGTACGTGATGAAAATATCCTTTCATGGGCACCGAATGTCCCACTCCCGATCCCCCACTGTCCATACACATTGGAGTGCGACCCGCACCTTCTGCCCATTGAGTTTCTTCCACCAGTTGTGGAGTGGTGGCCTGGGGTAGCGCATACCCAGGTGACGTCGGATTCATTGGCCGCAGCGCCGAATCCCCGACGGCGATCCTACCAGCAGCAGTATGGCTTATGAGATGCCGGAGATATGACACCTTCAGCATCCCAGGCATGACGAGTATGAACAATGCACCGGCGAGTGATGGGAGCCAGAGGAGAAGAAGCAGTAGCGCTGGTATTGCATATCGTAGGTCGTACGCAATCGTGGGCACATTCTCGCTGACGAGCAGGGTTTGGCGTGTATCACTCCCTAGGATGTTATTCGCCATGACATCCGTCCAGACGAGGTTCAGGATCTGCGCTGCGCCGTTAGTGGGATCAGCGAGCATGAGAGACTGGTATTTTTGCTGCAATGCGAAGTTGGATTTCCCCGAATAATCTGGGAAACCCTTACTTCGTACGTACGCCCAGGAGAGAGCGTCCATCGTGGTGGTCCAGGCTAAAGCAGGTATGAGAGACGGCATCCCACTGCATGGATAAAAAAATGCGTAAGTCCATTTTGCCGCCGCTTACGATCTAATACGCACTCAATTGCTACACCGAGGATATCGGCGCTTCCGGCCGGCAAATAAAACACGTCGCTGCGAATAGTCGACAACGAGGTGTCCCCCTCCAGCGAATCCGGGACCCGTCCCCAGAATAAATCAACGTCCGCGATGTTTACATCCGTCTTCTCTGTAGCCCAAAGGACCGGTGTATCAATATCTCTCCGCGTGATGCTCAACGCGCCGAGATCCATCGATCCATTGAAGGAAAATTGGACGCGTTGCATTCGCGCCCTACTGGCAGTAGCACACCCGTACAAGCGCTGTGACCATGTAGAGTTGTCTCCTGGAACCAATGGGTCGCCGCCGTCCGTGCGGCGCGGCGGCGCCAGAAACATTCTACAATGGACCCCAACGTTCGTGATATTCGCAGTGTCCGCGCCACCGTACCCTTGACACTGAACTTCCTGGTCGCCGTCGGGGTCGCCGTCGGGGTCACCGTCGAGGTTGAACGGGTCAATTTCCAAGAATGGCATGGACACTGTCTGCATCTTGCCTGGGTGCATGTGGGACCGGCTACTGTTGAGTGCGAACGTGCGTCCCGAATAGCTTTCGTTCCTCGTTAAATTGTTCAACGCGGGCATGCTGAAGAAGTTGCTCAGCACGACGCCCTTCCACGCATGCTGCCAGATATCGAGTTTTTGGCCATCGCGGTTCAACTCAGGGTATTCGTGCGTGAGGCCGGAGAATCCTCCGCGATCGGTGAGGTTTACATTTATCTCGGTCTGGTGGTGCAGCTCGTATTCGACCGTCAGATTCGCATCGATGCATGCGGAGACAGGCTCAATCCACAGCACGTCCTCCTCCCACACACCCCCGTTCGGCGTCTCTGCGGGAAACGTGTGGTTCCACAGCCCAATACCCGGCTTCTCAAGGTCGACAATTAACCCGCCCACCGCAAAGATCCCTTTGCGCAGGATGATGGACTCCTTCATCGAGAATTGTGGGAGGGTCGTGCTATAGTTGTACCCTGATGCAAGACTGTTTAATCTGACCGAAACCAACAGCGTGGCTCGTGCTACTCACCCGCACGTCCATCATAGTAGCGCCGATACTGCATAGCGAAGGGACCGTACGGCGTAGCGTTGAAGCGGCCGATGATGGCGGGCGCGATCGCCGTTGTGTTGCCATCGGTATTTCCTGGGCACGCAACTGGACCAACCGCGCCACAGATGCGGCCATACTGGTACATGGTGCGCGGGGACGTTGCGAGGCCCATGGGCGATGTGTCCGCAATAAATGTTGCGGGGACGCTTCGGAGGGCAGTCTGGCGTGGCGGCCCGGCGCTGAGGCCGAGGGGCATGACGACACCCGCGACGACGATGAGGACGGTGGAGAGTAGGGAAATGTACGAGAAGAACATGACTTGGAACCCCGTGCCGCGACGAGTGTCCGTGCGGAGCAGCATTGGCCAGAGGGAGCCATGGAGCCGACGAGCGATGACATTCCATGCCACCGCAGAATTTACAGGAGGAACGCTATACACCAACAGCGCGACAAGAGCAAGAGCGAGCGTGTATTGGAGGAATGCCACCAAAACGTTCAACACGGTCGCGGCCTGGCCAACTGAGATATGAGAAATAAGGAGTGTCATGAGTAATAGTGTCGGACCGTCGGTTGGGAGAAACAAGCAGGTTTTGAAACGGTCCGGACTGTGGTTTTCTACGAGCAGAGTACAATGACACTGGATTAGGTAAAGGAATCTGACCATCATCTCCCTTCAAAATCTGTAAACGATCATGTCATCAGTTTCAGGAACGCTTCAAAATTCATTTTGCATCGACCCCAGATATCTCTATCTGTGCGTGGCCCAAGAGTGGTCAGTGTAGTGTTCAGGTAACGTTTTGACCGACAACAGAGTGCAAATAAGGCCGACATGCACAGGCCTAGGAACTTACTATCTCATAGCGGTAAAACACCAACGAAAGAATAGCTAAGGGAGGGAAGGGGAGGGACCAGGTGACTTAGATTTATATCATCGCGGTGACACAACAATTCGTGCTTCATGATGGCAGAAGTCATTGACTCTTACCACTCTAATGCCCCTGACTGGAGGTTTTCAAGCTCGTGGATTTATGCAGATGGAAATTTACGACGTGTGTAACTGAAAATTTAAATCGGCTGACTTTGAGACGGTTCAGTATAAATGCTGCGGTTCAGGACTATGGACTCAAGTTGAGAAGCTAGTAGCTCACGCAGAGTGCCTCACTCACCATCAGCAGCTGAGCTGAAGCTGTTTTAACATTTGTGGCCTAGATGGTTGATTGATCCCATCGTTATGATAAGCATCCTCTCCGCAAAAAAGTACAATGATAACCATCGTTATCAACGGAACCAATTCTCTCCTGCTTCTTACTTCTGCCATTTATGTTCACGGAACAAACACGGCGGCACGTAAAAAACACGCCACTACGTCCCTCTGGCATTAGACTTTTCACAAAAAACTTGTGGAGCTTTTTTGGGCTTTGTATATGGGCGATATACTGTCAAAAAAAATCAAATTCTCACTCTTTAAAATCAGCGGCAACTTTGTTATTCAGACGACAACTTCTCAGCGTACAACATTTTTAGATGCAACTTCTAGGTGAGCAACTTGTTCCAAATGCAACATTCAGAGTATACAACAACAAGTAGGGGTATATTTAAGCCACAAGTTCCGGAGAGGTGTTATGACAAACACGTACATATGAACTATTACAAACATGAACAAAGTGGGGTTATTTTTCAAATCCCCAGCTGTTTTGGGGCCCGTAAATTACTGTAAATATTCAGGACACTCTTGGAACTTATCTATACGTGGTAATAAATTATTAGGAACTCTGCTTCACTAACAGAATTAATATTATCCGTTCAAGGCTATTTCCCTGCCCTGCCTTTGCTACGCACTCTGACTGAGATCATCGTGTCTAGTTTCTACACTGAACACTCGGTAAGCAGTTAAAATTAATCGATTTGAAATCAATAACTGCGACTCCTTATTCCCAGGGCCACTTTACCTATGTGATGCCTTTTCTATAACACGAAGTTGTACTATGACCTCCATCAAGATGTAGTCCTCGTAAATTGAGTTGAACCAAAGCTGTCAATGAACAAGTTGAAGCAAATTTTGACTCGGCCCAAAATGTTGTCTCTTTGGTCAAGTTGCACCCCAATAGTTGACAATTTTCATCAAGTTGCCATCAAATTACTCAAAAATCCAACAAAAACCAGTGAAGTTGTACAAAGTGAATTATTGACGCTATACTTGTACAAGCCCAAAAAGCCGAAAAAAGCCGAAAAGTTGGGAAAGTCCACAACATGAAGGACATTTTTGGCAAGCTCCGAAAAAAAAAAAAAACTTCATTGCACTGGCACTCAATTGCCATTTCATAACGATTTTTTTTTTTCATAATGGGAGAGAATTTTTTGGATGAGAGCTTATCGGCTTGTCGACAAACTCACACCAAAAAAGCCCGAAACTGTCACAAGTTTTTTGGGAAAAGGCTGATGGGTGTGTATATGACAAATTGAGAGTGCCCCAAACAAACATACAAGCCATTTTAGCACTATAGAATGAACTGTTGCAGCTCCCGAGAGCATGGAGGAATATTCAACTTGCGGCCAAAGCGAAATAATGTGATCGCTTCTCGTTCTTAGTAATCTGCTTCCGCGTTGTCCCATGACCCCGTTTTTGGACATTTTAATTAAATTTGACTCATGGTGCGAATATTAGGGGTGGTCAGAGTAAGGATTCTGGAGGCGATTCTTATCAACGATTCTCAAGGTGATAAAAGCGTGAGAGAATCGCCGTCATGAGAATCGCTTTTAATCGTGTAGAAGCTGGTTGTTGAGGTAGTATGGCCGGCCGAAGTTTTGTGCGAAGAAACCAACACAAGTCGCGCGCGCCAGGTATTTTGATAGCATATGTGTGCGAACACTGGCAGATCACACTAGAAACGCCCTGACGAAGTTACGAGCTAGTCGATGCGTGAGAAAAATCTCCTTTCATGGGCATCAAATATTCCATTCCCGATCCCCCAGTGTCCATACACATTGGAGTGCGACCCGCACCTTCTGCCCATCGAGTTTCGTCCACCAGGTGTGGAGTGGTGGCCTGAGGTAACGCATACCCAGGCAGTGACGCCGGATTCATTGGCCGCAACGCCGAATCCCCGACGGCGATCCTACCAGCAGCAGTATGGTTTATGACATACCGGAGATACGACACCTTCAGCATCCCAGGCATGACAAGCACAAACAATGCACCGGTGACCGATGGAACCCAGAGCAGAAGCAGCAGCAGCGCCGGTATTGCATATCGTAGGTCGTATGCAATCGTGGTCACGTTTTCGCCGACAAGTAGGGTTTGGCGTGTATCACTCCCTAGGATGTTATTCGCCATGATATCCGTCCAGACGAGGTTCAGGATCTGCGCTGCGCCATTAGTGGGATCAGCGAGCATGAGAGACTGGTATTTTTGCTGCAACGCGAAGTTGGACATCCCCGAATAATCTGGGAAATCTCCATTTGCTGCGGAGGAGAGGGAATCCATAACGGTGTTCCAAGCTAAACCAGGTATGAGGGACGGCGTCCCCCTGCATGGATAGAACAACGCGTGAGTGCAATTTGCCGTTGTTTATGACCTAATACGCACCCTGTCGATATACCCACTGGCAATTCATCCACGTGCCCTGCCGGTATATAAAACACGTCGCTGCGAATTGTCGACAACAAGGCGTCCCCCTCCAGCGAATCCGGGACCCGTCCCCAGAATAAATTAATGTCCCTGATGGTTATATCCGTCTTCTCTGTGGCCCAAAGGACCGGTGTATCAATGTCTCTCCGCGTGATGCTCAACGCGTCGAGATCCATCGAGCCATTGAAGGAGAATTGGACGCGTTGCATTCGCGCCCTAGTGGCGCTAGCACACCCGTACACGCGCTGTGACCATGTAGAGTTGTCTCCTGGAATCAATTGGTCGCCACCGTCCGTGCGGCGCGGCAGCGCCAGAAACACTCTACAATAGATCCCAACGTTCGTGATATTCGCAGTGTCCTCGTGGCTGTACCCTCGGCACGCAGTTTCCAGGTCGACGTAGTTGGCAGGCTTGAGCAAGTTACTGTTTACCAGCGGCAAGGGCAAGGTCTGCATCGTGCCTACCTCCCGCCACAAGGTCAGGTTATTGTTGAGAGCGAATGTGCGTCCCGAATAGCTTTCGTTTCTCGTTAAATTGTTCAACGCTTGCATGGTGAAGAAGTTGTTCAGCACGACGCCCTTCCACGCATGCTGCCACAGCTCGAGCTTTTGGCCGTCGTGGTTCAACTCAGGGTTTTCGCGCGTGAGGTCGGAAAATCCTCCGCGGTCGGTGATGTTGTACTTGTCCAATCCGTTCACATCGCTGAGGTCGTGCAGCTCGTAATCGACAGTCAGATTTGCGTCGATGCATGTGGAGACAGGCTCAATCCACAGCACGTCCTCCTCCCACACCCCCCCGTTTGGCGTCCCAGTTGGAAACGTGTGGTTCCACAGCCCGATACCCGGCTTCTCAAGGTCGACAATTAACCCGCCCACCGCAAAGATCCCCTTGCGCAGGATGATGGACTCCATCATTGAGAATTGTTGGAGGGTCGTGCTGTAGTTATACTCTAGCGCGAGACTGTTTAATCTGACCGAAACCAAGCGTGGCTCGTGTTACTCACCCCCACTTCCATCATAGTAACGCCGATACTGCATACTGAAGGGACCGTACGGCGTTGCGTTGAAGCGGTCGATGATGGCGGGCGCGATCGCTGCTGTGGTGTTTTCGGTATTTCCTGGGCACACCTCCCGGAAACATGTCCGGCTATACTTGTACACGGTGCGCGGGGACGTTGCGAGACCCATGGGCGATGTGTCCGCAACAAATGTTGCGGGGACGCTTCGTAGGGCGGTCTGGCGTGGTGACCCGGAGCTGAGGCCGAGGGGCATGACGATGCCCGCGACGACGGTGAGGATGGTGGAGAGAAGGGAAATGTACGAGAAGAACCTGACTTGGAACCCTGTGCCGCGAAGAGTGTCTGTGCGGAGAAGCGTTGGCCAGAGGGAGCCGTGGAGCCGACGAGCGACTACATTCCATGCCACCGCAGAATTTACGGGAGGAAAACCGTAGATGAGGAGCGCGACAAGAGTAAGAGGGAGCGTGTGTTGAATGAGGGCGACGAGTATGTTAATTACCGTGGCGGCCGCGCCAATCGAGATATGAGAAATAAGGAGTGCCATGAATAGTGGAGGATGCGAAAAGAATATATATTTCTAATCGGTCCGTGCCGTGTTTTTCTACTCGCTGAGTATAATACGACTAAATTAAGGAAACGTTCGAATCTGACCATCATCCGTCCTGAACGTCTATAAACAGATCATATCCGATTCAGTGGCAAAAACGATTCAAAATACATTTTGGGTTGACTCTAGCCATTCAATCTGTGCAGAGCCCAGGAGTAGCTGTCGCTCCAGTGTTCGATTTCCAACAACTTTACCACCCCTTGGGAAGGGCAAGGTGACAATTCTCCCACTGGCTCAGATTTTTATCATCGCGGCGGCACAACAATATGATGGCAACCGTCAATTTTAGGACTCGTAACTGCTCCATTCACTCTCGCCACTTGGCGACAGCAAAGCCCCTCGCTCAATTCTTACATGTAACTCAAGTTTGTCTGAGATTCATACAAGCACAAATTTATACTAGTGGAAATTCAAATTCAAGTAGACCGACTCTGAGACTAGGAATGCTGCTCGCCCTCCGTCAGCAGGTAAGCGGAAGCTGTTTTGTCTCGTAAATTGTCAGTTCTGATAAGCATCCTCCAAGCGAGCCAAGCAAAAAAGTACTGATAACCATATGGCATCGCTGCCAACGGAACTACTTCGGCTACACGGCCGCACGGTTGTAGTACGATTTTGATACGATTTAAAGTCTTAAGATATTCTTGCCTTAATCTTACAATTCTATCAAATTCCGACAATCACGAATTTGTACGAGTCGATATTCCGACGATTTCGTACGATTGATGGCACGTGCATCCACAACACCGCCCATTGCCGTAGCTAGCGTTGGCCACTGCTCGGCGGCTCTGGGCGGCTCCCACTGCCCAGTACATGATTGTGACTTAGGAGCGAAGATAGCAAACAAATAGAATATATTATTGTGTAAGAAGAACAAAGTATAAGATACCAAACACCCGCATACTGCAGCTACCAGTATTCGCGCGCTTCAATACATTCAATACAGCAGTGGCGCACTCACCACACATATCCATCCTGTAAAGAAAAAAGAAAGTATGAGACATTGAAAGAGAAAATGTACGGCGGCGTACCGGATAAAAGCAGAGAAAATCAAAGCAACTTGATCCGATACACAGGCTCGAAGTCTTGGAGTTGGTACAGTTGAGCATTCAGGTTGAGCATCCAGGACAAGGGCTTGACAGGTCTATGTGCTCTCGGGAGGTCTTGAAGTGGCCTTGAGCGATCTTGATGAGGTCTTGAGGTAGCAGGGGAACGACTTGCGAAAATATTGCAGGCCTTGACGCTGTCGATGTTCTTGATGGAAATAATGCTGCTCATCACAATCGGCGGCTCAGGCTCTATCCGGAGGCAGTTTCCAAGGCAGTCCGAGCAAAGTCCAGTCCGAGCGAAGTCCAAGCGGCAATCCAAGCCTCAGTCTTGAAGTTAAGCCGTGCGCGGCACTCATGCTGTGGCTCCTTGGCTTGAGCCTTGCTGAAGTTTCTTGCAAGTTGTGAGGCTCGCAGGACTCGCCGAGTTTGACGAAGAAGTGGAGGACGAGGAGGACGAGTGAAGAATTGGAAGAGAGAGAGAGTCGACGTTGACGTGGCCCCATCAAACTGAACCATTGATCACGCGGCGGAGTTGCGGCGGAGTTTGAAATAACTTGGCAAACGTCAAAAACAGGCTACTATCATTTCCTTTGGGTCTGAATCCGCCCTATGTACATGAATTTCGATTTATTATTTTTCCCCTGTAGACTTTTGCACCCGGTATCATCCGGGTTCTATTAATACACATCTAATGCATATACCTACCGAAGAACTAAGGGATTCGGCGAAGGGAACCTATAGTTAGCTCGTTGCCGGGCGCGGCGCGTTGATGAGGGGGTAATATGGAATGTTAATGAACTCTTCCATGTCCGCTCCTCCCGAAGCCCCGGAAAAATTCACTCGTACTTACACGCAAGAAAAAAAGGTTTCTGCCTGTTCAGAATTTACTCCCGGACCAATGTGCCTACGATCTGAGCGAGAGACCCACATTGTCACCGAATGTCACAGGATTTGACAGCCTGGCCGCGGAGTTTGAACTGTCACGCTTTTGCTCCTCCTCCCCAGCGCATGGGCACATCGTCCCGGCAACATATTCTGAAGAGGCAGAAATCTTTTTTAAGTATGAAAGAAGGTAAATAATATTTTTTGGGGCGTCTGGGTGAGCGGACATGGGGGAATTCTGTGGTATTCTGAATTACTACCTGATCATCGTGCCCGGCAATGAGCTAACTATAGGTTCCTCTCGCCGAATCTCTTAGTTTTTTCACGAAAAGATGCGTTAGATATGTATTAATAGAATCCGGAGGATACCGGGGGCAAAAGTCTACAGGGGAAAAAGAATAAGTCGAAATTCAGGTACATAGGGCGGATTCAGACCCAAAGGGAATGATAGTATGATGTGAGGTTTGGCTGGAGCCTGGCGCTGGATCAACGGCAGCACCGGCCACTTCTTTTTCCCGAACCGGAATTTTACGAATTAGCGGCTTGCGAGCTCAGGCGAGGCGAGCTTGCGAGCCAGCCTGAGTGGAAGGCAAGTTAGATTAGATTAGATACCGCGTGTGAACTGTTTGACAGCGGCACAGCCGTTTCTCATCACTTTGCTTCCGTCTTCACTGCAGCAAAAATCCACCGCGTTTTCTACGCTCAATCAAGCCCTCTAGCTTGTTTTTCTCCCACCCACCACATCCCTGTTTTGGCGCTAACGCGCTGGTTGCTCGGGGTCCGTCTCATCACACGGGCCCTCGGTAGCTCTCGCGTACGGGTTTTCGCCGTCTCGGCATACGCATTTCCCAGCTATTTTCCCGGCTTTTCCCGCCGCCTGCAAATAGCGCGTTCGGCCTCTTCGGCGAAGCCCCCCCCACACACACACAAAATATATCCACCTTGAGCTGTTAGCAGCCTTACTACCAAATATCCTAGCGATATTTGCTTTTAGAAATATATCTGCCATAGGCAGATATATTTCCACTCTTCCTGATTCCCACCGCGGGCCTCCTAATCGGCATCTAACTTGCCTTAAGAAATTTCTACCACATGTCGTCAGAATTTAGTGCAAATGATGGGGTTAACTTTTTCTTGCGATATTTGTAAGAAATTGTAAGGGAGTGGGTTAAAAGATAGTAAGACAAATTATCTTGCTTTTTTATCATATTCCCGTTCAGCCGTGTACTATTGTGCCCTATGGGTCTGAATCCTCCCTATGTACCTGAATTTCTATTTTCCTGTAGGTTTTTCCCCCCGGTATCCTCCGGGTTCAATTAATATATATCTAACACGTGAAAGAACTAAGAGATTCGGTGAAGGAAACATGTAGTTAGCTCATTGCCGGCCACGATGATGAGCGGGTAATTTAGTATACCACGGAATTTCTCCATGTCCGTTCACCCCGACACCCCCAAAAATATTAGGTGTATTCTTGCACATTGAAAAAAGGTTTCTGCCTCTTCAGAATTTGCTCCTGGGCCGAAGCGCCTACGACCTGGACGGACGAGAGAGCCACATTGTCACAGAATGTCACAGCATTTGACAGCTTGGCAGCGGAGTTTGAACCGTCACGCTTTTGCTTACCAGTGGTACTTAAAAGAATAATAAGATGCAGAAACCTTTATTTTCTTTGTAAGAACATGCCTGAATTTTTCCGGGGCTTCGCGATGAGCGGACATAGAGAAACTCAGTAAGATTCCATATTACGCTCTCATCAACAAGCCCGGCGACGAGCTAACTATATGTTTCCCTCACTGAATCCCTTAGTTATTTCGCAGGTACATGCATTAGATATGTAGTAAGAAAAGCCAGAGGATAACGGGGCCAAAAAAACACACAGGAAAAGAACAATAAATCGAAATTCAGGTACATAGGGAGGATTCAGACCCATAGGGCACGATAGTAAGTATTTATATACCACGGAACATACACAACAAACAAATACACGCCACCACGCCGCTCTGGTGTGCAGATGGCAAGCTGAAACTGCCCCGAAACATTTTATCACTACAGAATGGACTGTTGCAACTTCCACAAGCATGGAAGAATATTCAACCTGCGGTCAAAGCGATATAATGTGATCGCATCGGTGATCCGCGTCGGGCCGGTTTGCCGGATCAAAATCGAAAGTCAAAGAAATTGAGGCTCCGGAAGGGCATACACAATAAAACGGGAGGTAAACAGCATGCTTTGACCTGGAAATATTCTCCCTACGCGCATGACTCCTCCCTGAAACGAAGCCGAAAAATGCAAAAGCGGGAATTCTGAAAACTTGAAAATGCGAGGTATGCGTATTATTCTCTGCCCGAGAATGTCGTTTCTTAAAAGACAAAAGGGCCGATTTTTATATAAGTATTCCCGACTATAATTTGGACCAAGGACACAATGTTGTCGAAAAAAAAAACCCCCCTTTCCGACTAGACTCTAGATATTGGAGGCGTATGCGATTCAGGCCAATTAAATAAGTAGTTTGACCACCAAGATCAGTATAAGTGGGCCGCTTCAGCAAAGCATATGTAATAACCCATCCTGCAAATAATGCATGCCGGGGGAGATGATTATATTATTTTATAATTTATATCGTAGTTGGCGCGGACAAAAATCACCATTTGCCGTCCCCGAGGTCGGGGGGGCCAAGCTCGGACAAGATCAATCGCATATGAGCTCAAAAACCTCTGAAGCAAAACCGAAAGTCCGGAGAGGTTTCACATTCTGAGTCAGTGACGGGAGGGGAGTCCTAATTGCCAGGTCCGGACAAAAATTCCATTTTGGATCTTCGTCCTGGCTCGAGAACCAATTGCGAGGATGTGCTTCTTCGAGAGCCCCGGAGATTTTTCTGATACTTATATATATATATAAAGGTCAAAAGTTCGGCGGCCAAAAAAAATAATTAGCCCAGAATCTAGACCCACTAGAATTATAATCCAAACGCAAATTCGGGCCGAACAAAAAATAAATCTCGGACAATGCTGTGGGCTCTCCTCGCACGGCGCCCTCTAAATCTTATTCTCAGGTCACACTACTAGTATATACACATCCACATCCACATCCCTGCCCCATTCCCCTTCTCCTTTCTACATACAACCACCCCCCCCCCAGAAAGAGTAGTTATAAACACTACTAGAAGTACTCCCACAAGAGAAGAAAGAAAGAAAAACCCAGCTATGACATGCAATATATACACCGAACGACCCGCCAAATAACAAAAGAGCATAGTAGTAAGTATGATGTAGTACTTGTATAAATAAGGTAGAGGGGTCGTGCACGCATGAGGACACGCGCAACAAGAGGGCTCGCGAGCGGAGCAACAAGGGCCCCCCGACACCGAGGTGGCAAAAAGCGCACCGACGCCGGACCGGACCCACCCGCCCACGGGCCCGCTGCTACTGTCACGAATACGCCGAGCTCTCCAACCCCGCCTTACTCACCCGCCTCAGCGGCTGCAACGTCGTCTCATCCACCGGCGCGCGCCGCGCATGCCGATACCGCCCCGACGCATCCTTAATCTCCATCTCCTGCCCCGCATCCCCCATCGCGCCCCTCACATCCAGCCCCGCGCTCACCGTGCTCCCAAAGTCCGCCAGCATCGCGTCCGCGCTCTGGCTGCTCGAAAACACCGGCGGCAAGCTCTCGCGCACGTGCCCCCCGCGCCGGTTCCCCGCAGTCACCCCGTAATTCGCGTGCCCGTGCCCATGCCCGTGGCCATGATCCTGCTGGTCCGTCGCGCCGCCCTCCGCGGAGGGCTGCACGCCCACGCTCTTCCCGCCGAGCTCCTCCTCCTCGAACGTCATGAGCTCGCTCACGAACCCGATATTTGGGCTGATACCCTTGCGCCGCTCGAGCACGAACGCGTACGCGCGCGAGAGCGTCCAGTGGTTCGCGTGGATTAGGTACGCCATCACCGCCGTCACCGAGCGGGATTTCCCCGCTTTGCAGTGCACGTACGTCGCCGCCGAGTGCAGCCGTGCGTCGTCTATAAAAATTAAATCAGCAACAGCAAACGCAATAAGCACAACGACGCACCGAGGATATCGCACACCTCCCTCACGCCCCGAGCAATGTTCTCCTCCTCCACCGTGTCGCGCATAGGGATCTTGACGTAGCGCTCAAACACCGTGCGCAGGTGCAGCCCGTGGTCGTCGTCGCACTCGGCCGCGATGTTCAGGATGCGCCGCACGCCGAGCGCCTGCAGCTCCGCGACGTGTGCGGGCGTCGTCAGCTCGGGCCCCAGGAACAAAAAGCCGGGCAGGATCGTGCTGATGCTGAAATCGGGGAACGGCTCCTCCGTCGTCGGCGGGTCGTCGGGCCGCGCGGTCACGGGCGACGTGGGCGGAGAGCAGTCGCCGCCGCCGCGGAAGGACTTGCCGTAGCCGTGGCCGCGCGGTGTGCCCGGCGTGTGCGGCGGCGTGAAGTAGGCCGTGGGGAAGTCGTCGGGCCCGCCGGAGAGCGGGGAGGAGAGCGACCACGGCGTGGTCGCGGAGGTGGGCGACTGCGAGATGGTGAGGCCGCGGGAGGGGGAGGGGGGCCCGAGTGCGATGGAAAGGTTGGGTGGGGCGAGGGAGAGGGAGCTGGCTTTGAGGGAGAGCGAGCTGGCTTTGAGGGGGAGGGTGCGGACTTGGAGTTTTGGGGCATTGAGGCGCTCGGCGGACTTTGTGTCGAGCTTGCGCAGGTTGGGAGCGCTGGGGCGGCGGGGAGGTGGCGGGCGGCGGAAGCCGACCTGGGAGGGGGGGGCGGGGAGGGCGTTGCGTCGACGATGTTTACTTGCGAACGGTTGTTGCCCGACATGACCGAGGACATTAGGGGGAGGGGCGATCGGGAGCCAGACAGCTGCTGGTCGACTTGAGGCATGTTTTTTGAGCGCAGGGCCGTCTGGGTGTCGAGCTGGAACAGCCCGCCGGACTTTGTTGGCCCCTTGTCATCGCCGTAGTCGTACTCGCCCCCAGACAGGATGAGTGTCTCGAGATCGGGATGGTGGCCGGCGGAGGATATGCCGCCGGCGAGGTAGTCTGCGGTGCCGTAGCTCAGCAGCGGCGCGATGACGGGCAGGAGGGTGAGGTCCATCTCGTCGTCGTACACGATGACGTCGCCGTCCCATGGCCCAGCCGGGCGCATGAGGTCGTCCCAGTCGCGCTTTCCCTGCTCTGTGGTAACGAACTGGCGCAGGGCGTCGAGGGACTGGAATGCCGCCCCGCCAGGTTTGCGGGAGCGCTTAAGGATGAGGGATGGGATTGCGACGTTTATGCTGTAGCGGATGTGGAATGCGAGGTGGGCTGCTGGCGGACGGGTGTCGATGAGCAGCGGGCGGCGGTTCGAGCAGAGGCGGTCGTAGAGGACCTGGGGCTGGATGGGCTGTGGTTGGCGCGGCGGTGCGAGGGTGGAGGTCGGGTCTGATCCAATGAAGCGTGCGCTGAGTGGCCCGTTCTCGAGCGGCGTAAAGTACGAGGATATGCTCGACTCGGGGCTCGTCATCTCCGAGTCAGGGTCCCACGGCGACGTCGACCCCAGTCGCACTTTGGGCAGCGATCCCGACGACCGGATGGGCCTGAGCCGCAGGTTCTTCTGCACATTCTGCCGCAGCTGCTCGAGCTCAGCAAAGTCCTTGGAGATGTCCTCGTCAGAGTCGTCAGTCGAGATCAGTGCAGCGATGGGACTTGATTCCGGCGACGAATCAGAGTCCAGCGTAACAAGGTCGTCGTCAAAGTCCTCATCCAGGTCAGACACAACCGGCGACGGCGCCTCCAGCTCAATCTTGGCCGCCGCGGGCGGTCTAAGCGTCAGATTTGGAGGGCGCCCTCGTTTCGCAGCCATGGGAAAGAGCAGCACAGAGGCGATCAAAAATAAATAAAGGAGATGATGCCATCCTCCTCCTCAGATCTCAGACGGTAAGTAGTAGATTCCATTCTCTTATTTCTTTTTCTTTTTCTCTTTCCTCATCCATCTCACTCTTTTGTCCGGCATCTCATGCTAGCCCTCCCACGTCGCCCTTAAGTAGGCCCATTATTATGATGACGTAACGGTTGCCAAGACAACCACTTGCATTGGCTCGCTTTGACCGCTTTATTTGGCTACTGTGTCGAGAAACGGCGAATTCACCCAGAGCCAACTTGCGGTTCGATTGAAATTTTGTTTTATAATACTAGCATTGCTCACCAAAAAAAAGTCCAGCAGGCGCTGATGCTGTGCATGAAAGTAGCCCCGGTCCGAGGTTCAAGTCCTCTCTGCAAATAAATCGGTACGTCTCGAGGCAGGGAAGTAATATAGACGTGCCTTTGATTTCGCGTTGATGGGAGACCCGAGGTACAGATAAATAATTCTTTCAGCTCAAGGCACTTCTGTATTACTACAAGCTTATCAAAAAGAGGACGCTTAGTATCCTACGCGCCGAATAATGCCTAGCAGATGCAGATGGATAAGTACCAGGATAATCAATATATTACCCCATGCAAGGAACCCCACCCCGGCCCCAACGTCGAAGTTCGTGCACATAAATCAATTTCTCTGAGGCAGGCCCAAGTGCATCAATAATATATATAGACATACGTACCTTGTTCGGAATTCGACCGCAGACCCGCGTAAGTAGGTTGATTGTTCGAATATGTGTCCTTGGTGAACGAACCCGGGGTACATACGCACCTCCCATATATGTACATACTCGGCCGCGCTCCGTCTCCTGACCTAGTCTCGGATGCTTCTTTCCCGTCGTATGTAACATACATAGTGTGATTCATGCATCCACGAAGCAGCCACTGGGAAAAGCGGTGTGCGTCAAATCAAATTTTCGAATCGGATAGCGTTCCTATGCAGCGAATTAGCGCGGAGGGAGCCATGTAGTGAATCTACGAGAGCGCACACGCGCGACGATTGATTAGCGCAGACGCGAACCGAGTGTACCCCGAACTGCGTGATTCCACTCGCTCGACGTGAAGCACTGAAGCGGTGCGGCGTCGTCTTCTACAGCACTCTGGCACTAGACCTTGAGTCCTGCGTCAGAATACATCCAAATCCACGTTTGACGGTGGCTCGAAGTGTTAACGTTGTCCACGGCAGACGGCCACAATTCGAGGAAAACCCGAAGAGGGGATGCGCGGAGTCCTGATTGACTGCCAGTGCCCAATGGAGATCTGGGGGGCTGCACCTGCACAATGTGAATTGCGATCCCTGAGCCATTACGATTCTGCAGCACGGAAAGATCTGGCACTGCACTGAATAACTTTCACCTTGCAGTCGGGTATCAAATGGGTTTATTTATTAAGTCCAAGGTACAAAGCTTGTACGCGCCAAGGCCCGCAGCATCGCATGCCAGATAGAACTGAAATGCTACCCCGCGCCAGCCTTGGATTCTTGGACCTGCCAGCCGGGGGTAATTCAGCGTACTTAACTCCACGTGGATCTAGCCTTGATCCACTCGAAAGATCAACCGCGAACAAAGTCGGGCACCAGTGGAGGATATACGACGCGTTTAATGGCGCACGCGTGCTGGGAGGCGAGATTCAGCGAGTCCAGCTCAAAAGAGTCTGACCCGCAGCGTCGCACTGTGCCAGATGGAAGTGAAATGTCGCCCCATGCCACTGGAAGTAGAACGTGCCAGAATCTTGGATCATTGCTTGGAATCTTGGATCTGCCAGCCCAGTGCGCTTTGCAGCTACCAATAGACGACATCCCAGCATTGAATTTCGGGCAGCGCCGTTGCGTCGTCGACGTGAAAGATCAACCGCGAAGCCGGGCAGCAGTGGCAGATGGGTTTAACAGGGGCGAGCGCTTGGCGAGATTCAGCGAGTCCGGTTCAGAAGAGTCTGACCCGCAGCGGCACATACCAGATAGAATTGAAATGACACCCCACACCAGTCTTGGAATCTTGGCTGCGAGCCAGCCAGCGTAAATCAGCGCGCGATGCCTCGCACTCGGACTACACTGTCAGACGTTATTTACAGCGTCGCTGTACCAGTTCCGATTCGGACAGCGCCGTTGAGTCGACGTGGTTTGGACGTGGTGGACCAAGGTAAAGTCGCTCAACTTCAAAGTCCGCTCGGCCATCCCCGTGTGCCATTGATGTGATAGGTATACTCCCACGGTTGTTTTCTTTCTCTTTGTCGTGAGTAGTTCGAGCGCGGACAAAATTGTACACATGCGCACCATGAATCGAGACGGAATGTGAGAAAACGAAGATCGTCTTTTAGAATGCATTCTAAAGTTGCATCTCTCTGAGTACTCTTACGCACTTGTTGTTGGAATCAATAGAGCAATCCAGTATTAGCAGTGAACCCGTTGCAAACGCGCAGGGAATCTTCCGGTGTCTGCAGTACTTGAATACTATTCTGGAGTAATTAAGGTACGAATTTAGTATGTCCAGTACAGTAACGGGCAGCAACACAGAAGGAATGAACAACGGGATGAACGGCGGGGACCTGGCAGCCAGTGCGCCACGGGGGCAGTGCGTGCACACGCAACTCGCACTCCAACACTGGTACTCTCCAGGAGGCCTGAGACAATTCGCTCAGGACGCCGCCAAGATATTGTACCGAGGCCTAGGCGCTGCCGGCAGCAGCCGCAACCCTAGTATGTCGACTCGCGTCTAGCCTTCCAGTTGTTCGGAAATGCACCTAAAAATAGCTTCAACTACTGAGCGCAGTGATCGTTGGTTTTCTATAATAGGCGTCATATACTTTATCGGCTCATAATCTCGGGCAGAATTTCTCCGACGGCAGACCAAAAAACTGATATATCATAATATGTGATTTACTACTGCTCAAGAAGGATTTTAAGACGGAATAAATAAATTCCCACAAGAAAACTAGAATACGAGGCATAGTGCATTCATGGGTGTCGAAGGTCTACGCTGTTCAATCATACGTCAAACCATGTCTATTAGAGTCCGCCATCCGATATATAGTAATCAAATCCGAGTCCATATTGATATTGATATTACACTATTCGCTCGCTGCATAAGAACACTACCTACTAAGTATGGGCACCCTCCAACCTAACCTTGTTGGAGCGGGAAGTAAGCTAAGTAAGATAGTTCCGTATCGATATTACTTACTCATCCGCTGTACACCAGGGGGTGATAGGCTCTGCACCGCTTGTTCTAGACTCCTAGTTCAATAGTCAGCTATGCGCAGTGCCCCCGGCCTAGTCGATGGATTCACACGGAGTAAACCTTCGATGAATTCACGCACGGACTGACCGCCGAAGATTCACACACCGAACAACGTTGACCCAGTATAGCGGTGCAGATCGTCAGCAAGCCTGGGTCTAGCAGTCCAGCAGTTTAGCGTCATAGAGCAGTATAGCCTCGTATAGCCTCAGCAAGGCACCATCGACGAAGCGAGCTTGAGAAGTTAGTATGCGCATAAGTAAAGAGTACGTACGGAACATCAGAATATGAATCGACGATGGGCCTAGACCGTCGCAAGAGTTACCGTTGAGCAGACCAAGGCAAACGTGGAGGCGTTCCGATCACTAACCGCCAGTCTTAGTGAGAGTAGTCAACCGTGGACGGTTCGCTGTAGATCTCGGGCAGCACCACAACTGAGACCATTCGCAATTTGAACTGAGATCCAGAACCGTACATAGCTTGGGAGGCTTGGGCCACATAGTCATCGTTGGCATGACACCCCGACCGGATGTCTGTTGAAGAACGAAGCAAGCCGGAAACACGCCCCGCGTGGCCACGCGCCGGCCACGCGCCGGCCACGCGCCGGCCGCCGAGCGCCGTTCATTTTTGCCTCTAAATATCTCCCCATCTGGGCCATCTCCTAGTGGATGTCCTCCTGAGACGACAAGTTTGAGGCGGTCCCGAAAAAGGTGGACTGGCCGCGTGCGCCTCAAAATATCCTTAGGAGAAATCGTGGAAGATAGCCGGGCTGTTTCCCAAAAATCTCCTGAGGAAAAAGAAGTTCTTTCACCCAAGGAGATTCTTAGGTAAAAGACAAACTTTTCCCCCGCCGATTTCCGAGACAAACAGCCTCGCTTATGGCCCGGGAATTTCCTGAGGAAAAATCCTGCCTGTTTCCTTAGGTCATTCTAAAAGAAAAAGTTGGACTTTTTCCGTAGGGAAGTATTCATTTTGCTTGGGGAAATTTGGTAGGAAAAATTCGGACTATTTCCCTATTTTAATCCAAGGTGATATTTAGGCAGGAAATGTAATTTTATGGTACAGGGCCGTTTTTCCTGGGGGTATATTTTTTGATCGCCGCAGTGATAGACGGACGTCGAAATGGCCTGCAGCGGCCCATGCAGTTAGGAAAACGGCGGATCAACAGTGAGGTGCACTATCCGTGTTACTGTGCATCGAATCGGCGCGGGAAGAGTCGCATGCGCACTTGGCATTGCTAGATGACATCCAGAGGTTCAGAACGTTGGAGAGCAACGTTGGGGGCGCCGGTTGGGCGCGGGTGCTCGTATGGGGTAGATCAGGAAGGAAGTATCATTCAAGGTCCACTTGGCCATCCCCCGGCATCATTGTCAGATATACTCCCGCGGTTGTAATTCGAATGTTCGCACGCTAAACAATGTTGACGACGCTGAGTGGGGTGGGATCTGAGATCTGATGTCGTTCCGACATCTGATCTTTCACATCCTCTTACAGAATGTACTTAATCATGGCCTATTCAATTGGAGTCTTCACTTATATGTTACAAACTAAAAAAAATAGGGTAATACTCCCCTTCGGCAAAGTTTTGATATCCCAAACCAAACGAATACCAGCGAGAACTGTGGGATCCGATCACCCAAAGCGGGAAAGATAATACCCGTCCGGCGCCTACTCATGTATAAAAGAATCATCGTCTTCGTCACGGTAATTATTCGTCCCATACCTGCTTCATTCATGCAGCTCCTCGCCCTTCTTCTCGCAGCCGCCAGCGTCGCACTGGCCACCCCGACTGTTTCTTCATTCAGCGCGGCGGGCTGCTCCGGAACGCCGCTCGCCACCTGGTCCGGTGTGCCCGAAAATGCATTCTGCCAGGCAACGCCGGGCGGCGCGATCGCCCTCAGCGTCATTCCCGGAACCGGCAGGTGCGAAATAGACCTGTACACCTCCTGTGAGATCACATTCCCGTCGTACCGAGGTCTGCACTGACACGCCGCAGCCAACTGCGACGGCACCAATGGCCAGTTCATTTCTACGGTTCCCGATACGAACTCGTGTTTCACGTGAGTGGACGAGGATGCATGGAAGTACAGATGCTCACCGTCCTCATCTGCAGCTCGAGCCAGGTGTTCTCGTCCGTCCGTATCCTCTGCATCACCAGCGGCTAAAGGTGTGCGCCGCGATCGAACTTCCGAGTCCGTACCCATGAAATCGCAAAATTTTTGTGATATTGTATGCTCCTAATAGAGCATATCTGCACACCCTAAAACGCGCGTTTGATCCAAAAAATGATGTCTGATTGCAAAAAAGATGGAGCAACCTAAAGGGGAATGAGTGACACGGAAAAGAAAAACGATGGTTCCGCTATCGCTCGTTTTATGCCAATTAAATTACAGTACTGTCATTATATCCACTGCTCTCCACCTTGAAATTTTTATCAGTAAGTTCGGTGCGGGAGGTTCTCGCAAAGTCGAAGGTAGCGTGAAGCCACTCAGAAGTCACACTGAGATTTCATCAAATTTCTGACGTCGCCTAAAAACATGGAGTGATCTCCAAAATAAAAACGGTCGTGCAGATATGCTCTAATGGATGTGATTCGACTCGAAAGAGGATGAAGGAGAACCTGACGATTTTAAGGGTAAGCGGTTGGCTAGCCAGTTTCAAAGATTCGGATCAAGCCAGCTTTGGTGATGCGAACATTGCGGTCTGCCCGGCCCGGAGTGAGGCTTGTTCCGCGGAATTACTGACTGCGAGAGGCCATTCCCGAGTGACAGTGATATATATTCCCACGGTTGTTTCCAGCGTACAATAATGTTGTAGCTCCACACTGGTACCAGTCCTCTTTCCAGTGGTGGAAATGAATGAAGTCAGTACCATCTTAGACTCAAATGGCGTGCGAGAGACGACGTGATATCCTGCACGCCATGACTTGAGTACGTACAGATGGAATGTACAGTCTGAGAAAACCAACAATGTGGCCTCGGCACAGGATAAGTATCAACAGTGCGTGTTGAACAAATATATCAGGCGTACAGAAGTGACAATAGGAGACTGATGCAACTTTCTAATCAAGAGCAACTTTTGGGCATCTGAAATCGAATCTCGTTTCCACTTCCTTGCAGGTACCCCATGGTCCCTTGGGCAGAATTTCGGACCAGAAACCGAGATGTGATCCTGAAGAATGGCAGAATGGAATAACTTCCTAAAAGAAAAATAGAATATCGGACCTCTTGACGTACAGTAATTAACCGTTGAGCGAAACAACACGTACGTGTTTTGCCCCTTCCGCTGCTATGGCCGGGCCGATTTCTTTTTCAGGTGAATGTGAGAGCTGTAAAATGCATATCTCTCAATGGATTCGTCAAAAAAGCAGCTCTGTGGCCATACAGAAATTGATTTGTTTGGATCACTTTTTACCTACGAGGAAACGCCGACTTCGTAGACAAGGACCTTGCTTGAAACCCTGTTTGATACTTTGCTGAGAGCTCCGCATTAGAGTGCTGTTTTTGTTGCAATGCTTTGTTTAATTTCTGTTAAATGGGACCACGTCTCTATCTGGTACAGAGCTGTTTACATTTTCTCATCCATATGTATCTCTAATCTTCGCGTCAACCCAGCATAGTGAGTCCCCTTATCTTCCTCGTTTGCGCATATCCGTATCCTTTGCCATTTCCTTCTTCCAGCCACCCCAGATCCTACTGGCCACTCACCGGACGGCAGCGTTGTGCCATTCAACTGCAAAATGATGCGCTAAAGCATGTCATTGATAGTGCGTTGGCGTCATTGGACTGCCTGATAAGAAGGTGCTTGAGGATGGAGATGTGTCAATAGTAGACACAGTGCTTGAAAGTTAGTGAACTTGTTCGGCAGTCTCCGACGAGTGACATCACCGTTGGAAAGATATGGAATATGTTGGGCGGATCAAGCCGGGTGTTACGAAAAGTGGTGCAATTATGAGTTTGGAGAGACCTTGTCAGGCTCGTAACCAGCCGTAAATATAGAGGAGGCTGCACAATTTTCTTCAAGGCATTTGGATGAAAATTGAGAAAGATAGAAAAAACGTGTTATGTTATACTCGAGCGACTTGACCTAAGTACCGGTTAAATTTTGATCGTCGACTGCGATCAGGGGTCGACCCGAAGCACAGCCCGATCGCACAACCTCGGTCGCACAGCCTCTCGTATAGACGCATAAAAACGCCTGTAGAATTTCCAAAAAGCAACCCAATGGTGACAATGCCGTACTTCCCCTCAATTAGCCAAAGTTTAAGCGAACCTTGCGACAAACCGAACTGTAAATGCACATCGTAAGTTTCGAGCATCTTTCGTCTATTCAATTTGCGAATCCCATCATGCAGGTCTCTCAATTCCCGGCCCATGCCAGAATTCAAGCCTATCGGGTATGGGCCATTCCCCAATCCTCACACAGAGGACTGGCAAGATGAACTACCCTCCCGCACCTGGATACACGGCGACTGGTACAGGGATCCATCCCTTTCCAAGCCGTGGTCGACCGACTGGGAGCGGTGGGACGGCCTCCGCTACTATGAGGAGACCGTCGATGGAAAGCTCAAGATAGAACAAATGTCCAACGATGACTTCCATGTACCCGGCACCATCGAGCCTGTGGCGTACTTGACCAGCTATGGGGATGAGTTCTTCCTCTTCACCGCTGCAGGCCGCTACTATTGGGCTGACGGCTGCCTCACCGTCCATCGCATGCAGTTTGGGTCTCCGAAAGAATTTCTGGATCATGCGTTGCAAGGAGATGACGCGAGTTGTATGCCAGATATAGAAATCCCGATGCGCCGAGGTGCCGATCTGGAGGGGCCGTAGGTATTCCGTGCAATAAGCTGGACTGTCGGCAATTCAACTCTGTCAAGTGTGTCTAGGAACAATATATAGTAAATACAGCCTGACTGAAACACGAATGATATTACAATGATGCCTCTCCTTTCGACACACTTCACTGCTGTTTGACAGGTACGCGATCTTCAAGCTTCAAGACTATACTATTGTCAATTGACGAAACCGTTCGGACCAACAATCATTTCGATAATCCTCAACTTCATAACATTGAACAAGATCCTCTATGTGCCTTTCCCGTTATTATACGGAAAATTCCAAGCCACCACCGTGCTCAGCCAGTGTTCATCCTTAGGGCCATAAAACCGGTTTTCGGGAGGCTGAGGGTCTCGGCATTTTTTCCCACGCCCTTATTGGGCAGTTATGAGCGCGATATAATTATTCCCGAGAAAGAGTACTCTCCATCTTTATCGTCCCTTCGTCTAATTTACCATCCTCCGCCTGCCAGTGCTCCGCCAATAATCTCTGCCTTGCCCAAGATCGCTGCAAGCCTCACAAGGCCACAGGCTCCCAGGTGCCAGTAAAAAGCGGTGGTTGAAACAAGGTTGGAGTGTATCATCTGCGGTCTCTTCGAATTCCCACTCTTCCCATCCCCGAAATCGGGCATGGTAAACGGGACGAGTCAAAAAAAGGCTGGGGCACGGGCAGACTCCGAGCTCTGGGAAAGAATTTAGGGCCCTCCGCCGGTAATAGTCCACCTATGCACCGAGGGCGCTAAATCTTTTAGGCTCTCGGGCGTCAGCCGAACACTGTGACGGACCAGTTGTGACTTGCGGGTACTACGCCGTCGTCATGACGGTCCGGGTCAGCAAGCTTGGTGAAACCAAGGTGAAACGCGCGATTCGACAATTTTTTAACAACGTTTGTTGAATTAAGTTGAACAGTTATATAAACGCTAGCTCGCTTCAACCAAAAGTAATACCATTTACATCTCGCTATTACTGTTCTCACGCGCGGAGCAGGAAGGGCCTTTGGGAGGCCCGAGCGGGCCAATTATATTTGAGTCGGAATTTGAAACAAGTTCAATGACAATGTCATCGAAGTTCATATTTACAATAATAGTTCCCACATTTTATAACTTCGCCGCTCCACATGATCCACAAACTTCACACATCTGCCTCTGATCTCCGGATCTCCGCAGCTTTTTGTTCAGTGCGCGTGGCTCCAGGCGCGGATCACACCAGATCAGCCCGTACCGCCTGGGTTACCAGGAACACACATACGGTTGCCCTTGGGGTCAAAGTCTGTTTTAGGCACACGCGTTCATATAAAAGACGTTGTCGGTTGGTTGTTGGGGGTCATTCGTACACACCTCAGCCATGCAGTTCATCGCCGTCCTTCTCGCAGCCGCCAGCCTCGTACTCGCCACGAATACCACCCCTACGCTGTCCTCCTTCAGCACGAGTGACTGTTCCGGCACGCCGCTTGCTACCTGGACTGGCATAACCGACATGCAATTCTGTCAGGAAACGCCCGGCGACGCGACTTCCCTCAACATCGTTCTTGGAACTATTCCCGCTAGCCAGTGCAGAATTGAAACGTTCACCAACTGTGAGATTACATTCAGTCGTACCGCGAGTTTTTATTGATCCGCTGTAGCTGTCTGCGACGGCCTCCACGGCGGCCTTCTTGCTACAGTTCCCGTTAAGAACTCGTGTTTCACGTGAGTGGACGAGTGCGCTGAAATTCAGATGGCTCACTGTCATCCTCTATAGTTCGCCCCAAGTCTTCTCGTCCGTCCGCATCGTCTGCCTCGTCTCCGGCCGCTAAAGGCTTGCACTATGGACTCCGCACCTAAATAATATCCGTACCTAAATAATGATGAAATAGCAAGTGTTAACATGCTCACCAGTGGCGACTACCATGAACCCGCGGCTACAATCTTTGTGAATGCTGCCTTGTGCTGGGCCGGCGATGACCAACAGCCACGCAGGACCAGAAGTCCTAGCTAGCTACTTGCCGCCAGTGGAGACTGCAGCAGTGGCTGCAATTTGAATTGAGTTTTGTAGCCAGAAAGATAAGTTGAAAGGCTGAAAACTTCACGTTGCAGCTCAGTGCTGACAGATATTTCTATGATCAGGCGGGATCAATGGCGAGTGCTTAGCGAGATGCGACTCCAAGTTCGAGGGCGTCGAATCCGCTGGGATCAATTCTCTAGAGCCGAGTCTAGAGCCATACATCAGGCTGATGGTGGAAGCGAAAGTCGTAGAGAGAACAAAAAATGATGCTGGACATCATTGACATCCGTTGACTCTTGAGGCATTTGCTGACTATATATGAGGCTCAGTTCCGTCCTGCTCCGTCGCGTCCCAGCTCCTTTGACGCATCCCCCCTCAAATAAGACGTTCTTAGAACACATTTTGTACTATCGTGCCCTATGGGTCTAAATTCTCCCTGTGGTCTAGGCTCGATACCAGCCTCTCTAGCGGACCACGCACTTGGAAGACAGTCGTTCACAAGTGCTATGCTATAGACCTGTGGTCCTGGATTTCAATTTCATCTTTCTTAGAAATCACGCAATCCCTTCGGTTTTTTCGGAATGGGTACCGACACATCCTCTCCTGCTCTCTGTAAATCTGCAAAGGGATTGAGCTCCGGGAAGTGGACGAACTTTCCTCGAAGAAATTTGATCTCGAAATTTGTTGGAATGATGGAGTGGTTTGATCCCACTTCTTCACTTCGCGCTGTCTCCTGCACCCGCTCTTGTCCATCGATCAGTTCAATATTTTTTGTATACAATGAGAATATGTACCGGTATCTATCCCGAAAGAAACCGAAGCCCCTGATGCTCTAGAGAAAACATGAAAAATGAAATCCAGTTAGACAAAGAGGTTTCAGACCCGTCCTGACTCCTAAGCATGTTTTCAACTTTTTTTGATCCACCATATGCATGATGTGATTGAAGATTCTGATGCACATATGGTTGCCCTTGAGGTCAAAGTCTGTATAAAAGAAACATTGTGGTCACTCGTACCTTACCCACCTCAGTCATGCAGTTCATCGCCGTCCTTCTCGCAGCCGCCAGCGTCGTATTTGCCACGAATACCGGGACCGGTTCAACGCTGTCCTCCTTCAACACGAGTGACTGTTCCGGCACACCGCTTGCTACCTTTACTGGCATCCCCGACACGCTGGCACTCTGTCAGGCCGGCAACGCGACTTCACTCAAGATCGTTCTTGGAATTTTCCCCGCTAACTAGGCTTGTCGACCAGCCTCTATAGCGGACCACGCACTCGGAAGATAGTCGTTCACAAGTGCTATGCTATAGAGGCTGGAGTTTGATAACCGTAGCGAGTACGCACCGCCTCGGAGTTTGAAAAATATGATGGACATCCGTTGACGTCCTTTAAATCTTTTGTGAAGGCTGTTTTTTTGTAGAAGTGGAGTGAACATAATTATGAGACGCTCTGATTTTTTCCGCAAGATACGGGCAAATTATGAAGGACCTTGAGGCATCTCTTTCACGGTTTTTTTAGTTTCACGAGCGAGGAAGTGACATATCAGTGATGACCCCGCCTAAATTTTCAAACTCCGAGGCGGTGCGTACTCGCTACGGTTATCAAATCCAAGCCTACCCGCTAACCACTGCAGAATTATAACATACCGCAACGAGATCACATTCCAGTCAGTCCTGATTGATCCGCCACAGTTGTATGCGCCCCCGGCTATGCCGGCAACGAGATTGTTGCTATAGTTCCGGATCCCATTGAGGACTCTTGTTTCACGTGAGTGGACAAGTATGCGCGGAAGTTCATATCCTCACTATCATCCTCTTACTATTAGCTCGAGCCGGGTCTTCTCGTTCGTCAGCATCCTCTGCATCACCAGCTAAAGGCGCGCGCCCCGATCAAACTTGTACCTACGAAGTGATGAGATGAACCTTTACATATATGCTAGAAATAAGCACATTTGCCTCTTCAGTTTTTTTTTCATTGCGGATGGAAGAGCAGGAAAGGCTATCGAGTTTGGGATCGATTTTGATGGCTCGCTTATAGGCCGATCGCGGCACCTGCCAATTTTTTCAAACTTCGTTGGCAGCTCAATGCCCGGGGCCCTTTCCCGAGATGTACCAGTCTGTAAAACGCCGAGGCGCTCGCCGCATTTTTTCGGCATTCATTTTACAGGCTGGTTACGAGTCTACAGCTTAGTGCTGGCAGATATAGGACTAACGGAGAGGGCTTAGCAAGATTTGGGGACTCCAAATTCACAGAACCCGTATTAACTTACGCCAGATCAAGGGAATCAGCGTATATCAAGGTGCGCCACTATCATGCCCTATGGGTCTGAAACCTCCCTGTGGTTCTGAATTTCAATTTTATCTTTTTTAAAATCAAGCAATCCCTTCGGTGTTTTTCGGAATGGGTCCTCTTCTGCTCTCTGTAAATCTACAAAGGAATTGATTGGGCTCGAGGAAGTGGACGAACCTTCATCGAAGAAACTTGGTCCCGAAATTTGTTGGGATGATGGTTTGATCCCATTCCTTCCGTCTCCTGCACCCGCTTGTGCCTCTCAATGACTTCAATATTTTTTGTATACAATGAGAATATGTACCGGTATCCATCCCGAAAGAAACCGAAGCGATCCATGCTCTAGAAAAAACATGAAAAATGAAATTCAGCTAGACAGGGAACGATGGTAGTGGACGTAGATTAAAAGGAAGGAAGGAAAGTCGCTCTCAACGTCCGCTCGGCCATTCCCGAGTGATATACTCCCACGGTTGTTTTCTTGGCTCATTATGGATGGGTATGCCATGACCGAAGGGAAGCATTACGCCATTTTTTTAAACGCATTGACCAACACGATCCGTACTACCTCGCTAGTTGTATCAAACCTGAGAATCAGGACCGGCCGAAAGATACCTGTTGCTCAGCAATGGGACCAGGGACATTCCCGGTTTCACAAGAGAGCGAAACATTCCTGCCTGCACCATTTTTCTTATGCAGATAGGGAGACTCCATAATGCACTCCAATGGGGGAAACATTTGATGTGGCCGCTACCGTCACGGTATGAATTGTTTGTTATTTAGCCCAAAATGGCAACCTGCGAGACAAGTGGCGAACTCTCGAGGACCGGCGCGCATAGTACAAGCTGAAAGCACCCCAAACAAACATGCGACATTTATGCACTAAAATAAACTCTTACAGCCTATTATTCTTATTCTATAGAGAAACCCAGTTGCAGGCAGAAACCCTTACTTTTTGGGTAATTTTGCGGAAACCCCGCCCGAAAATTATTGAGAAGCCCCCAAGCACATTTGGCATTCGCATTGATCCAGTGCGCCCACCCACTCGCAGTAACCTCGGACGTATATGTCAAGCTGGCCCCTCCAATCCAAACTACCCATCATCCGGAGAGGAGTGGACAGATGCCATGGCAGGAACATATCAGCTTTCTTTCACCGTGACCGCAGCTTTCATTACGAGCACTTTATCAGGCCCGGTCCTCGGACGGAGCGTCGTCGGAGCGCCGCTCCAGCTCGCGCCGGAAATTCAAATTTGCTCTACCTTGCCGTGGACTCGGAACTCGCAAGGAACTGGTGCAGTCAAAATTAAAAACACCCAGCGCTGAACCCCGCCCGACCCCATCGCCGTGCTGATCGAGCTGTCTATTTTCCCGGTGTACCAATCCAAATTATCCAATCCCAGTACTCCTACCAATCTAATCCTGGTACAACAAATACGCTATTATATTACTCATCCACCGACTCGGACTCGGACTGGGCATGGGACTTGTTCAGATAAGCTAGTTGAAGCCTCGAAGCAAGTATATCTACCACTCACAGCTGAGATGACTCGCCCCCTTGAAGCGACTGCTGCTCGACTGCTGCTGCAGCGTTACTTGCTGTAATACCCACGAGGGCCGGGATTTCATTAATATTGTGATGGTTATCCACTCCAATGCTGACATACTACTTACACTCAAGGGCAACCATATGTGCATCAGAATCTTCAATCACATCATGCATATGGTGGATCAAAAAAGTTGAAAACATGCTTAGGAGTCAAGACGGGTCTGAAACCTCTTTGTACACTAACTGGATTTCATTTTTCATGTTTTTTCTAGAGCATCAGTGGCTTCGGTTTCTTTCGGGATGGATACCGGTACATATTCTCATTGTGTACAAAAAATATTGAACTGATCGAGGGACAAGAGCGGGTGCAGGAGACGGCGCGAAGTGAAGAAGTGGGATCAAACCACTTCATCGTTAGTACAAGTTGTATGGCCTATATTTTGCGTGCCACGCTTGTCAAAAATACCAAACTTTTATCGCCAATTGGGATTGGAGTTGCGGCAAATCTGGAAACCTCTGCAGCCGCATAGTCATGCTCAAGACCATGATCACGAAATAATGGATATCGAAAGTTCAAGCATTTCGCGATGACACTGGCCCTCGCATTTCTTTGGGGGAAGATGTGAACTGAGAAGAATTTAACTGCCCAGGTACTCCACGTACAATTTTTGTCTTGAGATGAACATCTTGCGGCACTCCCCGACTCCGTGAAAGTTCGCGAACTGCATGAGATGAACGCAGCTTAATCGATATACACAAGGTATAAAATATACATGGGTCCAAGAAACTATCCGGTATGCAACATTCCAGAGTCAGACCTGGTGGCCTGTCCACTTCCGCTTAATATAAAGAATCCGCGCTACAAGGACAAAGGTAGCACCAGCCGCAACCATGACCTAAATAAAGAAATCTATACGCTGCTAAAGTGCGCAGAAAAAAACGAGCATACCGCATTGAAAATCACTGCTCGTGCCCAGGTAAAGCGCCCAGTGCTGTGCCCGAGCAACACCCCCGAGACAGGATTCCCGGCGAGCATAGCTGGAGCGACGGCGGTGAATGCGATTCCCAGACGAAGTCTGGAAAAGGTAAGAAAGGAGCTAAGAATGAGCAAATGGAATTGGAGGGCGAATAAAGTAACTTATTTCCTAACTTGGAACTTTACTTACCGCCTAATTTTGGCGCGGCTAACTTTGCTTTACTTCGCTTAACTTTTCTCACGGGTGGTCCCAGTTAACTTTACTTGCACGGTTCAAAGTAAGTTTTTTCGTGACCATTTTGTCGGCGTCCAAGCGAAGATATTAGGTCTGTATCACATTGAATGTTAATCAAACATGATTTACACCCGCATTTACTTGGTGGACCCGATTGTGGGGATGTTTGGAGTCATGGGCTAGAAATGCCTTACCACTGACAGTAAATTTCTGGGAGTTCACAGATTCTCTCAACCAGGCGCTTATTGTAGCCCTAAAAGAGCGCTCCTTGACCAAATTTGCGCCCCATGAGAAAATTGGGAATAAGTTCGTGCATTTGTGGCACATCAAAAATGGGTTTTGATCCCGCAGTCGTTCTAGGAGCTTAACCTAATGCAGGTCCGTCGAAAGTGACGGATTCGTCTTCAAAATTTGTTCGCTCATCTCCTCAAGAACTATGTTTACCTTGTCAATCTCGTTTCACCTTGTACCGGTGCAATTTCTGAAATTGATCTTCCAGGTCTTTGGGAGCTTCTGATTGGCACATCGTGTTTGAGTGGCATTGAACACAAGACTGATATAGACAATGCCTAACAGGTATCAGATTTTCCAATTGAGTAAAATTCACTTTCGACTGAGCCGTCGCTGGAGCGAACTTGGCTGCCCAAGTTCATCAATCAAACAGGAACAAACTTACTTATGCCATCAGTTGGGCAAGTTAGGTGCATTAAGACCACTAATTAAAGCAAATCTCGCAGAGAAATAAGTAAATCGGGCTCCCCCACTGTAATAGAGCTCAGTTTTGTCATCACCCGCGAAATTGATGCCTTTACTCGCAGGTTTCAGTCATATTGAAGTGGCAGCGCAAAATGTCAACAGAGCCGCAATGATGATGCCTCGAGCTGTTGTGGCCAACAATATACACTTATTCAAACTCATTAACCTGAGTGGAGTCGGGAATACAGCGACAGAGGGGCCAAAGTGAGAAATTTCACAGTAAAGAAGTTGCGTGCTTCGCAGCCAAGATCTCAGTTAAGGACAACATTCCTTTCCATGCAACTGGTGGGGCAGAAACTGGGTAAGATGATTAATTTGAGCTCCATGAGCATTTTCTTCAGCCAGACTAGGGTCTCCCATGCGCATAATCACCTCAAGTTAACAGAAAGTTAGTTTGAGTCAAACACAACCATACTTACTTATGATGGTTGATCCGAGCGTGCCGTTAACTTTCCTTGTACTTTCGCTTAGCTTTACTTGACAAATTAACTTACCCAGCCAAAAGCAAAGTAAAGTTAATTTTGTATGGGTAAGTTAATTTGCACAAGTTACTTTGTGAACCATCGAAGTCACGCAGTGCCCAGCACTACTGAACAGAACCTATGCAATACGCCGTCTCTTCTCTACTCCATGCTCTCGGTGTCTTTTCTTACTGGCGGTGGTAGGATTCGCAGAATCTTCTTGGCTCGTGCCGATGCATAAGCAGTGAACATGGTGCCATGCATCACATCCGGTACAATCTGTGGTGGGCTCTAGGCCGCCATCTGAGATCCTAGTGAGGCACTCGTCATCTCCATGCGGAAGTTTCTACGCACCAGGCTTCCCGCAGCCGCAACTGAACCAGCCTCCATCTTCGACTACATTTCCGCAAACAGTGCAAAATTCCTGTGGACTTGGAGTGGAGTGAGAGACAATGATGGTGCTGTGGGCCTGAGATCCGAGTATGATCTCCTCGCGGGAATAGCCCGGACATCGATGGTGGGATTTTGACCCTCTACTTGATGCGTAGCGTTGGCTAATCCGTATGGCCCGAGCAGTTTGAAGGAAAAACAGAAAATCCTCGACTTGTTGCGATACTTCCTTCAGAGTCGCCCTTTTGTCTGACGATTTCCAGACAAGTTCCCTTCTGCCCGCACTTCCCATACTTGTGCTGTTGTCGATTGGCAGTTGCGGACTCGAAGATGAATCTAAGTTGACTGTTGATTGCGAACTTGTTAATGCGTCGGGTGCGATGTCTCCCTTCCGATCGACCTTGTCTCCTGCAATGGGAAGGTACGTTATGTCCTCAATAAGTGCCGAAAAAGAAAGTTACGGTATAGAATCTGGTTGGCATCTTGGAAAGCCTGAAACGAGTCAACTTTTTAGTGAGACTTCCTTAAGGAATGGGAGGAATGTACCATGCGACACAAGTTGTCGAGCAACTCAAGTCCAGCATGCCTCTGCAGTTGTTGCGCCTGGGAAATCAAGGCATCTATATCACCATCGGTTGGAGGTAGTGATTTCGGTGTGAAACTAAGTTTAACATTCCTGTCATCACCAATCAATAGATCAAAGTCCTTTCAAAATCGAAGCACACTATCAGTTCCGTCGACTTGAATGAGAGCAGTAGGAACGCACTGTTGGCTCCGCAGATTCTACAGGATACCGCTTGTCTTCGAGGTAGCTCAGCCCTGACTATAATATTCCTTAGGGATTACAAAGTGATGGGGAGAACATCGCTGCCGACCGAAATTCCGTGAACCTTGTCGAAAGTATGAGTGACGGTTGTTGAACTAATATAATTTTTAAGCGCACCAGTTGTACACCGAGAAGAAGGCACTTCAAGAGCTCCTCCCGTAATACCGATGCGAGCATGCGTTTTGCGGAGCCTTCAAACGCTGTTCACGCCCATGCATGACAGTTGAACAACAATTCAGTGCGTTCAGGGAAGATCTTACCGCCGTGATATACGATGAAGGAATTTGGTGAATACTCCGAGGAGAATCCTATCATCCGTAAAAAATTCGGATGCCTGTTGACCAATGAGTTAAATGGTGCAAATTTTAAAACTTTCCCACATCAAATAACGGCTGATGGTCACTGCTTTATCGCGCTCCTAGAGGTACAATATATCAGTGATACAAATGTATTGTATGTTGCTTACCTCCTGAGCCTGCGTACCACTGAAGACCTTAACGGCCACAGCGCGACTGTCGACCTTGCCGGCATGGATGCGATAATTCGGACCGCATATCAATTGTTTAAGCAGCTCGAGTGACTCATCATTAACGATCTAGATAGTAAGCAGTCAGGCGAGCGATAATCGGTAATATAATGAATGGTCCTACCGGAAGATGCGATACTAGACCGCCTAGTCGCAGACCATCAGATCCATGAAAGCGTTCAATCAATAAATCTTACTACTGGAAGTATGCACAGCCCGCGGAAGCTCGTACCGATTCTCAATGATATTGAAAGTACCATTTCGGATGGTAATATTCCTCGCATTGCGGAACATGCAGTGTCTCAAAGGAGATCAGACTCGTGAACTGCGAGAGGCACAAGCAAGCTTACGTCATCGTTGGGGGAATGCTTTAGCAAACAGAGATGTGCGAGATGAGTTCAAAGACGCAACGTGGCTGCGACGAGGCCAGCCATATAAATACAGAGCGCTGTACAGCCGGAAGAAGTATGGCAGAAGAAAGACCGATAAGTGCGAGAAATGGGTGCAAAGACACAACATAGCTTTTGGGTGTTCCTGGTTCAACGGAGGCAACTAAGTCTCAGATCACTGATGTCCGTCGTCTTCGATCCTAAAGCCATGCTCTGATTGGATGCATTAGCTCCACGATAGCCCACGCATTTGAGCCACTTGATGGCACATCAAATACGGTAATGTTCGGACCACCATCCAATTATAGCACTACAAAAAATTACCGTAGCGGGCTAAATTTATGCTCATTCCTGAGCTCGAGTCCTGGGCTTCTAGAAACCAGGCGGCGCACAACTGTGTGCCAGAGATATGCCAACATGACCCAGCACCGTTGTCAGAAAACGGGCGAAAAATTGTAATGGTAGGCGTATTTCCTTGCGTAATCAAAATTTCAAAAGGCCTGATGACTACAGAGCCTGTACAGCCTGAAGAAGCATCTATATATGGCATACAGCTTCGTCAATGGTAGTGAAAGCAAAGTGCAAGTACCATTGCAAATGGTAAAGTTTCTCGTATTGTCGAACATGGAGTTCTTCCGACTCATGGATATAGTGAATGTTTGAGACGTTAATTATGTAAATGCGAAACTTACAAAACCATCCATTGTCATGAGCACATACATCAACACAACTTCTGCGACGATGTATTTCCATAACCACCTGAAGCTCCTGCGCTTTTTCTGGTGTTTGATATCCCCCACAGCCCCAGCACTGTTTCAAGTTTTGATGCTGATTCAATGTGGTGGGTTTTAGACTACAATCACAAAGACGAAATGTGAGTTCATAAAACTCACGAGCAACCCGCATTTGTTCAAATGATGTAGTATTTGAGGCAAAAAAAATGAGATAATTTGTGAATTTATGTACAGAGTAAGGCCCTCCGGGCAGACCTGGTCCCTCCGGTCGAAAGTGGACAGGACACTGCCATTCTCTTGTTGCCACCGGTCAATGTAATAGACCTCATATGTTCATCGATTCTGCAAGCCTTGCGGTATATTTTGATAAAGCATGCTCCGGCGATGTGCCTTAATCCAGCTTCCAATGGACCAAATTTCCAACCACACCAGCCGTCGCAGCTATGTCATTTTTCACGGAGAGTGGGCAGTTTATTCTTGTAGAAAATCAAATGATATGTAGTAGGCCTGCAACTGGCTGCTGAAAGAAAAACTATACTATGTCAAACCACAGTGGTTTATTTCCTGCACAAATCAGGAATCTGAATAATTGTGACAAGCACTTATATATATATATATTGTATTTTAGAGGGTGCACGCAGTTTTGTGTTCGCACATGTGGTGAACTTGGCGTGTGGGCACGCAAAAAAAAATGTACTCACAAGGTGCCATAAATCATGGCTACTCTGAGCTCTCATGAGAATTCCCCAATCTTGTCAAGTCATCTTGATGCTTCACAATTCGGAATTCAAGGAAGGATATTGTTGAGGTTTTTTTTATCGTGTTTTGGGTAAAACAGGGCGGCAACTTTCGCATCATGCTACATGCGGAAAAACCCGCACCAAAATTAAATTAGTGTACAAATTTGCAGCATCTCGCGTTTTTTTTTGATTTGAGGAACCTTGAATTCAATGGTGTTGCGTCCATCGCTGTTTTTGATGCGCTATCCAGTTGCCGAAGTGCGTGGGATTGCTCACCCGTACTCGCCCGGATGGTTGCTGAAGCTGACGAAATTCGTGGGCATGAGTGACGCGTACGCTCCGGACGTGAATCCGTATAGGAAGGCAAATACGACAAGAGCGGGGAAAGTCGTGATCTTGAGCATGGTAAATAGTAGGATAGAACACGCATAGAGTGACGAAACGACCAAATTGAAGGCGCCGATACGTGGGGAGAGAGAATTGTTCACCAGTCGGCCGATAGCACTCCCAGCGTTCAGGATCGTCAGCTTGCAGGAATTTCAATGCTATGCATTAGGTAAAAAAATCTGTGCTGACGAGATAAAAGGCCGGTTCCTTCTCAACACCGTTAGTAACCGCGTAAAGTTGCAAGTAGGTCCAAGGGAAGAATAATCCGAAGCTCGTGAAGAAGGCACTAGAAGACAAGTTTAGCCGTCTGTACTGCACTCATCAACAACTTGAACTCGCCCCGTAAGCGCCGCCAAGTAACCGACATCGGTAAAGATGCTCGTCCAATCAATTTCCGGTTTACTCGTGTCTGTATTTTTTGGCGGAAGTCTTGTCTTCATTATGAGATTGGCAAAAAGAAGCTGTGCTGCCACAAGAGCCCCAGTGGCTTGAATCCCCGTCGAGAAGCGCACATGTTGACCGAGCTGGTTGAGCATGATCGGGAAAACGACACCCCACAAGCGGCCCCAGAACTGACGACGCCGATCGCCAACGCTCGACGCCGTTTGAAATGGTGATTCACAATCGTGAACGAAGGAAGGAATATCAGTGCCGGAAACACTCCCATCCCCACTGCTTGCGCCAGAAAGACCTGTACACATAAGATAAAATCGCTTACAAAAACGGAGTTATTATCTGATAGAACTGGCCGGTCCTAGCCAAGGAAAGCAAGAAGATAGATACCACGTAGAAAGCTGACCCAACTACCATCAGGTGGTGGCTATTGTGCCTGTGAGTCCGCGAATAAAAAACTGGCATTAATGCTCACAAATATCCTGCGTCAACAGCGCGCCCAGTGAAAGCTCCCAACGCATATTGTATTGCAAGCTGAAAACTTCCTATCCAGCTATTTTTGTGGTGAAATAAAATGAAGACAGTATGAAGAATTTTGCATACCTTATGTCTGAAGCGGTCTTGTTGGTGAGGAATTCCCGGGTGTAGTAACCTGAACAAGATCAACCCCTGACATTGCGAGGAATTCTTGAACATCCTCACCTTGATATACACCAAACGCGTTCAAATATCTGGATTTTCGTGAGTCCGGCGCCATGTAATCAGAATGAATGGACTGACCCGAAGGTGCAGAACTGAATCATCCACCTGCTGGATGATGAGCTTTCGCGATAAATGCAAGCAACTTGAGGCTTACGCTCCAGCCATTGTGAGCCAGGCTTCTCGGCCGCCTTCCGGCAGAACATATTCCTCCACTTGAGGGCCGGAATGAGCGGGTGTCTTTTCCAGATCGTCTATACGGTGATCCTGCGGGTCTGCGGTACTGCTATCCGCCGTTGAGTCGAGCTTGCTGCCAGTGGGAGATGTGGTGGTCGTGGCGGAAGGTCAGTGCTGCATTTTTGGAGGCGAAGGTGAGTCCTGCATCCGATCTTCTTCCTCGCTTCCATATTGATGCGGT
This sequence comes from Mycena rebaudengoi, assembly GCA_029282285.1. Taxonomy (NCBI): domain Eukaryota; kingdom Fungi; phylum Basidiomycota; class Agaricomycetes; order Agaricales; family Mycenaceae; genus Mycena; species Mycena rebaudengoi. The sequence goes on from JARJCX010000142.1 coordinate 362,780, forward strand.
TGAATTGCGAAGGGTGCTTGGTGCAAAAAGGGAATGCGTGCTTCGCCGCTGTTTGGCCCCGATTGCACCGATCAGATCGGTGCAGAAGGCGCCCTTGCCACCATCCTGCCACAGCTCAGCGGCAACTCATGGGTGCCACTGCCTCTTGACTAACCTGGCTGTCTCAACGCCCAAGGATCTAGAAGCAGAAGTCAAAGCCATTCGAGCTAAACTGGATGCTCCTCAAGCCACGCTCAGACCAGTGGAGGTAGGCTGGATCTAATGTTGTTCTAATGACACAAATATTTTCGCCTCAAAACAGTGTGCCGTGCCGTTTCTCATGATACCCCATTACCGGCAACTCGAAACTTGAACGGAGATGAGGTCCCAGATTTCACCACTGCAAATCGTCAGCTTGGTGATTGCGGCGAAATTCGCTCAGCTTCTTATCTGGCTAGCACACCGTCTCCACGGTGTGCGCCGCGGATCGAGTTGAACCCGGATGGCGATATTCGCACGGCCGTCGGCGGTCGAGGTTCCCCGAACGAGTAATAGCCAACTTTATCATCCCTGGAATGCGTATCAGGCCGCAAGCTGCCAGCGGCTGTTGTTTCATGTGCCTTTGGCCCTCATGAATGATGATGGCATTGGGGACCCGGCTGTGCTGATCCTGAGCCACAAAAAGCGTTCAGTATTGGAGGGTTCTCAAATATCGCTTGCCAGAAATCGGAAGCAGCCCTCCTCCACTTTTCATCATCTTTTCATCATCTGATAAATATTCTCAACATGTCGACTCCTGTCATAGGACCATCGATGAACTGGGTTGGGTATGACATGACCGAGGTCTTTGCACCGCTGTTCTTGGGTACGTATGAATATACCGCGTCGGTGTCCCTGGTGATGACGGTCGCTGCAGGAACTGTCGTATCTCTTGTGTACGTGCTATTCGACATTCTCGCAGGTCGTGTCTCCTCACAATGCTGGAAGTTTATCTGGTATCACAATTATGCAGGTGGGTTCTTGTTCGTCTGCACCAGGATTCAGACCACTCATGCGGGCTTAAGGCCTATGTTTATTTCCCCACCAATGACCGGGGCTTCCTGCAAATTATCGTCAGTATTTTGCAATATGTAGTACTAACCGATGAATACTAACTTAAGCTCAGGCGATTCTCATGATGTGGGGATGCAACACCTCCATCTCGCTCTCTACTTATATATGCCCTCAGCGTTTTTGATTTGATTTCGACGGGGCTCATTGCACAGGGCTTATATTACTATATTGTGCGTTTTTCTCATAGCTACATACCAACTTATCTGATGGTCGGCCAACCGCAGGTTCCCAATTTCGGATCGCTTCTCCCTCTCGGAAACTTGAACCCTTCACTTGCGGCGGAATGTTTCATGTCCGTTTTTATTGTCTTCGTGTCCGTCCAATCTGTTGCCTTTACAATACATTTGATTGACCCTATGGTAGCTCGCACCTTTTCTTTGCGTTGCAAATATATAGTGGTATCTGATCTCGTACATATTCCTCCTCTTCAGCTGAAGATTCTGTAGTCATTGGACGAGGACCAAATAAATATGGGGTTCCCGGAGCGGTGGTAAGGTTGTTTATAAAACATTTCGGGGCTTGGCTGATTTTCTGGCCTGTAGGCATTCTTCGGGGCGGTTTCCTTTGGTATGCAACTCACCCTCGTTCAAAACTGATTAAGGAATTTCATCTTGGTTTCTCCGAACAGCGGGTGCCATTGGTATACTGTCTTCCTGACTACTTCACAAGCTTCTCATTCTCCACAGGTTGCGTCATTACCATGTTCCGGGAGAGCCACAACATCCTCACCAACAGGAGCTACAAGTTTGCTGTGTGTACTTTCGCAATTGGTGCGATCATCGTCTGATTCCGGGCGGATAGGCCTTTGTCGGAATCGCAAAGGGCGCCGCGGCTGTTGCGGATATCATCGCGACTGTTGCCCTTTGCTTCTTTATCAACGAGTCCAAGGGGTCTGGACACGCATTTGAGAAGCTCACCTTGATGGGACTTGGTTGATAGTCAACTAATTTCTATAGGACGAACTCCATGATCAAGCGCCTGATCGGATACGTCCTGCAGCGTGGAATCCTCGTCACCCTCATTCAAGTAACTTTCTTGGTTATCTTCTTCACCACCTCCACCAAGTTTGCTTGGTAAAAGAAATTCGTTTTGCTTTCCACTCTGCAGACTTATTCGGAGGATAGGCTCGCCTTCCACGTCAATGTCACAAGAACCTACGCCAACACATTCTGTGCGTATTCAGTTGTCTTTTAGGCTTCCCTCGACTGACACGATATTAATCCTCCTAGTTGCGATGTAAATTGTACTCACCTTGGCTCCTCCGTTCCTTCTAACACCTCCTAGGCTCAACGCCCGCTCCAGCTTGAAGAAGAAATCGTCCTCAAGCTCTCGTCCCCTATCTGGATCTAATGCTAGCGCAACCTACAATGCACAAAACAGTAGCCGCGACATCCACTTCGCCGCTGCACCCCACTCCCAGTACAGCGTCAGTTATATCCATTGTCTCGCGAACGATCCGCCGACTGACCCGATTTTTTTTTGCTTACAGACCAAGGTCCATGAGATTAGCATTGAAAAGACGACGGAATACAGCTCCGACGCTTGATCATTCATAGGCAAGAGTGCTTAGGCCCCTGTCTTCATCCTCCTCCAAAATAGCGTGTCTCCTGTATTTACTGCAACCTTTCAGTGGGAAAACATGTCAATATTAATGTCAATGCGGCCGACTTGAACTCGAACTGGAATATTTACCAATGTGTGGGTGGAGATCGATCCCTCTGCTAGTATAGCAGACAGCGCCTGAGAGATAAAAAAGTTCAGAACAGGTTCTTTTCCGATTCTCTATGAGGAGGAGATATATCTCGCGTTCACTTTCGAACTTATAATTAGACGCCGGATCATCGGCCCGTGCAGTCAGTCATCAACCCAGTCCCGGCGCTTATGGGCTATTAATCCCCTCCACTACTTTATACGCATCGCGGTCTGTCACTGCCTTTACAGTGCTGTCCTATTTAGCCCCGCCATTTCGCTCATGGCTCCAACGTGGCCAGATCGGGCAGGATCCTATGCACTTATGAACGACGATTTTCGAAGTTCGTGGTCCGTTCCAGAGACGTGGGACGTTCCAGCGTCGTGGCCCGTTGCAGAGGCTGGATCGAGCCTAGCAGGATCTATCCCTCCGTGGACCGGGGCTCTAAGCGAAAAACCTCCGACTTCCAAGAGCCTACCAGCAGCTGGCGATGCTGGGCCATCACGGTCGGCTAGTAAAACGCTCATATACCAGGTACTTACTGCGCTGTTTTTTGGGATGGCACGATGTTCAATGCCACGTTCGAATCCAAGAGTTTGTTCTCTTACCTTACCGACTTCGCCGCCTCCGCTGGGAATCCACCGGGGTATGAACCTTCCATCCACTCATGCTGAATGGCCTCTCACGTTTGCTAGAATCGCGTCGAGTTTAAACCAACATTACGAGACGATGTCTGCGGAAGATTCCGTATCAGCACTGGCGAAATGCGCAGAATCGCGAACAGATTTACTGCAGGTTCGCACCAAAATTCACGTGGATCCGTCATCCGTGTATAACACGACTCCTTACTAGATATCAGCCAAGCATGGGCTGGACAACGATCCCAAACTTCGTGAAGCACTCCGTGAGGATGAGAAGCGGATTTCGGAGCACCTCGCCTTGATTCTCAACTCCAAATCCGCCAAAGCGGACGTGCTCAAACTCGATGGTGACTTCGCGCAGAGTTTTCTTGATGTTGTTCAAAATGTTGCGTTCTATTTACCCTTCCAGACTTCTTCTCATAGCTTTCAGACACTCGACAGAGGGCTGCTGTCGGATAAAGCACTCAATTCGAAGGCACGGAGCATCATAATCAAGCTGTCAGAGGCCTGCGACAAACTTCCCTCGTCCTTATTTATCTCCGGCGTCGACGAGCGCGATGAGCATGCAACATTTGGCGGTGGTTTTGGCGATATTTATCGCGCCTCGTATGCTGGGAAGAACGTCGCCCTCAAACATATAAGAACCTTCCAAAGAGGACCAGAACTTCGCCGCATGCGTCTGGTGCGCTTCTTTCTTCCAGAATGAAGTGGCGAATGTGACCGCGCTTCCCAGCAATTTTGCCGCGAGGCTCTAGTGTGGCAGAGGCTCCGTAATCCGTTTATTTTACCGTTGATAGGAATCGACCGCGACACGTTCCCTCCCAGTCTTTGTATGGTCTCTCCATGGATGGAGCATGGTACTGTTTTGAAATATCTTCAAGAGCACGGAAGAAGAAGCGTGGATAAATTTGTTAGTCCCACTCCCGTTTTTCAACCACTGGTCATGACACATGTTTAGCTCTCCGAAATCGCGCAGGGACTGCAATATCTTCACTCGCAGAATATTGTTCACGGCGACCTTCGCGGTGTATGGCTAACATCTATCGGCGGACTTCGTATTAATACTTCCACCCTTAGGCGAACATCCTCATCACCGATGAATGGGCTGCGTGTTTAGCAGACTTTGGTTTGACCCATTTATCGGATGCAACTACTGCGGCGACGTCGAATCGCGCAGGCAGCATTCGCTGGATGGCGCCTGAATTAATCGACCCGGGCCACTTTGGACTGAATTTTGTTCGAACGCCGGCAAGCGATATTTATGCCTTCGGTTGCGTGTGCCTAGAAGTGAGAACCATTACTTCTGATGCCATTTCTAACGCATCTACAGTTATATACAGGCCAACCCCCATTTTTCGAGCTTTCGGAACCTACGGCGATGCTTCGGGTCCTCAACGGCGAGCGACCCGTCAAACCTGGTGGAGAATCAGCTATGTCAGAGGTACTTTGGAGGTATATAATGGAGTACTGGACAGAAAACCACGCTTCGCGGCCTACTATCGATGTTGCTGTTTACCGGCAACGTCTGCTACTCTCACTTCCCCATTCCCTAGACGCTGTGTTGCCTTCAGGATCCCACGAAAGTACGCCCAGCCATCGGACCCCGCAAGATCCTCCAGCGCAGCAGAAGGTAAATGGAATCCCTCGCAGTTTTTGAACGAGGAAATAATAAAGACCTTGGTACAGCTCGCGTCGATGTCCGCAGAACCGCAGGAGGATCAATGGGTGGCCATCAGTTCTGGGTCGATGTCTGAAGACCGCATAATGGAAGAGCTACGGCGCATCGTCTCTCGAGATAATGCACACGTAGTTTACCGTAAAACCGTGCAAATCGGGGAGGGGTGCGTCGCTTAATCCCTTCTTCAGACAGACGCTCATGCGCTACATCCCCATTGCAGGCCGACTGGGGATGTCTACCTCGGAAAGGCGGTGTCTACGGGCGTTAAGGTTGTCATCAAACACAAGGACGTGTCGCTAACTCCACACCGACCGCTCAAACTTGCTGTGAATGAGGTTTTCGCTTTACGCAGCCTGAACCACCCGAACATTATCAGTTACACCGACAGCTACCTTCTGGACGAGAACACATTATGGCTCGTGATGGAGAACATGGAAGGTGGAGAGCTGAGAGAAATTATTCGCAACAACCAAGGTGGGATGCAAGAGGATCAGATGAGCCGCATTTGCTTGGAGGTCTACTATTCTACCTATGTATTTTTGGAGAGACTGATGTTTTGCTACAGACATGCAAGGGCTTGGCACACTTACATCGCCAGAATATTATCCACCGGAATTTAACGTCGCATTGTGTGCTTTTCAGCTCGCTGGGCGAGGTGAAAATAGGCGAGTTCCCTCCCCGCCTTCGACTACTCTTATTGACGTCTTGCGCAAGCGGGCCTTGGTTTCTGTGCCAAGCTAAAAGACCAGCACTCCAGCCGCACGTCGATAATAGGGGGAACAAACCCGTATTGGATGGCTCCCGAGATGGCCGCTGCGCAAAACTACAGCTTCAAGGCCGACGTGTGGGCGCTGGGAATTATAACGATCGAAATGATCGAGCGAGATCCGCCGCATTACGATGAAGACAGCCATGAAGCTCGGCATCTCATCGCGGTGAACTCAGCTCCGACCCTCAAAGAGCCTTCCAACTCTAGTACAGAGACTAACAGATTTTTGGCGGAGTGTCTCCGTATATATGTGGACAGGCGCCCGACCTCGGAGGAATTACTTCACGTGAGCTGTATTTTTTGCACTGTTATTTGAACCACGGCTGATTACAAGGAAGCATGCTTTTTTCCAGAAGGCGTGCGCAACTTCAGACCTGCTGCCACTGTTTACCTAGGCCACCGTCTACATTGTATGGCCTACATTTTAGTTGCACCAAAGTTCGGTAAGCGACTTCGGACACAGCCCCTCAAAGAAAGACAGTTTTGAGCGTCCAAAAAAAAGGGGCCAGATAAGGCTCCGTTAGCTATCTTGAGGGCTCGTCATTCACATCAAATATCCCTTCAGTCGTACACTATTTACAACCAACGCGTCTACAGTAAAATCGTGGGTGCACGCTTAAAACGGCCCCTGGTGCTCCACAGGGCTCATACTCCGACTGACGACGCGGCTGGCGACGCGACTCCCCGTGCGGCTCTCGTCGTAGTCGCTCCCCTCCGCCTTGAGCTCCGCATGGCCAATATTGACGAGCTTGGCGTCGAATTTGCGGTATCGGTACCCGCTTACGATGCGCGCCAGCAGCTCGCTCGTCGACACGCCCGGGGTGCGCCGCGTGGGGATGAATTTGCCTGCGGGATGTCAGGTCGTGGTACGCTACTCGAGTCAGGAGGGGTATACCTTGCGACTTGACAAACGAGTACACGTCCTCGTGGCCGGAGGAGGCGTACGGCTCTTCGTCGTGCGCGACGTAGTCGATCTGGTACTTGTCGAGGAAGGCATGGTCGATGACCCACGGGGCGTCGGCGACGATCTCGTCGACCCAGCGGCAGTGGCGTGCGGCTTCCAGTCTAAACACAAGTTAATATAACGCCACTTGCCACAAATGGCACACGCACCGCTCAGCGTGGGTCATGACGCCGCGCGCCTTGTGCTCGCGGACCTGCTCATCGGAGTGGACGCCCGCGAGGAGGTACACAGAGGGGAACGAGAGCTTGGCCTGGCGCAGCTGCAGCGCATGCCTTGGTACTCATCAAGTTTTTTCTTTCGGGCGGGCTAAATGGCCTTACCCAAAATGGAAGAGATCGTAGACCCCTGAGTGACGTCAGAAAAACAAAGAATATAAGAATATGGCAACATACCATCCGCATAGACGCGCACAGGCCTGTCGACGGGAGGCTGGTTGATCTTGTACTGGCGCCACGCATCGCCGCCGTCGATCGCCTTCTGGATGAAGGCCTGGATGTCGGCGGGGGTGAGCGCGGCGAGGTTGAAGGCCTCCTTGGACATGGCCGCCACCATGGGTTCTTGCTTGGTCTGGAGCGGCGCAGACATGAATACAGGGTGTCCGGCCGCATCCTTCTTTTCAGCGCGGGCACCGTTGGGTATCTCCGTCGCAGGGGTCGAGCCGGGCGATGGGGACAGGATCTGGACGTCGAACGTCGAGGTGGACGAGCTGAGGTGGTGGTGGGTCATCTTGGAGGCGAGGACTGCGGGCTCTGATCCGCCGCGCAGAGTGCAATCAGAGGCGAAGAAGCAGAAAATAGATAGGAAGCCCGTATAAAAGAGAGATCCCAACTAATGGCCAAGGAGAGAATAATCATAGGCTGCAGGACGAACAGATGAGGTGGTGGTGAGAGCGAGGCAGTGTTGATGTCGGATCACTAAACAGGCACAACTCAGATGCCTTCGCCCTCAAACTTGCCTCAAACGCTCACTTATGTGGTCTGGCTTCAGTAAGCTTCACTACCAAAAGAACACTGCAGAAATCCCGCCACCAGTCTTTTTTTTTAATGTCCGCGTGTGAGGTTGGGAGATTAACCGCAACGGACAAAGTTGACCAAGGCAACCAAAACACTCCATCTACAGTCTTTAACTGGGAAGCGAAACAAACGGTGAAGCAAAACACCACGTGTTTTGCATCTTCTGCACATCCCATGGGGCCAGATTTTTTTGAGAGCGTTCTATACTATCCAAAACTCATATTCACAAAAGGATTTTAGCAGGTAGTGCTTCTACAGCCCAAGAAATGTCGATATTTTGGAACACTATTTGACCCAGTTTCTGACTGGTTGAGCAGCCTTGTGCCCCAACTGCTGTCTGTAAATTTCACAGTTATGGCATGTATTGGGGGTTTTGAAGGTCTTAGATTCAGAATATGGCCATGCCAACTTTCGTCAAAGTCGTTGCCGGAATAGTGTTTCGCTTCACCTTGCTTGTGGACCAAGGCTCTAAGCGAAAAATCTCCGACTTCCAATTTTCGTCTTTTTTTATTCCTGGTACCGATTTACTACTAGTAGGTCCAGGCAAGGTCCAGGTCTCCCGGGCCCTCTCATTCGACTTCCTCTGATCTTGTACATGTCATGTGATGATCCGATTTCGCCCGACTCTCGTTATGGTTGGTGCCGGCCTCTGCCACTCACATTGAGATTTCCTCTGATCTTGTACATGCTGTGATCTATTCCTCTCCGTGCGTGTGAGAAATTTTCTGCTCTTGTATCTGGGATTCAAATTGACTTCTTTGAATTCTTGAAATTTCCACGCCTCAAATGGACTGCTTGATAAAGGCCTACTTTTCATGTCCCCGCATTATTAACTTACAATTTATTTACATGCACTTACAGCTGAGAAATGTGCGCTGTGGAGTGCGCGCAGGTGCAGCCCGCGAGTGAGAAAAAGACGACACCGAGTCGATGTTCAACAAACGTGGTACAAGTTGGAACTGTTGAAATGTCTGTCAAGCAGAAACTAGATTTGACGCCGGGTAACACCGCACCCTTTCGACTCCATGGGCTGCGCACGTAATGACTCTCATTCAGAGGGAGCCTGGTGGTCGGCCGGAGGTCCAACATCTGTTCATTAATGCGCAACGTCGTTAGCTATGCCTTCAATCATATATACTTTTCATAGAATAGTCGAGAATTTAAGTACTTATTACATTCCGTTTCAGACCTCGGCCGGAGGCCCACTGGCCTTATCCTGCTGGGGCATTGGATTTCACTATAATCATATTTTTTCTGGAAGAATGTATTATATTCTGTTTCAGAGCTAGTCTGGTTCCAGTGGTCATCTACAACATCGTTGGTTTTGAATGATATTTTTATGGCAAAATATGTAGGGTCTTTGGGCAGCCGCTTTCAAATTTATTTCAGCCTCATATAGATTGTATGCTGTAGTTTGGATGAGGGATTTTTATGGGCGAATCTACACATATTTTGCGAGCTTGCCAGTGGTATATATAGTCGTCTAGATCTGGATTGTGGAACATCAATATTCGTGGCCCTTCGAGGGCATGCTTTATACAACTAGCTCTGGTGTCCGGCACAAAGGTACCAGGGATGCCAAGAGGGCCTTAATATTTAGTTTAGAAAAACGATTCTGATCATTTGGTCTGACTAGGGAGACTAGATGAGGAGGAGGTGTATCTCGAATTCACTTCCGAATTTATAATTAGACACCGGTTCATCGGCCCGTGCAGTCAACTCAATCCCGGCGCTTATGGACTATTAATTCCTTCCACTACTTTATACGCATCGCGGTCTGTCACTGCCTTTACAGTGCTGTCCTATTCAGCCCCACCATTTCGCTCAAGACTCCAACGTGGCCAGATCAGGCAGGATCTTAAAAACGATTTAAAAGATCTCCGCTGATGTCCATCATATTTTTCAAACTCCGAGACACCTCCGGTCCGTTACGCTTATCAAACTCCAGCCTCTCTAGCAGCGCTTATGAACGACTATCTTCCAAGTACGTGGTCCGCTAGAGGAACTCCGTGGACCAGGGCTCTAAGCGAAAAACCTCCGACTTCCAAGAGCCTACCACTGGCAGCTGGGCCATCACGGTCGGCTAGTAGAATGCTCATATACCAGGTACTTACTTCACTGTCTTTTGGGATAGCACCATGTTCAATATCACGTTCGAATCCAAGAGTTTGTTCTCTTACCTTACCGACCTCGCCACCTCCGCTGGGAATCCACCGGGGTATGAACCTTCCATCCACTCATGCTGAATGGCTTCTCACGTTTGCTAGAATTGCGTCGAGTTTGAGCCAACATTACGAGACGATGTCTGCAGAAGATTCTGTATCGGCACTGGTGAAATGCACAGAATCGCGAACAGATTTGCTGCAGGTTCGCACCAAAATTCACGTGGATCCGTCATCCGTGTATAGCACGACTCCTTACTAGATATCATCCAAACTCGCAGTGGACGACGACCTAAAACTTCGCCAAGCTCTCCGAGAGGATGAGAAGCGAATTTCGGAGCACCTCGCCTTCATTCTCCGTTCCAAACCTGCCAAGGAGGACGTGCTCAAACTCGACGGCGATGTTGCGCAGAGTTTTCTTGATGTTGTTCAAAATGTTGCGTTCTATTTACCCTCCCAGACTTCTTCTCATATCTTTCAGGCACTCGACAGAGGGCTGCTGTCGGATAAAGCACTCAATTCGAAGGCACGGAGCATTATCATCAAGCTATCAGAGGCCTGTGACAAACTTCCCTCGTCCTTATTCATCTCCGGCGTCGACGAGCGCGACGAGCACCCTACATTTGGTGGTGGCTTTGGCGATATCTATCGCGCCTCTTATTCTGGGAAGAACGTCGCCCTCAAACATATAAGAACATTCCAAAGAGGAGCAGAACTTCGCCGCATGCGTCTGGTGCGCGTCCCACTGTCTTCCTGAATGAAGTTGACAGCCTTTGCCAGCAATTTTGCCGCGAGGCTCTAGTCTGGCAGCGGCTCAGTAATCCGTTTATTTTGCCATTGATTGGAATAGATCGCGACACATTCCCACCGAGTCTTTGTATGATATCTCCGTGGATGGAGAATGGCACTGTTTTGAAGTATCTTGAAGAACACGGAAGACGAAACGTGGATAAATTCGTTAGTTCGGCCCCGTTTTTAACCACTGTCCATGAAGCATTTTTCAGCTCTCCGAAATCGCGCAAGGGCTGCAATATCTCCACTCGCAGAATATTGTTCACGGCGATCTTCGCGGTGTATGGTTAACATCTATCGGCGGACTTTGTATTAATACTTCCACCTTAGGCGAACATACTCATCACCGATGAATGGGCTGCATGTTTAGCAGACTTTGGTTTGACGCATTTGTCGGACGCAACTACTGCGGCGACGTCGAATCGCGCAGGCAGCATTCGCTGGATGGCGCCTGAATTAATCGACCCGGGCCACTTTGGACTGAATTTTGTTCGAACGCCGGCAAGCGATATTTATGCCTTCGGTTGCGTGTGCCTAGAAGTGAGAACCATTACTTCTGATGCCATTTCTAACGCATCTACAGTTATATACAGGCCAACCCCCATTTTTCGAGCTTTCGGAACCCACGGCCATGCTTCGGGTCCTCAACGGCGAGCGACCCGTCAAACCTGGTGGAGAATCAGCTATGTCAGAGGTACTTTGGAGGTATATAATGGAATACTGGACAGAAAACCACGCTTCGCGGCCTACTATCGATGTTGCTGTTTACCGGCAACATCTGCTACTCTCACTTCCCCATTCTCTAGACGCTGTGTTGCCTTCAGGATCCCACGAAAGTACGCCCAGCCAGAAGGTAAATATGGGATCCCTCGCAGTTTTTGAACGAGGAAATAATAAAGACTTTGGTACAGCTCGTGTTGATGTCCGCAGAGCCGCAGGAGGATCAATGGGTGGCCATCAGTTCTGGGTCGATGTCTGAAGACCGCATAATGGAAGAGCTACGGCGCATCGTCTCTCGAGATAATGTACACGCAGTTTACAGTAAAACCGAGCAAATCGGGGAGGGGTGCGTCGCTCAATCCTTTCTTCAGACAGACGCTCATGCGCTACATCCCCATTGCAGACCGACTGGGGATGTCTACCTTGGAAAGGCGGTGTCTACGGGCGTTAAGGTTGTCATCAAGCACAAGGACGTGTCACTAACTCCACACCGACCGCTCAAACTTGCTGTGAATGAGGTGTTTGCTTTACGCAGTCTGAACCACCCGAACATTATCAGTTACATCGACAGCTACCTTCTGGACAAGAACACATTATGGCTCGTGATGGAGAACATGGAAGGCGGAACACTGAGAGAAATTATTCACAACAACCAACCTGGGATGCAAGAGGATCAGATGAGCCGCATTTGCTTCGAGGTCTATTCTTCTCCCCATGGACTTTCGGAGAGACTGATGTTCTGCTACAGACATGCAAGGGCTTAACACACTTACATCGCCAGAACATTATCCACCGCAATCTAAGGTCGCATTGTGTGCTCTTCAACTCGCTGGGTGAGGTGAAAATAGGCGAGTCCCCTCCCCGTTTTGATTGACTACTCTTATTGAATGGCTTATGCAAGCGGGCCTCGGTCTCTGTGCCAAGCTAAAAGACCAGCACTCCAACCGCACGTCGATAATAGGGGGAACATACCCGTATTGGATGGCCCCCGAGATGGCTGCTGCGCGAAACTACAGCTTCAAGGCCGACGTGTGGGCGCTGGGAATTATCACAATTGAGATGATTGAGCAAGATCCGCCGCATTACTATGAAGATAGCCATACAGCTCAACATCTCATCGCAATCAACGGAGCTCCGACCCTCAAAGAGCCTTCCGACTCCAGTACAGAGACTAACAGATTTTTGGCGGAGTGTCTCCGTGTGGATGTGGACAGGCGCCCAGCCTCGGAGGAATTACTTCGCGTGAGCTGTATTTTTTGCACTGCTATTTGAACCACGGCTGATTGCAGAGCATTGGCAACAAGCATGCTTTTTTCAGAAGGCGTGTGTAAATTCTGACCTGCTGCCACTGTTACATCCCAGGCCGCTTAGAAGACCGTCTACATACTCCTCGTCGCGCCAAAGTCGCGCCTAATGAATTGATTGAACGGAACGCAGTCACAAGCTTGGCAAGTACAGGCAAATTGCAAGTTTGGACTGAAGACTGCCGTAATGACTCAGGACTCTAAGATGCGGCTGCGCCTCCAGACCCAACGTCTGGCAGATACAAGTTCAGACTCTGGCGGTGATTGCCTGGCGGACTTTACATGTAAGGTTGTGCCGTGTCCAGTCGTCTTCGACGCTGAGGACGTACGCGAGACGATGAAGCTGGATGAAGTACAGAAAGGAACGGACGAGACTAGAGGTGTGCCAGAATGTGATCGGCTCTGGGTCGGACGGCAGGGTGATGGAGCGCTGGTAGCTAGTGATGTTCCGGCTTTGGCTGGTCTGTGGACAGTGATTCTAATTTTTGAGCACGGAGTACCAATCATATACGCAACTTTAAAGGCACGCCATGAAAATGGTACCGGACGGAGCCTTTCTCCTGAATTCATTGCATTTGGGGGGTACTTGGGCGGAAATTCAAATGATGGTTGAATTTCCCTGGACCCAAGCACGCGAAACAAGTCCAACGGTCGATGAACGGAGCTCCGACCCTCAAAGAGCCCTCCGACTCCAGAACAGAGATCAACAGATTTTTGGTGGAGTTTCTCCGTGTGGATGTGGACAGGCGCCCAACCTCGGAGGAATTGCTTCGCGTGAGTGTTGGCGTTGTAGCTTATCCGGGAAGGTCCCCGAAGGTCAGAGAACAATCTGGCATATTTATTCATGACTCTGTATGACTCCCTTGGTCTCCCCGAGGCAGAGTAGATAATGCACCCGAACCTTCGTGCCTCAGGATATTCCTAGTCAGATAGAGATCTTGAGGCACGAAAGTTGAAACTATCTACTCTGCCTCAGGGAGACTAGACTCCCTATGAGTCCGTATGTTTCGGTACCGTATATCTAGTAGCTATATAAGCTCCATGTATTCTGTAGTTCAGTAATCTATCTACTTGAACCTGAACCACTACAACCTCTGTGTGATTATTAGACGCACTCACCCCGCGTCACCAACCCAACTAAGTAAACTGCGCCAATAGTGAGCTGTATTTTTCGCACTGCTATTTGAACCACTAGGGAAGCATGCTTTTTTTCAGAAGGCGTGCGCAACTTCAGACCTGCTGCCACTGTTGCATCTTAGGTCACCGTCTACATTTTTATGGCCCACATTTTAGTTGCGCCAAAGTTCGGTAAGCGACCTCGAACACAGCCCCTCAAAAGCAAGAAAGTTTTGAGCGTCCAAAAAAAAAAGTGGCTAGATGAGCTCTATTAGCTATCTCGAGGGCTCGTCATTCACATCAAATATCCCTTCAGTCGTACACTATTTACAACCAACGCGTAAACACAGCTCTACAGTAAAATCGTGGGTGCACGCTTAACACGGCCCCTGGTGCTGCACAGGGCTCATACTCCGACTGACGACTCGGCTGGCAACGCGACTCCCCGTGCGGCTCTCGTCGTAGTCGCTCCCCTCCGCCTTTAGCTCCGCATGGCCCATCTTGACAAGCTTGGCGTCGAACTCGCGGTGCCGGTACCCGCTCACGATGCGCTCTAGCAGCTCGCTCGTCGACACGCCCGGGGTGCGCCGCGTGGGGATGAATTTGCCTGGGGAGCGTTAGCTCGCGGTACCCTGTTCGAGTTGAGACAAACCTTGCGACTTGACGTACGAGTACACGTCCTCGTGGCCCGAGGCGGCGTACGGCTCCTCGTCGTGCGCAACGTAGTCGATCTGGAACTTGTCGAGGAAGGCCTGGTCGATGATCCACGGGGCGTCGGCGACGATCTCGTCGACCCAGCGGCAGTGGCGCGCGGCTTCCAGTCTAAAAACAAGTTAATATAACGCCACTTGCCACAAATGGCACACGCACCGCTCGGCGTGGGTCATGACGCCGCGCGCCTTGTGCTCGCGGACCTGCTCATCGGAGTTGACGCCCACGAGGAGGTACACGGAGGGGAACGCGAGCTTGGCCTGGCGCAGCTGCAGCGCATGCCTTGATACTCGTCAAGTTTTTTCTTCCGGCTCAGCGCTAAATGGCCTTACCCAAAATGGAAGAGATCGTAGACCCCTAAGTGACGTCAGAACAAAACGAAATCGACGATAAGGAAATGGCGACATACCATCTGCATAAACACGCACAGGCCGGTCGACGGGCGGCTGGTTGATCTTGTACTGGCGCCACGCATCGCCGCCGTCGATCGCCTTCTGGACGAAGGCCTGGATGTCGGCGGGGGTTAGCGCGGCGGGGTTGAAGGCCTCCTTGGAGATGGCCGCCACCGCGGGCTCCTGAGTTGTCTGGAGCGGCGCAGATAGGAATACTGGGTGCCCGGCGGCATCCTTCTTGCCCGCGCGGGCACCGTTGGGTATCTCCGTCGCAGGAGTCGAGCCGGGCGATGGGGACAGGATCTGGACGTCGAACGTCGAGGTGGACGAACCGTGGTGGTGGTGGTGGGACATCTTGGAGGCCAGGACTGCGGGCTCTGGTCCGGCAGTGGCGCTAGACTCTACGTCACCGTCGTACGTTGGAGAATCGACTCCATCGGAGTCTGAGAGCAGGCTGGAAGCGAGCTGGTGGCGCAGGGGACGGACTGGGGCCGATGATTTGGGGTGCAGCGAGCGAGACCCGCCGCCAAGCCTCGGGGGCGGGGAAGGGTGTACATGTGCGCCTGTCGCAGAGTGGTCGTCAGAGAGCGGGTCGTTGTCCTCCTCGGATGCATCGTATGCTGGTGAGTCGACTATCTTTGGGTGCTTTCCAAAGGACCGTTTACTGTGCAGCGTCCTCTTGTGCGGCACACCCGCATCGCCGTCCATCGTAGAAATTATGAGCGTCACATGTCACACCGTCATTGGATCCACCGGCCCGAGACCAGTAATGTAATTTGATCGCATCAGAACAGCGATCAATTCTTCGGCAAGGCTTCCGGGTCGTCTTCAAGAAGGAATCCAAGCCTCAGTTTGAGCCAGAAATGTATCTAGAGACACTATTATACACCAAATGGGCAGATATATTTGAGCTGAACAAAAAAACTTCATGCAGAGTTCGCGCGCGCAGTTTTGATTTATGCAACATCTTGAACAAGATACTGTTGTGTTTGGTGCTTGTTTCTCCAGCTAAATTGTGTCAAGGCGCTAACGGCGTGTGTGGGTGAATTCCAACCAACTTTCGCTTCTGCCTACCTTTCAAATCACCGCCAAGACGAGGGACCTGATAAACCGCCCTGCGCAAGAAGAGCTGCAACCGTTGTCACTTTTCGACCGGATGGAGCGGTTGGCCTGCCTGGGAGTTTTCAATTATAGAACAAGCCTTGTTTACCGTTGAAAAAAACGCCGTTAATGTGTGGCTCGACTATTAGTACTCAGAACAATTATAATTATAATTCCCGGATTACTCTAACCACAATTGAATCAGTTGCGGGACCATTTATGTCCAACTTAAACAACCCTTCTCTTAGCGCTTGAATTTGAACTTTGAGGGCGAACCGGGAAAAGCCGAACTTGCGTTCTCTTCCGGAGCTCGACCTCACTGAGGCTCCAAAATTGAAACAGCAATTTCTCGAGGAGGAGGGGGATGTATTACTGCTAAGGGGTCCCGTTTTCGCTGCCAATCTCCGAGAAATTTTCATATTAGATTAGATAGACGGTGTACGGTCGGAAGAATATTGCGCCCGAATCGGGACATTTCAGCAGTTAATACCAGACTCAAGGAAACTGAATCGAAAACAGTCATTTATGTGGATCATGCAGGCCGTGGACATGTTACATGCCACCACAGGTTCCGTCCCTAAATCAGAATCGTTTTCAACTTTGCATCCTGGCCGGAGTGCGGAAAAATGGCCGTGCCAAGAGGCCATCCGTCGACTCGATACACGCCCAGTAGCCCACCGTCAAGGTCAAGGGCTGATCCATCTTCCAACCACCATATATATGCATGTAGCATTTTGTGCAGAAACGCATGGGAAACCGATGTCAGATACGAACTCTGATGAATCAAGACCGTCTGTCAATTAAAGTTTATTAATCTCTTTGAGTGTCTGATTGCCGCTCGTGCATTTTCCTTGGTCCATTAAGCAGCTTGAACCGTGGGGGCTATTGGACTCGCTGTGCACTGGTTGTAAATGTGAAATTGGAAAAAAAAAATGCAAGGACTAATTATTCTACGTAGAGACGTCCAGCGGAATGTTTTTCAGGAAGCCCCGACCTCTCCGGTGTAAAGCACAAGAGCTACAAGGCCCGGTGGAAAAGTGGAAGACAGCTGTCGGTGATTGCCGAAACAAATTGCGGTGCACGCCATCATCGTCCCCGCCACCAACTTCAAACTTGAGGACGAAGCACGACTTGGATGAACCGCTAGCAACCTGCACTTCTCGTAGCCATCCTAACTGTCCGCTCTCCTCGGCCTGACTGTTCCTACACACCAGGCGACGGTCTCTGCAAGTAGGCTAGTGATCAATTGTGACGCCAAGCTGCCACTTTCAACCTCGCTAACGGGATAAAAATCTCAGGGACATGGACGAACAGGGACGAACGAGGCTCGAAGCGTTTCACACCAAGAGCCGCTTGGTGAATTCCCGCTTGTGGACGCCGGGATTTGCAGCGCGCCGAAAATTTTGATATTGGTGTGCTTTGCTTAGCTTTCTAATGTTCCTGGACACTCTCTCGCTCGTCCTAAAACCCGATTGGCGGTGCGCTCGCCTACTTGTTTTATCTTAGCGACATTTTGAATCTGTATAAAGTGGGAGGCGGCGGCAATTTCGCTCCCCCAACAATGTCTGACCTCCTCTCGTACAGAACTTGTGCTATCGCTGTTCCGCCCAGCGAGCAGAACTCCAATGTCAGCAAGCAAACCATCATTGGTGCCATTGGTGGAAAGACCACCACCTCCGCTTCTTTCTCCGTCGTCACCAAGCTCGATCAGCTTTGGGACAGTGGAGCGGTGTGTTCGATTTTTTCTTCCGCCGTATTTTTTTTCTGATATCGCGCAGACACTCACGTACTCGTACCTGGGTGGCACTTCGAATCAGCAGGCCAAAGTCGATAAACTGATTCTCGAATGGCAAGTCGATAAACTTCTTCGCGCTCCTCCATGTTAACGTGACGGTCCAGGCTTCCTTACGCCAATATTTCGTTCCAACGTGCGTCCCTCGGGATGCTACGCATCTCATTTAATGATAAACTGGGGTCGTGGAGTTACGGTGCGCGAATATTTACCCCTACCGCAACTGCGAGACTAATCCAAGCACAGTTGGGACTGTGAACATGCAAATTCCGACCTCGGAGGCGACGATGAATCTCGGTTGGATCGCGGACACGAACGTCATATCCGACGACGAGCGCGGGGTCGTTCTGCACGAATTCGGACACGTTTTAGGGTTGCTGCATGAGCAAGTTCATTTCTTTTTTATCCAGCATACATTTTAATCGGCTGGACAGGCTTGAGAGCCCGGCGCGTTCCGGGAAAATCCATCTCAACGAAGATGCAGTCTATGCGTATTATGGGCCAACTCAGCGCTGGGACAGGCCGACCATCAAGTCTCAGATCATCGACGTATACAACTCGAACGATGTATCCAACTACAGTGTACTCGACACAACCTCAGTCATGATGTCCGTCTCCTTCATTTTGGTTGGCCGTCATCTCTGTTGAATTTCATTGATTTTTCTTGCGCAGGTATTTCATGCCCCATCAAATGAATGTTGAACAAATCGATATCCCGCCCAACGATGCCCTCTCCGACCTGGACAAGGCTTACATGGTAATCAATTATCCGCGTCCGAGCCCGCACGCGACGGCACCCCAGTGGACGCTCGACTACGCGCTGAAAGTCTCCGGAGTGGACGCGACGACCACCCAGGATATTAAGAACTCCAAGGCCGACATAGACAAGGTGCGCGCGCTCTTTACGACATTCCAGGTCGACCAGCGCGCCAAGGCCGCGCCTCCGTCCAATGGCGCCAACCCGGACGAGGGCGAGACATCCGAAGACGAGACTGGCGATGAGGCAGAACACGGGGACAAACCACCTGGTGCGTTTGGTTGATGTCTATATTTTGGGCCCTGCAGCTGATTTCGCGCAAATAGTAGTGCCTACATGGTGCCCAACAGTCGATCCAATGGAATCCGATTCGGGGTCGCCCGCTTCAGGTCCTGACCACGGCGTTAGCGACGGCGAGGATATCCTTTGGATCCCCTACACCACCATTACGTACGGATTTATGTCTGGGACGGATGACGATACCGCCGTGACAGACTGGCGCAAGGAGCGGGTTGAGAAAGCGCTGCAGCTCTACGCGGAGAATAGCTCACTGAAGTTCGCCTTTGTTGACATTACGGGGTGGGACTTCGCCAAGAAAAACACGCGATCGCGATGTAAAATGCGAATCGCTTTTGGCAAGCCCGTTGACACAGGCACTACCACCGTTTGGGGCTGGTCATATCATGGCCGGAATGCCGAGAAATTTCAGTTCGACCCTCTGGCCCAAAAGGATAGACCTGGCCCAAAATTCACGACCATGTTCTTAGGGGGGCAGCCGAAGGATAGTGCCGCTGAACTAGCTCTTGATTCTGTGAAGCTGCAACGGGCGAATCAAACCGTTTACCACGAGTTGGGACACGCTTTGGGACTCGTTCACGAACACGAGTCTCCGAGGACCGAGACCAACCCTTTGCTGTCAGGCAAAACGGTTGTTGACTACTTGATGGCAACGACGGTGAGTTTGGCTACATTATTTATTGGCGACATGCACTGACGCCTCTCAGTTCGACCCGAAGAGCGTAATGGTGAGTCGCTAGCCTCAACAGTTGGAAACCTACATTAACCGCCACCATTAGTTGTACAGTGGTATTAAATACGCGTGGAACGTCGACCCTTTCAAAGAAACCAGTGCGAACACTTATCCGTCTGGTACCGACTTGGACTTGATCCAGGTACGAGAGCTAGAATACTCGGTCGTTCAGATACTCATTTTATATCCGATTCTAGCTCATGTATCCCGATAGTGGGGATCGAGGGGGCAAATTTGCTACGTCGCTCGCCGAATTTGATTTCAACGCTTCAGAGATAACGATAAACTTGGCTCTAGCGACCGCTGCTCTCAAGACAGGCGGAAACACCGACGAACTTTCTGTGTTGCGCAATTCCATCGCCGCAAGTATCAACAACAGGCCTCGGCTTTCGAAACGCATTGCCTTGGCCCCATCTAATGGAGCCTCTCCTCCCGCTCCTCCCGCCCCATCCGGTGTGTTCGGTTCAACTACTTTTTGGGTGATACGCCTAATCTCCGGGGAATAGGTGATCCGCCGGCGACATGGTGTGCGTGGCAGCCTCCATCCGGCGCTGCGTCAGATTCGCCAGATGGTGTAGAACATGGAGTGGTTGTGGAAAAGACGCTATGGCCACCCAAAACTATCATGACATACGGCTTTTTCGCTGGAACGGACGCGGAGAGCGCCGCAACGGACTTCCGAAAGGATCGCGTCACCGAGGTTCTGAAGCTATACATGCAGAACAGTTCTTTGACGTTCAATCGTCTCGAGGACGATATGGGTAAGCGGGACCTCAGCACTGCGACAGGGCGACAAATGTGCAGAATCCGCATCGCTTTCGGCCCTCCGGCTCTCAACCCCACAACAGGCAGATATGTCTGGGGCTGGTCTTTTCACGGTACAGAGGCCGACACGAAAGTATTCGACCCTGTCAAAAACAACCCTGATGGAAGACCTGGACCTAT
The DNA here is from genome assembly GCA_029282285.1 of Mycena rebaudengoi. Classification (NCBI taxonomy): domain Eukaryota; kingdom Fungi; phylum Basidiomycota; class Agaricomycetes; order Agaricales; family Mycenaceae; genus Mycena; species Mycena rebaudengoi. The sequence continues at coordinate 383,449 of JARJCX010000142.1, forward strand.
GTATGCAACCGTTTATCTTGGTGGGCAGCCGAAGTCTTTCGACCAGAAGCTCACCGTCGAAGAGCTCGACATGGCGAATCAAACGCTTACCCACGAACTGGGGCACATGCTCGGACTATACCACGAGCACCTGTCGCCCCTTTCGGAGACCGACCCTAACGAGTCCCAGGGTGAGACGATTGCTGGCGTTATGGTCGCAACTTTGGTGGGTCTCCAGCCATGTACATTTATCGGAAGCTTGCGCTGACGCTTCGTAGTTCGATCCGGACAGTGTAATGGTGAGTCTCGCGCCAATTTTTTTTGAAAACATACAGAGCGCCGCCAGCTGTACAGAAATATACCCTTGAAGGGCAATGGCGGCCCTGACCCAACCAAAAAAACCAAAATGAACACTTACCCGTCTGGCACCGATTTGGACCTTATTCAGGTGCGGGGACTGAAATACTCCGTCCGCTAATGCTCATCATGCTTCAATTTCCAGCTCCTGTATCCGGACAGCGGAGAACCGATCGGGAAGGGAAAGTTTGCCGATGCCCTCGACAGGTTCAAGTTCGGGGATCAAATACCGGATCTTCTGACTGAAGCAACAGCTGCTCTCAAGAGATATGGTTACTCCCCCGAGCTTACCAAGTTGCGCACCTCGATCGCCTTAAACCTCAACGGCGTACCTCGGCTTTCGACGCGTGTAGCCACGGCTATAGACTGGCCAGTTTCCACGCCTCCTCCTCCCCCTCCTCCCCTTCGTGCGTTCAGTTCAAATTTCTTCATAAATCATGTGACTAATTTGGTATAATCAGCTTTGGATACTGCAACGTGGTGCGGTTTCACCGGATATTCAGACGATTCGGAACCGTTTGAGATTCCCGACTGGGCCAAAACCGAAGCAGTGGAACACGGGGTCGTCGTAGAGAAGACACTCTTCCCCCCCAACACCACTATTACCTATGGTTTCATGCCCGACACCGATGCACTTGGAAAGGTCGATCCAATTCGCGCCGCAACAGACCACCGAAAGGATCGCGTCGCAAAGGCTTTGCAGGTATACATGGACAACAGTTCCTTGAAATTTCAACTCCAGGACGGCGACATATCGAAGTTTAACCTTTCAACTGCGATCGGCCGCTCGTTATGTAAAATACGGATTGCCTTCGGGGACCCGGTTCTTGCTCCAAAGGGCGGCAAACTCTGGGGCTGGTCTCTTCTCGGCCAGGATGCTCTTACGGGAATATTCGACCCTGCCACGGACACTGAACAAAGACCTGGTCCAAAGTACGCCACCATTTATCTTGGCGGGCAGCCGCAGACTATCGAAGATCGCGACAAGCTCACCCCCGATGAGCTTGCCATGGCAAATCGAACGCTCTTTCACGAGCTTGGGCACACACTTGGACTATACCACGAGCACCAGTCCCCGAACCGTGAGACCGACCCTCGCAGGTCCGGCGACATGATTACTGATGTTCTAACCGCAACTTTGGTGAGTCTCGAGCTACAACTTCCTCAAGCATACATTGAACACCGTTAGTTCGATCCGGACAGCGTAATGGTGAGTCTCGAGCTATAGCTATTGGAAACCTACACTCAGCCATCGTTAGTTGTACGCGAACATCCCCTTCGATTGGGATCATGATCCCTTCGAAACGACTAAATTGAACCCTTTCCCATCTGCTACTGATCTGGACCTCATTCAGGTGCGGGAAACTGATGATTGCTCTGTCGTGCAATGGTAAATTTCAACGATTATAGCTCATGTATCCCGATACCGGAGAACCGACTGGAAAGTTTGCCAAATCTCTCGCTGCCTTTCGGTTTGACGCATCAGATATCGCGACGCTTCTTACTCAAGCGCAGTCTGCTCTCAAGAAAGGTGGAAATAACTCGGAGCTTACCGCTCTGCGTTTTGCGATCGCCTCTAACATCAACGGCAAGCCTCGGCTTTCGATCCGTGCACCATCGAGTGGGGTTGAGCCCTCGGGTCCGACGCATGATGCTGGTCCTCCTGGCGGTGCGGATGGTGCTCCAGCTGCGTCCACATCCCAGGTCCCCGGATTTTTGATGCAGCTTGTCGACGCTCTGAAGCAATTCTTTAACCCTGGAGGCAATCAGATATTCACCCTCCAGTTTCCCGGCAGATTCCTCGACCAAGCGTCGTATGCCTGGGACACGCAATTGGCTGGCATTTACGGTCAATTCATCAAACCAACCGCGGTCAACGAAGCAGAGTTTCGGCTGGTCGATCAATTATACGACTTGGCGCCGAATGTCGGCGGACCGAATGGGACCAATCTGTCCATTGTTTACGAACAGGTGCAGAATAAATTGCATAATCCTCTTCGCGTTAGACTTACTTACGTGGCAATATCCAGTTGCTAAATAACCTACTTCCGAAATATGTCGAAAATGGGCTCGCAAAGCAGCAGGACCAGATCAGACAGTGGCTGATGAAAGACGTGCCCATGTCGCAATGGATCCGCGACATCATGGCGAGGCAAAAGGCGCGCGAAGCGGCCCTAGCGAATGCCGTCGCTGTGGGTATGGGGGAGAAGTCGGCTCCAGGTATGCGAATCGGGGCGTTCATTGGCGAAATCTCACAATTTTAGATGAAGAAACCGACCCAGCAACTCCTACCCCTTCGAACATGCCGGCTCGTGGAATAATGTTTGATGTATCGAGCAAAGGCAGCAGCGAGACTCTGAATCGAATCGAACTCAGCGAGCTGCTGATGAACGAGTACTTGTATGCCAAGCAGGACTGGGAGATTGAACGCGATGCTTTGATCAGTCAAGCGAGCCAGGTATACCATGTTGAATCTTTGCCATACTCGATCCTAAACTAATAACTCTCCAGGCCGATGTGGGGAGCCCCGAATCTCAGAAGGCACTAAACGAACTGACACGCAAACTCGCCCACATTACTGCCACTCGCCAAGCTCAACTTGCTGCCAAGTATTCCGATGCGGTCGTACGGGGGTACTCACATACTGTCCGCGAATACATGGGATATCTTGATATAGCTAGTCCAGCTGAAGCGCTTCAGGTATGTGTTCAGATCGACGCTGCAGAGTCACGATGAAATGAATATACAGAACGCCAAAGACTCTTTGCGCGAGGCTGCGATGTCTTCCCTCGACGGCAGCATGAAAGTATACCCTGTCCAAATGACTCCGCTGGATTGGTTCCAAGGCCTTTCGACGTCGTTCACGATGGAAGATCTTACCCAGGATCCCGAGATCATTCGCACGCAGATCAACGCGAAATCTCGGCAACTCGATACTCTCAACGCGCAACTTGTGGCTCTACAAATGGGCGCCAAAGGAGATCCCGCCGCTTTGCAAAATAAAGTCGAAGCGGCGCAGACGGCGTTGGATTCTGCGCAGAGCACACTTTCTCAGACATACTCCAACAATATCATCTCGATGGCGAACACCTGTCTGGACGCTGTGGGCAAAGTTGACATCGCCACTCTGGCCGGAAAGATCGGGGTCGCCCAAAGTGTCTTGTCTCAGCTTCCTGCTCAAATGGATGCTGTGAAATCTGCGCAAGATAATCTTACCTCGTCGTCTCGAGCCTTGTCGCAGATGATGGCCGCTCAGGCACTGGCGGAGGCGACTGACACCAAACAGCAGCAGCAGCAGCTAACGCTTCAAATTCAGTCACTTACGGGGGATCTGAAGGAACTTCAAACTCGTTGGCAGGTTCTCACTGCTAGTACTGGTGGTGTTGCGCCTCCTGTTACTGTGGACCAAAGCGATGTCCGCATTGATCCCACCCTTCCTGTTCAACTTCCGCAGGAGAGCTCGTCTGGCGGCAGCCGTTGGCAGTCGATAACCCTGACAAGTTCAAAGTCTTCTCGCACAGATATTGCAAAGTCCTTTTCCGACGCAACGGTGTGTCTTTTCTTTAAATCACCGAGTTGGCTGCTCATATACTTTAGTCGGAGCAATGGTCGTGCAATTTATGGATAGCGTCTGGCTCAGGAAGTTCTTCCTCTTCTTCTGCCGCGTCCACGACCTCGACAACTGCCACGGACGATACCATCGATCTCGCATTTAGGGCAACCTTGGTCACTGTTGATCGCGGAGGTTGGTTCCAACCACAGTTCTTCAAAGAGTCGAAGGCTTTCTACAAAGTGAGTTGCTGGATATGTACGCCGAGGATATTCAATTCACCTCGTGTATGAAAGGTCAACGGCGATATTTCTTGGGTCGACGACAAACCAAACAAGGTGAACGGGCTCATGCCTGGCTTCCCTGTCGCCTTCCTTATTGCAAAGGACATCGTTGTGCGCGTCACCCATTCGGATACCAATTCCACCAACTCGAAAAGCTCTGATGCCGCGTCCTCGGCGTCTTCGGGCGGATTCCTCTGCTTCTCGTATTCCAAGAGCAGCTCTAGCAACTCCACTGCAACGGCAAGCAACTTCCGAGCATTTTCCAACGGATATATCATCAAAATCCCGGGACCTCAGGTTCGATTTTCTGTGCTCCTGTTCATTAATTCACGGCTTAGTTGATCCTTCTAGATCCTTGGGTACATGATTGAGAAAACCGACTCCGATGATGCGCACCTTATGCCAGCGGAGCTTCCTGCCGACTTTTTCATTCCAGACGATGATTACAACAAGGGCGTAAATGGAGATCCCGCTCACGGGGCGAACCCTGCTGATGGCGCACATCCGCCTGAAGGAAACACCGCTATTACGCAGGACCAGTTGCAAAAGGCACTGAGTAAAATGTTGGACGACAAAGTCGGAGAGTTGTTCAATGCCTTGAAGACTGACAACGGAAGCTCTAGCTCTCAAACATCGGCGTCTTGACTGTAACTTCATCTATTCGTTTTTTTACTTTAGCTATCTATAATGGTATTACGACAAGTTCTGGATCATCCACCGTTCTGGCCTGCACCATTGAAGTGCATCGTTCCTTCAGTGTAAGATTTGGAGACGGTATGTAATCTTTTGACGGTGAAGGTAATGATTACGACTCAATGTTGTTTTCTGAACGCTGCGAATATCATATGAAACTCAGTGAATGAGATTCGTTAGACTTGTTTCGTCCGTTCAATTCCAGACCAACTTCGTGTGTGACAGAAATTCAACACGTTATTTCACTTACCTCTTGACTGCCCGTAACATTGATCATTAAGCTCTCAAAAAAATTTACGTATAGCCAGTGCGGAGCCTATCCAGTGTCCACATACCTTTTGGAGCCTCAGAATGGTCTATGACACGCATCGAAAAATGACCTTCAAGAGGTCCACAGGTGAAAGTCATGAACCCTCGATATTCAACCATGGCAGGTTGGACCGGGAAAATCCGAACGTCTCTTCTCCTTTCGGAACTCAACCTCATCCCGACCTCCTGCGTCAATAAAAAGATGAGCACTCCAATATCCCATCCTTTTCCTATCCCTCACAGGCCAGCACAATGCAGGAGCCCCGATATCAAAAATGCATCGAGGAGTCTGCCGACACGCCCGGCTGCGGGCCAAAGTGATTTTGACATAGTGATGAAGTCGTAGCGGAATAATTGGTGCCATCCCGAGGCCCCAAAATCCGCCAATGATGTGCGCACCCAGGGGAAATTGAATATCGGCGGCCACTCTGCGGGGGATTGGCCAAGAATGAGGACACCAACGAGAGAAGAGACGTCATGGCCGATATGAAAAAAAGCATAAATGGAATTCCCGTAGATGAGAGTGTATGCAGAAGAGCGTAGATAGTATAGCCCCAAATGCGCGCGAAGACGGGTCGTATATGCTTCCGCCCGCCGACGCCATTTTCGGGTCAGATAACAGGCCGAAAGTTAGCAGAGTGTCGAGCAAAGAAAGATGTGCCACGAGGGACACGAGAGTCCGGAGCACGAATGCAGATGGTAGGTCCAGCGGCCGGGTGTATGGGGGCATCTTGAGGCTGGTCGACCAGTTCCATTCGTAGCCTCGAAGAGAGAACGCCAGGCCCGCTGCGTCAAGAGCAATTTCCCTCCATCGCGATGCAACTGAGGGTCGGCGCGATACCGGCATGCGTCGAGGGGTAGAATCGAATGTCCGGTAAATTGATCTCGTAGAAACAGTGAACTTCGCTATTTGTTCAGCTATTAGGCCGAACGGAGAGGGGAAATGTCACGCACTGCGAAGATTTGGTTCACGTAGACAAGCCTGTCTGCGCCGCAGGGTGTCCAGCCCTTGGAAATGTCCAGCGACACCGCGGTCCGAAATGCGGAGAGTAGTGTGAGGGGCAGTAGTGCGCGACGGTACAGCCCAGTGCTGGGTCACAGAAGTGCCAGAACGTTTGTTACATAGTAGAGAGCCTGGGAGGATCAACATTGCGCGCATAAAGAAAGAGTAAATTCGATACAGACCATGGAGGTAAAAACAGCAGAAAGGTCTCAAGACTCAGCGCCACACGGTCGCTGGAATCAAGCAGGCTGGAGCAGCGCTTAGATTGCAGATGTTGAAAGGGGCGGGGGACTCACGGGAACATGTGTTCACTCAGGCTGTGGTCAGTGTCTTCCGAGCGAGTTCCCAACTTGACGGGGGCCGAAGAGGACCGTGTTGAAGGGACAGGCAGGAAACGAAGAGTGCGGCGAAGTCTGCCCGTCATTCTCCAGCGGGTTTTCCTGGCCGACGTAATTTGGACGTCCGAGTCTTCAGTTGGTCTTCGGCGTTGGTGCTTACGACAGCGGAAACATAGACAAAGAGAGACCCTAGATTAGATTAGATGGGGTGCATCACAGTCACAGCTGTCAAAGACTTTCACCTTGCTTTTTTTTTTTCAGATTTGACTAGATCTAACTGGTTAAATTTTTTTAAACTTACATACGGATCATATCTCATAGAGTCGTGTAAATTTTGAGCCCATATGTTTAGATAAATTTATTTCATCCAATAACAGCGAACCCGATAAGCACTGTTCGATTCGAAATTTAAAGACTAACGAAGTCTAGGCATTTGCAACCCTAGAGCAGGGCGCAACAACGGTAACAGGCCGGAAGCGTCGCATGCTTTCTTCAGAAAATCATGCTTGACGCCAGCAAATTTTAAAATCAACCACGATCAAAAGTGCAAAAAAAAAAGACTCACGCTAAGCAACTCCGTCGACGATGGCCGCCTATCCACATCGAGACAGAGGCACTCCGCCAAAAAGCTGTTGATTTCGGAACTGGAGTTGTATGGCCTCAGTAGAGTCGGAGCGCCCCCTTTCACAATGAGATGGAGCGCCGTGCTGCTCTCTTCGCTGAAATTCGGGGGCACGCGCTCGATCATCTCCATCGTCACGATCCCAAGCGACCACACGTCCACCTTGAAGCTGTAGGGCTGCCTTGTCACCATCTCATGCGCCATCCAGTGCGGTACGCCCACGACAGACTGGCGCTTGGAGGTGTGGTCTTTGAGTTTGACGCAGTAGCCGAAGCCAGCTGCAGGTTGCGTTTAAGATGTTAACGCATGTAACGCGGTGCGAGGTAGAGAGAGGAGTCACCGATCTTGACTTGGCCCAATGAGTTAAGGAGCACACAGTGCGACTTTATATTCCGGTGGATAATGTTCTGCTGATGTAAATGCGCTAAGCCTCTACATGTCTGCTCCAACCGTCAGAGACGCTCAATGAATATCGAGAAATAACCGACCTCCGCGCAAATGCGGCTCATCTGATCTTCTTTCATGCTAGTTTGGCTGCCGCGAATAATATCTGACAATGCGCCGCCTTCCATGTACTCCGTAACCAGCCACAGCGTATCTTTCACCACGAGGTAGCTGTCGATGTAATCCACAATGTTGGGGTGTTTCAAGCTCCGCAGCGCGAAGACCTCGTTCAGAGAAAATTTGAGCGGTTGGTATATCGAAGACGCCATGTCCATCTCCTTTATGACGACCAGAGCGCCCGTAGCCAGTCTTTTCCCCAGGTACACGTGGCCCGTCGGCCTGTAACACTTTAGCGCACACAACAGGAAGGATCATCTGACCAAAAAAATAACGCACCCTTGCCCAATCTTTTCGATTTTACTGTAAACTGTCCCCGCATTATCAGTGCAGACGATCCGCCGCAGCTCGTGCATCATCTCCTCGTCTGACATGGATCCCGAACTTATGTTCAACCAAGCATTTCTCCTCTGCGGCTCTAGAGGATATTCCGGGGAAGGCAGAGCTGGGCGTTGCTGGTAGAGTGTGCACTGATGAACGGCAACGTCGATCGTCGGCCGCGAAGCTGGGGTCTCCGCCCAGTACTCCAATACATGCCCCCAGAGCGCCTCCGACATAAGTGGGTCTCCAGAAGGTTTCGCGGGTCGCTGGCCGTTGATAACCCGCAGCATCGCAGCAGTCTCCGACAGTTCCGAAAACGGAGGTAATCCTGTGTATAACTGCCAACGTGTCAGAACAAGATGCATGGCAGCTTTTATGAGACCGGTTTTGTTCTCACTTCGACGCATACACAGCCAAAAGCATAAATATCGCTTGCCGGCGTTCGAACAAAATTCAGTCCAAAGTGGCCCGGGTCGATTAATTCAGGCGCCATCCAGCGAATGCTGCCTGCGCGATTCGACGTCGCTGCAGTAGTTGCATCCGATAAATGGGTCAAACCAAAGTCTGCTAAACACGCAGCCCATTCATCGGTGATGAGGATGTTCGCCTAAGGGTGGAAGTATTAATACGAAGTCCGCCGATAGATGTTAGCCATACACCGCGAAGGTCGCCGTGAACAATATTCTGCGAGTGAAGATATTGCAGTCCCTGCGCGATTTCGGAGAGCTAAATATGTGTCATGACCAATGGTTGAAAAACGGGAGTGGGGCTAACGAATTTATCCACGCTTCTTCTTCCGTGCTCTTGAAGATATTTCAAAACAGTCCCATGCTCCATCCACGGAGAGACCATACAAAGACTGGGAGGGAACGTGTCGCGGTCGATTCCTATCAGCGGTAAAATAAACGGATTACGGAGCCTCTGCCACACTAGAGCCTCGCGGCAAAATTGCTGGGAAGCGCGGTCACATTCGCCACTTCATTCTGGAAGAAAGAAGCGCACCAGACGCATGCGGCGAAGTTCTGGTCCTCTTTGGAATGTTCTTATATGTTTGAGGGCGACGTTCTTCCCGGCATACGAGGCGCGATAGATATCGCCAAAGCCTCCACCAAATGTTGCATGCTCATCGCGCTCGTCGACGCCGGAGATGAATAAGGACGAGGGAAGTTTGTCGCAGGCCTCTGACAGCTTGATTATGATGCTCCGTGCCTTCGAATTGAGTGCTTTATCCGACAGCAGCCCTCTGTCGAGTGTCTGAAAGCTATGAGAAGAAGTCTGGAAGGGTAAATAGAACGCAACATTTTGAACAACGTCAAGAAAACTCTGCGCGAAGTCACCATCGAGTTTGAGCACGTCCGCTTTGGCGGATTTGGAGTTGAGAATCAAGGCGAGGTGCTCCGAAATTCGCTTCTCATCCTCACGGAGTGCTTCACGAAGTTTGGGATCGTTGTCCACCCCAAGATTGGCTGATATCTAACAACCTGTTGATTAAACAAGCGTGATTGTCAAGTATACATCGTCCGAACCGTACCTGTAGCAAGGTTGTTCGTGATTTAGCGCTCCTCACAAGTGTCGATACGGAATCTTCTGCAGACATCATTTCGTACTGTCCCCACAAACTCAGTGCTATCCTAGAAGCCGTGAGAAGGAGTCGCATTGACAATGGCTGCACGTACTGTGGATTCTCCGAGGAAGCGAAGTCGGTGAGGAAAGAGAACAAGCTCTTCAAATTAAGTTGAATCCGCTGCGCCTGTTCCGAAGGGAGTGCAAACCCGTACCTTGTATATCAATGTTCTAGCGCCAAAGCGCGATGGCGTGGCGGGACCAGGGTCTTCGTTCGTGGGTCTTGCGGCTTGACGACGAGATCGCGACACGCGTCCCAGTCTGTGTGGTGTGTATGGTGGTGGAAACATGCTCGCCGACGACATTAAGGTAGAGTCGGAGTCCCGGACGACTCACGAGGCAGACTATGGCAACCTAAGGCAGTCGGGGAGCTTCGGCGACATTTACGTACTATCTGTAAATGACAGGCACAGCTTGCCTTAAAGTGTTGATCTGAGCATCTCATTGAGTCATGATTCTGTGCACGAAAAAAGAGAGAGTTTGAGTAGTCTCTGTGAATGGGCGAAGAGAATTGGGATTTAGTGTTCTTTGTTCCCGCCGAGTCGGCATTTGCCGTAGAGATTTTATTCTCTCGTTGCAACTCGGGCATCGGAAGAGGTATGTAACGTTGCTGCCTTCGTCACGGTAGTGACAGATATCTTCTAATATCACCTTAGCCCCCCCCTCATAGTATCCACTCATCATTCGCTGAAATTTAGCTTTGATTTCATATTCTTTTTCCAAAACTTAGCAGGTTGCCAAGCGAACCGGTAACAGTGTTTTCAGAGTCGTCTGTCACGAGTACGAAGAAGTGGGGTCCCTTATCTTTGCTATACGTATAAAGTTAGTAATATGTTAGCGGTATATCTTATCTATCTTATCTCATACATACATTCGTTCATCCCATCATCCCAACCTTCATTCCTTCATACAGTCCTTCATAATTTTACGCGACAGCACACAGCCTCAGTTACTTCTTGCTCCGTAACTGAGGCGTACGTAGATATATTTTCTCTCAATACTTACCTTACTGATTATCCTGTAGACTACGCTAACAGGTACTACATATATTAATAGAGTTACTTCTTGCTCCGTAACTGAGGCACTACGCTAACAGGTTATTGGACCCCTGACCGGCATGGCATCAGAACTCGCACTGTCGAGCACGACAGGAAAACACGCTACCCCCAAGCTAGCTCAAGGGGGAGCGAACTTCGTCTCCTACAAGGAGAAGATGGCCGAGTTTCTGGTTGGCCAACCGGGCTTCCGCAAGCACTTGATGGGTCGTGTAAAGCAGCCTATCAAGCCTGCAGACCTCAAGGATGATGCTACGAAAGCTCAGAAGGAGGTACACGAAGAGGCAGTGGACAAGTACGAGGACAAGATGGACGAGTATTTGCAGAAGCAAGCAGCTATTGCGAGCATACTCACCAACTCTTGGCCCGATGACGTCCACCAGCAATTGCTCGGTGTTCGTCCTGTCCACAAGCTCTGGTCCGAGCTCTGCGCAATCTTCGAGAACAAGAGCGTCCTCGGTATGGTCGACATTCTAGTCGATCTCCTACGCATTGAGTGCACCGGCGACGAGGACGAAGATGTACTCGCCATCATCGACCGTTTCATCAAGAAACGAAATGAGTACATCAGTGCCGGCGGACAGCTCCCCGACGACGTCTACGCCGCCTTCCTCATCAAGGCTATGCCCTCCACGTATCGCTCCACTATCCTTACCACCGTCACCACAGCTGCGACGATGGGCGCGCCGCTAAATTTTGATATAGTGCGCGCGCAGCTCAAGGAAGCGATCCAGTTCGACGTCGCACAGGCGAATCGCAAGCGCGAGGAGGCGAAGGCCATGGCAGCGAAATTCGAGCGCCACAAGCAGCAGCAGCAAAGACAGCAGCAGCCGCAGCAGTCGAAAAAGAAGAAATGCGCAAATTGCTCGTATACCGGCCACACCAAAGAGGAGTGCCGGAAACCGGGCGGCGACATGGAGGGCATCCCACTTCCGAAGAAGGACAAGGGATCCGCGAAGGGGAAAGGCAAGGCAGCGGCAGCGGAGGAGAAGCCATCCGATGCGAACGAACAACATGCGTACGTCGCTGCAGCCATTCCCGACAGAGCACTTCGCGCATCCGGTGGGAAATCCATCCGTCTCCTCGATACCGGCGCCTCGCAGCACTACGATGGAAACACGACGAATTTCATCGATATGCGGCCGTGTGAGCCGTATTGCATCGAGACAGCATCTGGCATTGAGTACGCCAGACAAATTGGTACAGTCGAGTTCGTATGCCGTGACGGCAACGTCGAGAAGACGTTCACGCTCTCGAATACATACTATCTCGAGTCCTGCACCACTGGCCTTATCTCCCTCACTCGTCTGCGAAAGCACGGCCTCGTATTCAGCAATGCCGAGGACGGCTACGGTGTACTCACCGAAAAGAAGACGGGAAAGGTAATCCTCCGTGTCGCAGAGCGCGACGGTGTCTACCCGTTGACCACCTGGCGTCCGGAGCGCACCACGGCAACGGCCACACATGCACACGCGAAATCCGCGCACAAACCCCTCACACGTGTTGAAGCTCACGAGCGACTCGGCCATATCGCGCACAGCACCATCGAGACGATGGCACGCAACGGCTCAGCGCTCGGTTTCGAAGTTGACCTCACTACACCTATTGTCCAATGCGAGGTATGCATTCGTGCAAAAATGAAGGGTCTTCGTATCGCTAAAAAGCGCCGCGACCCACGCTCGAAGAGTACCGGTGACTTCGTGTCTGGAGATCTCTGGGGACCAGCACGAATCACGGCAAGGGGGGGATTTAAATACTACGGCACTTTCCTTGACGACCACTCCGACCTCGCATACGTCTATCTCCAGAAAGGGAAGACAGAGAAGGAGACCCTCGGCCACTACCAGGAATGTGAAGCCACGTTGAAGACGCAGCACAACGTCGACATCAAGACTTTCGGTAGTGACCGTGGCCGGGAATACACCGGCGGTCTTTTCGACAAACATCTCGCGTCGAAGGGAACGAAGCGCCAGCTCACGCCCCATGACACGCCCCAGCTTAACGGCAGCTCAGAGCGCCTAAACGGCACCATCGCAGGGCACATGCGCGCCCTCCTACTCGCGAGCGGGCTCCCCAAATCGTTTTGGGGCCTTGCCGTTCTCTACGCCGTCTGGCTACGCAACCGCACGCTGACAAAGAAAACTGCGCCAAAATCGCCGTACGAAGTCATCACAGGCGAAAAACCCGATCTGAGTCGCGCACGGGAAGTAAGTACGCTGGACGGTCACGAGACCTTCAGTATCGTAACGCGTGACGAAGCGCGTAAATCTCCCGTTCTTCCGCTCAAGTGGGTGTACCAAAATAAAACAGACGAGACCGGAGACGTCAAACAGCGCAAGGCACGCATCTGCGTCCGCGGCGACCTTCAAGACTCTCTCGGCTTTCACGCCGAAACTTTTGCTCCAGTACTCAAGCCCACTTCCCGCAATATTCTACTCGCCGTCGCAGCGCACCACGGCTGGCACGTCCGCCAATGCGATTTTAAAGCGCCTACCTCAACGGTGTTCTCCCCGAGCCAATTTACGTCAAACAGCCAGAAGGTTTCGATTCACCAGATACTCCCCGCGCAACACACATCTGGAAACTTCACAAAGCTCTCTACGGGTTGAAGGAGGCCGGACGCATCTGGTACGATACCGTCAGCGTGTATCTCATTGACGACCTCGGCTTCACACGCAGTGAAGCAGACCATGCTGTCTTCTTCCGTCATACGGAGACTGAGCATATATATATAGGAATCCATGTCGATGACCCGATAACTACCGGCGACAACCTCGATGCCCTCGTCAAGCTCGAGGAGGATCTAAATTCAAAATTCCCACTCAAAATTAACGGCGACGCGACCCATTATTTGGGTACAACGACCCAGCAGGACCGTGCTGCCGGCACCATCTCCCTTGGGCAGGCATCGTACATCCGCGATGTCATAGCTCTTGCAGGTCAGGAAAACGCGAAACCGGCGCCATCTCCACTCGCACCCGGCGCACGCCTTGGCCGCGAGTTCTGCCCATCCACTGAGGAAGAGAAGGACGAGATGCGCAATGTCCCGTATCGCGCTGTCGTTTGTTCTATGCTGTGGATCGCAAATGGCACCCGTCCGGACATCGCGTATGCGGTGAGTGTTCTCTCCCAGTTCCTCTCGAACCCGGGACGTGTCCACTGGGAAGCAGCCAAACGTGTCGTTCGCTACCTCAAAGGTACAATTGATGCGCAGCTGGTTTTCGGCCGTACGAGTGCTGGCCTCATTGGTTACTCAGACTCCAGCTGGGGTTCTGAAGTGCTCAACTGGCGCTCAATGTCTGGCTATGCCTTCATTCTCTATGGGGGAGCTATCTGTTGGAGCGCAAAGAAGCAGACTTCGGTCACGCTCTCAACCGCCGAAGCCGAGTACATCGCGATGACGCGTGCGACGAAGGAGGCAATCTGGATCCGTCAATTTATGGGGGAGCTCTTCGGTAACTTCGTCGACCCCACCGTCCTTCGTGTTAACAATCAGGCTGCGATCGCAATGGCGAAAAATGACTCGTTCCACGCCTGGACGAAGCATATTGCACTTCCTTACCATTTTGTTCGCCGTGCCGTCGCCGTCTCTACCATCGCGCTCTCTTGGATCCCATCTGAAGCAAATCTCGCCGACCTTTTCACCAAAGGTCTTGACTCTATCAAGACATCCCGTCTTTCTCAAGGCCTTGGGCTGACGGTCTGAGGGGGAGTGTTAGCGGTATATCTTATCTATCTTATCTCATACATACATTCGTTCATCCCATCATCCCAACCTTCATTCCTTCATACAGTCCTTCATAATTTTACGCGACAGCACACAGCCTCAGTTACTTCTTGCTCCGTAACTGAGGTGTACGTAGATATATTTTCTCTCAATACTTACCTTACTGATTATCCTGTAGACTACGCTAACAGGTACTACATATATTAATAGAGTTACTTCTTGCTCCGTAACTGAGGCACTACGCTAACATAATATTACTCGGTCAAAGCGAGATAATGTGATGGCATTCTATTACTTAATATTGATGCAGTGGGTCCCATCGGGCGAAAGTAAGGGCTCATAATAAGTTCGGAACTGGATAGTTCGTTCAGCTGCAAATTAAAGGAAAGAGAAGCTACTTTCAGCAGATCCGGAGAACCACAAATTAAACCTGAGTGCAGACCAAGCGCAACTGCGCTCTAAATGAATGTGTATTAACAGTGACCCATATAAAAGAATGGCAGCGTATTTTGAAGGAAAGTATGCCTAGAGTAATATTTCTATTACCACTGGTGGGTAGCCGCAAAAACGAATGTGAATACAGTGATCCATCTGGAATCGTATGACCCGAGTGCTACCAAAAGAAATAGGTGCGGCTTACAGAGGAACAGTCGCTGTAACCACGGCCCCAGAGGGTTTATCTCCAGTCACGGCGGCATAGTCGAAAAGCAGTCGCTTGCCCTCTGGAGCAAGTCCTACTTTCACCGTATGCGTGGTCCACTCCAGCCCTTGGACGTCATATAGCGAGAGGTTGTACGCTTCCATTTTGACGTTGGGCTGGTACGCGACGTGTATGGTGGATGGGCCGCCATCGAGGGAGACGGTGACGTTGTAGATGTCACCTACATCCTGCGCCACGAACAGGGTGATTCCAGTGCCTTCTGCCTTGTTTATAAATCCGAAATAAATGATGATAATGACCACGGACCATTGAAAGGGATCGTTATGGTACAGTCGTCATCCGTGTAGCATTGTGTGTCTAGTTTCAGTTGGCCAAGAATCTCATTCCGGTGTCACTCAACTCACAGCTTCTACTCGCGTCGGTCAGCGCCAGCGCGCAGATAAGTATAAGGCGACTCACGCGGTGTGTTGAAACAATTGGGACTCCTGGACCGCCAAAGCGAGGAGGTTGGAATCTTTGAACGAGTATTTCTTCCATTTGGTACTATAGCCGACACCAGCAGTGGAATTGTATGTGACTGAGCTGTCGGCATCGTCGATGTAGTATACCGCGTTGACCACGGCGGCATATACAAGGAGCCCGACTGCGCGTAGAGACCACATCGCTAGCGAAGGTGAAGGATGTGGAAGAGACTGGGAGGGAGGCGCATCATTCTTGGGCGCTAGGCGATCAATCAATTCCGAGGAAAGTCGGGTGTAATTTTACCCGGCTCCTCGTAGAAAAAGTTTACAATGCCATGGCGATAGTATTTTTACGGGGGTGAGATTTGCGACTTAAAACAATATTGATCTTGCAGCTTGACTGCGTCCGCCGTCGGGGTGATCTGGTTGGTGTCCATCAGGATCCGGCCGCGGCAAAGCAGGAAAATTCTCACGTGAGAAGGTTTACTCCGGCGCCTATTTTCAAACTCAGTGAGTCGACACATCCATATGCCGCCTCGTCTTCAACGGCCGACGAGGAAAGCATTCCGATCGGTATCATGAATCGGTCCGCACCCGTCCTCGCGAAACCCTTTCGGCTCTGCAATGACATACTGAGCCATACGGATTCCTAGCCTCTTTCCAGCTTCTTGCTCAATATGGTTGAGGGATGGCCCTACTCTCACGGTCGGCCAGCCAATGGTACACCCCCGGCGGTCCTCAAAGCTGGCATCAGGACTAGAGATGACGCACACCGGCCCACAGTGCCGCACGGGCTTCCACATGTTATCTAAACATATCGGCTTTCTTCGGATTCTGTTTATCCTGGATGCTATAAATTATCTTGCGTCCAATGGTCTCCACATACTCTCAGTGCTCACGGCTTGACGATGTCTGCTGCGCCTCAAATACAAATGAATTCGGATTCAGTCTCCCGTGCTGACACCGATAATGTACCCCCTCGCTCCGAGACTACAACCTCTCACCCAACAATCGACATCGAGCACATGCCGGTGGCGGACGATCCCCGCGCGTGGTCCCCGTTTCGCAAGGTACGAGCCCAGCCTCTTGCGGGCTCAATTTAATAACGTCCTACAGAACGTTGTTCTCTTGTTGATCGCGTCCGCGTCCATGATAGCCGGCCTGGGTGGTAACATCCAAAATCGTGAGCAAGCGGTGCGGCGCACCTCTCCTCACTTTTGGGGCATCAGCTAACTGCAGCACCACGTCCGCAGCTGCAATTGCCGACATGGAAGCCGATTTGCCAGCCACAGCGTCGCAAATTAGCTTAAGCATATCACTATTCATAGGCCTCCAGGGCGTCATGCCGTTGCTTTGGAGTGCCGTTAGTGAGGTCAAAGGCCGCAAGGTGCGATTTTTGTTGGTCCACGCAGACTATACTACTGCTAATTCTGCAGCTGGTTTATGTTACGTCTCTTGCAATATTCACCGCGGGATCAATTATAGTTGCAACAAGCAAGACGATATCACTGTTAGTGCGCAGTCGCACTCTGTGATTCACCATTTAACCAATTCCAGTGTTATCGCATTTCGATGTATTCAGGCCGCCGGGTATGCTGAAAGATCGTTCCTCATAATACTCGGCCTAATTGCTTGCAGGTCCAGCGCAGTAATGGCAATCGGTGCGGCCACCCTCGCCGATGTGTTTGATCCCGTAGAACGCGGCACAAAGGTGAGTTACTCATTGTCTTCCTCCTTCCTTCTAACTCATGAAACCAAAGATGGGCATATACTACACTGCTCCGCTCCTCGGTGTATGTCACTTATCTTTCCTATTCCGCATCTAAATTAAAATATTATTAGCCAAGTCTCGCCCCAATCGTAGGCGGCGTGCTCACCACGGGCTTCAACTGGCGCGCAACTTTCTGGTTCCTCGCTGCTGCCGCCGGGATGAGCTGCCTGTCGATTTTTATTTTCTTCAAGGACACTTTTCGGCGGGAACGGAGCCTCACCTACCAAAGCCTGCTTAAGAGTCGTCTAAAAGCGCGCGCATCTGCCGCCGCCTCTGCCGCAACGAGCTGCACTGTCACAATCGCGGAAAAGGAGCCAGAAAAAGATACCGCTCCCATTCCTCCGATTTTGGATGACGGCAACATGCTCGCCGATCTGGAGAAGCAAGTCGACGCCCCCGTGGCTGCCGCCATCCCGGACATTAAGCTCACGCTGCGCGACGTCAATCCAATCAAGCCGCTGTGGCTCGTCCTGCGCAGGACGAACAACCTGGTCGTGCTTTGTGCGTCGGGGTTGATGTTCGCGTTCACCTACGTCATGACATATACGGCGTCGCGGACACTGAGCACCGCGTACGAGTACAACGCGCTAAAGATCGGGTTCGTGCTGCTGTCGTTCGGTCTCGGTTAGTCCCCCAGTATACATGGGCCCTCTCAAAGCGCTGATAACATCGTCCCAGGCAATCTGACAGGTAGTGTGCTAGGCGGCCGGTGGTCTGACATGAAGCTTGCGCAACTGAAGGCGGCAAACGGCGGGGCGAGCTACCCTGAGGTGCGTCCGGGAAAGCTTCGATGTGCGCAAAGGTGGCTTATATAATCACTGGCGGTGTAGATGCGACTCCACAGCACAACAGTGGGGCTCGTCTTACTTCCGCCCTGTGTCTTGGCGTTCGGCTGGGTGTCGGCCAAGCGCCTCCACGTCTCAGCGATGTGTGTCTTCCTGTTCTTGTGTGGAATGTTCGCCATGTCAGCTATCTACTTGGCTTGTGTGGTCTTTTTGCTGACCCCCCCTCAAGCTGGGCGTATAGTTCCACGCTCGCATACATAGTTGATTCGAACAATGGCCGCTCATCGACCGTCGTGGCTTGCAACAGTGCTTTCCGGGGCGTGGCAGCGTTCGTCGCGGTGGAGGTCGCCGTGCCTTTGCAGGTGCGCACTGTGTCCTCACATCTCGTTTACATTATCGCTCATGATGCGGGTAGGACGCGGTCGGCGACGGGTGGACGTATACAATATGGGCTGGACTGCTCATCTTTGTATCCGCGCTCATTTGGCTTGTCGCACGGAACGGAGGGCGGTGGCGGGAAGCTGCAGAGAGGAGGGAACATAAGGCAGCTGCCGATTCAGAGACGTGACATTAGAGGCTCTAAAAACAGGACATTACATTAACAGCAAAGACGGCGCCTCCTTCACTGCATAGTCAAAAGCGTTCTTCCACTCTTCACGGGACGTTTTGGGGCGTCCATAATGGTCCCAGCGAATAGCCAGCCACCAGCTACTCCCACGATCAGTGTGTCCGGTGAGTCTGGAAAGAGACTCAGCCATGTAACCAATTGGTCGAAGACATACGTACCCGTTGCCGAAGTACTCCAAGGCACGACGCCCAAGCTCATTGACGGGAATCCCACTGCGAATCATGTCTTCAATAATGAATTCGCCCGATTCTGCTTTCTGTTGAGACAGGAAGGGCACCATTCCCGCGGGCGGCGCCCAGCCCAGCTTCATGGCGATGAATTGCGCGACGATGGCCTGTGTGTGGCGGGTGCGGAGCGACTCGGCGAAGTCGACGACCTCCCCCACCATAAGGCTCTGTGGGTCTCTGAGGAATCGCTCGCAATACTGTGCGTCCCTCTTGTCCAGGTGCATGCACTTGGGCATCGGAGAGAAGAGTGGAGCAAGTCGGAGCAGGTGACCATGCGCGACTTGGCTGGGGGTAAGACCTCTCGAAGATGTGATGGTGGAACTGCTACCATGTTGGTAAATCTGGTTCAAAGTTTGCGCCATTGCGACGTCGGGAGATATGGTGACTTCGTCCACAAGACTCTGCGACAGTACCATCGGCAGGAGTTCCCGCCAGGGCCGGCTCTCTGTGTCGCCAAACCCGTGATGACGAAAGCGGTGGCCCGCGGGGTATATGAGGGTACGCTGGCGTTCTTGCATACCACGAACGAATGCTGGCATGGACAGAACGGTGGAGCTTGAAGGTGTAAGGAGCGGTCGTGAGGTCGATGTAAAAGAATGTGCAGCTGGAAGCTTCAGCATCGTTTTGAGGGCTGTCTTTGCCGGCCGTTTCTCAGAACGTGGGACGGGTATGACAACACCTTGGGCGTGGCCCACCTCTGCCAGTGCGCAGAGTCCGAACACAGAGCCCCGGACGTTTCCAGACGAGGACGTCTGAAGAGCGTCTGCATATTCGTCTGGCCCGGCTGCGCATATCAGTTTCCATCGTGGACTGTTTAGAGCGCCGGAGAAACACGAGTTACAAACGACAAGAATGTCCCCGAGGCACGTTTTCAGAGCCACTTCTAGTCGGGCTTTTGTGAGATATGCTTCGCCCTGTCTCCCGGGCGCGACAGAAATGCAGAAACGGAATATGGATTTTGCCCCCTCCCCCACCGGTACCCCATTGTTTGTGTCTTTTCGTTCGAGTTCCCCGTGCTCGACGAGGATGAGGACGAATTTCTCGCCTGCTTTAACCTGAGAAGCAGATGCTCGGAGATCGTGGATCACGTCTTCGACGAAGTCGTCTGCATTGAGATGTTCTCCTTGCTGATTTTTTTCCGCCAACACGCAATCCGGGACGCGGAAACGTAATCTGTCGCAACCGGCCTCACCGAAGAGGAAAGTTCCGCGGGGGAAGACGGCTTCAACCTCGCGAATGGATCGGTAGCGGAATCTCGAACCATCGAAACCTGGGTGGGCCGCTAGCAGTGTGGTGAAGAGCAGCGAGTCAGCCACCATCCAGCCGACATCTTTGTGGTCGATGGGACCGACCACGCCCAGAACTGAAAAGACGACAATGGCGGCCGGCGCTGGTGAGCGAGAGGAAGCTCCTTCGGCCCCGGGTTGCAATTCAAGTTGAGGGTCTAGGCCCAAGTCCGCGCTGTATTGACGGAGACCATTAGCTTGTGAAGCTAGACTATGCGAAAGCTCAGCAGAACGCACGAAAATACCGACTTCGCTGTGCGCTTGCTGAACCTTTTCCTAAGGGATTTGGAGAGGCTCGTCGACTCTGAGTCGGAGTTACCGTTACTTATACTACTTGAAAGATGTTTAATAGCTAGCCTCCAGAAGGGAACCAGACATAACAGACCTTGAGTTTGACTTCCGAAAAAGATCACGAATCGTGGATTTGAGTCTACTGCCAGCCTGAGACGCGGCCCGACGGGGATGACTGCCACTTGAACTACCAGTGAGTTCGAAGTTAATGATGGGCTTAGAGCACGAAGATAAGCTGTAACGCACGACATGTTGCAATTGAATGGTGAACGGTGATGGAGGAAGAAGAGAAAGAGAATGAGACTCTGAATAATGGGACTCTGTATAGACGTTAGGGGTTCCGCGGATCCGGACGTGGTGTGTAGGCCATTGCTGACGCATGGCAGTACGAGTCCTGTCCTTTTTTAAAACTCAGTTGATGGCATCAATCCGCTCGGTATTGCTCGGCAAACTTGTTAAAACTCAGATCAGACAGACGGCCTTCTCCACCAAAAGGGAGTTATACACGGTATGTTTTTGTATTTTTATCTCCTGCCGTTTTTTGGGAGCAAGCCGAGGCCCGGCGGGGAAAGTTCAGCAGCACTGCCACTCCGCCACCGACCACCTCAAAGTAACCACAACAAGCACCTCGCGCGAACATGTTGCTCTGTGATCTGTGACCGGCAATCAGGCAAGATATGACTACATATGTCAGGGAACCAGGAATTATCTATTCGTTGGCCAAAGGTCGCTAATTCTAACAGCTACCACTCTAGGTGCTCGGCGTATATCGCCGTGCACAAGTTGTATGAACCTCTCTTGCGTAATTCTGCAGGAGAAATATCTTGTATAAGAGGCCCAGCAATGTATGACCTTTTTGTGCTGATACCGTCATGAAACCAGGTTCTGCCGCTGCTATCGACAGATATCGAAGTAAAGTGTCCTATTTCAGGAGTTGTTTGCTCAAAATACACCACACCACGTAGGCGTAATTGTTTCTGTCCGGCTAAAGTGTGGAAGGTCAATATAGGATCAAGTATAAGAGCGTCGGCGCTGACGGTCATGAACAAGATGGGAGGGACGTCAAAAATGCTAGTGACTAATTTCGTTCGATTGTTCACGCCGTTTGAGCGACAATGTTGACATATACTAGACATTTTAGAGAAGTTGTGTTCGAACCACTTCGACAATGGAAAGCCTTCCGGGTAGGTGTCATGCAGGGATCGTACATGGTATATGTGAACAACTTGACTCAACACACATATTTCACCAGATACAAAGGAGTGACAGATTCCGCAAGATGCGACTGCGCTGGCGTAAGTGATTCTATTTGTAAGAGCCATGTATAGTACATCCAGCTGAAGCCCTCTTCGTCCAAGTGGAAAGGAGTTTGGTGCTTGATGATGAAGGATGCGCCTTACAGAATCTCGTGCCAATTCGGGAATCGCAGACTGTTGTAGCGTCAAAACCCATACTCCGAGTATAGGATGCATGTCGGACATTTTTGTGGACCAGATAACCGGATTGTCCCGAAGAACGAACGACAAAGGGACAAACAGACTGTCGTACGCGCAGCTAAAGTTCGCGCTGTCCCAAATCAGACCAGGTGGATTGACTGCTACTTCAAGCCGAGAGGTGGTTGAAGAGCTCTCACCCTGATTGAGAGTGTTAGACACGGTGGGCGAAGACTTATTGCGTTTGGAAGGTGGTGTGTTATCTTCGCCCATTTTTCGCTTTTTTGTCGTTTGTTTACCAGCAAAAAAGGTAGGATGCCATTCGTCGTAATCAATATTTATTTTTATATTGTCTCTTAGGGAATCCCAGCGTAGAGAAGGGTGAAAATGTCCAGGGTCAGAGTTATTTTTCTTCCAGTTGCAATAGGACTGCAGTAGGCGACCACGATAAATGCCAGTTACACTATTTGGCAGCGATCCTTCATGACGGAGCTTGGTAATTTCATCTAGCATCTCCAACTCTCGGAATTCCTGCCTCAAGTATCCTGACATGCCTTTAGTTATTTTTCCAAAGTCAAAGGCCTGCAAGATGACGGTCCCTGCGGCGGTGGTTCCTCTGGACAAAGCAACGTAAACGGCTCTGTGGTCCTTGCAGTTGTTCAAATGGACCACATTAGGGTCGCGCGATTTCCCTTGCGACGCGTAATCCGTCATGGAGAAACAAGGTAGTACCAAAACTTGCTCTCTGTGGATTGATAGGAGCGTATCGTCCTGCAGCAGACAAGTGACATGTGTCGATGTGCGACAAACGGGAACTACATTCAAAGGAAGACCTGGAATTTGTACCCCCCCTCGACGAGGGGGTTTTTTTAATCTCACGAATAACGTCTCCAAAATTCGTTGACCGGCCGGTCCTACTGATTCATCCCAGCCGCATACCTCGCCGTCTTGTCCTTTAGTCATGCAGAGCTCTGTTGCTTCGTTGGACCGAATCATGACTGGCATTCCGATGCAGAGACGCAACTTTCCAGGTATGTGCTCATTAGTTGTTGAAGCGGTTGCGTTCCAAAGTTCGTGTTGAAGACTTTTACCCATAGAGCGAAAATCTGCTTGTTCGCAGCCTTTCCACTTTGTACGGTCGACGTTCTTTGAGCTGAGTTTATCTACAGAATAAAAATCCACCAATTCCTGACCAGCGTCCCGAGCAAATTGTTCCACTCCGAGGTCATTTATAGTGTCTTTGTGAATGTTATACGCGGTTATAACTGCAGCATTTCGGAATTCTTTTGTGTCCAAGTGAGGAAGCTCAGCTCTTTCTCCTGCTATTCTAGATCTCAAAAAGTCCAAGTCGTGTCTATCACAAGCACCGAATCTCATGTTTTCCAACGCGGTTCTCAATTGCTTGTCTTCAACTGTCTGTTCCGTCTGGCGCATGTTTTCCCGCAGTAATACGACGGTATTGAATTGATGCCACAGGATCTTCCCAAGAACCGCGTTCTGCGATTTCTGCGACGCTGCCTCTGAAATGCGCAGAGCTACTTTGCTGTACAAAGACGGCCCAGAGGTCGGTGGAAGCTGAGCAAAGTCACCCGCGAGAATCACGTTCAGTCCGCCAAATTCCACATCGTGAATGTTGCGCGCCTTAGCCGCTTGACTGGCAAGAGTCTGCAGATCATTGCAGGACACCATTGATATTTCGTCCAGCAATATATATTCAATGCCTTGTAATCTCTCGTTGATTGCGGCAATAGCGTTGGCTTCGTTGCGGATGCCATCCGCATCTTCGCTGTTCTTACTCTTGGTCTTCGATTCTCGGGGTATTTTGAATACAGAGTGGTAGGTGGAGCCATTCAAAAGGGCTGCTGACGCTCCCGTGGGACCGAGGACCATGAAGCGATGTTCTTCGTTTCTATTTATAAAAAACTTAATAGTGGCTTGAATAACTTGGGATTTACCTGATCCTCCCATACCTCCGATATACATCTTAAGGTTCGAAGCCTGTGGCGCAGAGGCATGCTTGGCAATGAGTCGAAAACCGCGTTCCTGCTCAGGATTAAGTGTAAATTCCTCACAGATTGCTGTGATTATGTCTGCACTGGTTTGTTTATCTATTTTAGACTTGGGTAGGAAATAATCGTGGTCCAGTATTTCTACTTTATTTCCCGTTCGTTTGAGCATCTCGTCGTCAGGAACATTAGGCATGTTATTTAATTTGTTTGTGGTAAATTTTTTACGCTCTGATTTTAGTATATTGGCCCAGGTGTTCCGATTTTTATATGGAGGCATTATCCTGTCGACGTTTACAGCAGGCACTCCGTCGCGAGAGTTTCCCAACCATTTGGCTGATCGCAGGACCTGGCGGATTTCGGAACGCTGATTTATCAGACGCTGAGTTCTTTTACCTGTCATGCGATCTTCGACTGCTTCTTCATCTTCGTCATCCATGCCTGTGTAGACAGCGGCAGGATCATTGGCGAATTCGTCTCTTTCACCTAGGAAAGAATGAGATGTAAATCCGATTTGTCTTTTCTCAGCCATTTGCTTTCTCATTTTCGAGTAGTGGTCGTCTCTCGCGTCATTACATTCGTAACGGATGTTGAAATTTGCGATAAGTTGTGATTCACGGGAACTGAAAGTGTGGTCGGCGAAGGCTTCGTCCCAGCTAGAGTCTGCGTGTTTCAAGTCGGAGGGACTTCTCCAACGCTTGAACAGAGTCAAAATCGTGGCACAATAATAATCTCTGTTGCCTTTGTCTGCTCTGGGGATGGCGCCGCCTATGAAGTTAGGTATCATGTTTCTTAGTTTGGTAAAGTCGCAGTGGACGGAATGAGTTAAAAAAAGATCATGCTCAGACAAGAACGGCCTTTGGCTTTTCATGCGCTTATTTTTTTTTTCCTGTTTTCGGACAATCACGTCATCCTCTGCATCTGTGCTCCAATCACTTTCCGTATCATCGCTGCCAGTGAATTGGCTGTCATTATCGGACTCCAAGTCATGATCTATGAAGTCATCCAGGTCCCCAGCATCGTAATCCCCGTCGGATTCGCCGTCACCTTGTTCTTCAGCAAAAACCCGGTGTTCCTCTACTTGGAGAGCAAATTCAATCTTTTCACTCGCCGTGCGGCGTTTGATTTCTGCGCACTGTATCCACTCGTACAAAGACAGATTTTCGTATGCCACAGGTCGGTAAATATAGTTGTCTACCACAGATGAAGCCACAAAGCCTCCATCGTCTTTGTTCCGGATCATGATCTTTTCCTCCTTGGCATTCTCATCATCCATGTCTAAATCTAAATCGACGTCTTTTGCTGGTGTTAATTCGCGCATCACAAACGCCACGTACGATCTCCATGGGAAGTTAACAAATTTATGGCTGGTATAGTGATCGGGGTTTCCAAGCAGGTACATGGAAGCCATGGGACTCCCGACTTCCATCTTGGTTGACATTGAATTTATCATTTGTCTCATAAGGTTTCGCGCGGTTTCTATCCCATCCCCAGATTCGGCAATTTTGTCCTTGTTGCGATCGAAGACATCGAAGACAGAGGCGAACGCTTGGTAAGTCTTTAGACCTAGCTTTGATACGTAGTCGGATACATAGGAAACTACGGCTTTAACCGCTGTTCCAGACAGCAAGCTAGTTACGTCTGTATTCGACCTTGAAAACCAAGTGACAATTGGGGACACCGAATTCATATTATTTTGTTTTTTTTTTAGATTCAAGTGACCGTCTTCGTCAACAAAACTTTCCTCAAACACATCTCTAGGAAAGCGCGATTTGCATATTCCGTTAATTAAACAACCTCTCCTCTCATAAAAAGTGTGCTGATTTCTTTTTTTATTATTTTTACCTGGAACTTTCCTCCAATCTTTCTTACGATCTTCTTCTTGCTTGTCCTGGATAGATTCTCTGCAGTCATGAAGATTGGAGCGCAGAAGGATATCGTCAACTTCCTCTTCATACTTTAGCCACCAGCTATGTACATCCGTGCAACCCGTACATTTAGACTCATGTTCAATGTGCTGGACACACAAGGGCGGTGGAACCGCTGGCAAGGTATGAGTAGGAACACGGTAGCCGGCAGATTGTTCTGACTGGGTTACACGAGCGCGCACGTCGTTCTCTAATCCGTTAAGGAAATCTCCTTGGTGAGCAGACTCTAAATAATTTATTAATTTCGTCCGGAATACTGAGTCATCACTCATTATCTTGTCTCTGATTTGCTGTGGCGACAAAGCGTTCATTATCCAGATTAGCGAATGCAAATGTAGGGTGAGCCGACCCTGCTGCTCTACCGTTCCATAATAAGCCTCTGTATGACCAAAGGTACCGCCTTCTTCATGTTCCCAGCATAATACGTCTTTTATAAAAACTTGCACCATGAAATGAAAGAACTTCGCAGCGGCTACAGGATTTTTTGACATGAGTAAATTTCTTTCATCGGATTTCAATAGCTCAGGTTTAAACACAGAGTCAGTCTGTGCATAGTACAATGCGATGGGATGTGATAGGTCGCACCAAGCCATGGTAATGAACCAGGTAGGAGCTCCCATGAAAGCGGTCATGGACCATATTTCATTTCTCATGTGTTTTTTCGAGGTTACAGAGGCAGGTACGTGTGCCCCTATGCCATCCAAGTCTCGTAATAAATCAAAACACATACGTTCAGCCTCCGTTTGCGGTTTAACAGTCTGTCCTGCAACCATGCGATCTGCTATATTTCCAGCCACCTCGGGGTCTATTCTCAACAGCCGAGAAGAAACATCAGCAAAACGTGACTTTTTTACTAGGATTCTGCTACCTTGAGAGGATGACTTAAGCTGCTCGTGGTTGAAGGCTATCATCGGAAAATAGGTATCAGTTTGAAATCGCTTGTCGTGATATAAAAGCAGTGAGGTCTTCCTGTTCATGTCTGAAATCAAATTTCTATGGCTGTCATGGCCGATCCCCCCTTTTCCGTATGGGAACAGCCAAGGAAACATGCCGGGGTATGCTCCGGGGTTCCTGTACAAGGATTCAGGGATATCAGATCTTCCGATTCCGAGCGATTTACCCTTATTAGTTAAGTGTTGAATTGCGACGGAAATTATTGTGGTCATTTTAGCCGTCGAATATTCTGCTCCGGTGAGACCATGGACTGTAAACGTGCATTCGCCTTCGGTAGTTCCGTGTTCCTCTCCAGAATCAAATACGCTGCGAGCGATTGATGGAATTGAGTCTTCAGGTGTTGCCTCTGTTCGATGATAATCTGGTTTGACAATTATGTCATTTAACTCGTAAGTATGCAGGTTCTCTTCAGATATTTCCAAGTCAAGGTATCCTTCGTGGTTGAGTTTTAGCCATTCTAATGCGGCCCATACAACGTTTCTCCGGACCAACATGGGGGTTCTGGCATAATCTTCGGGAGTGGGTGCGCTAGTTCCAGTGAATACTATGGCGAGGACTTCATCCATTTCTTCGCGACTAGGAGGCAATTTTAGATATACCTTCAGGACGGGCTGGGAAAACATAATGGCGTTTGCGCTCATCCGGACTCTTCCAGAGTTGACACGAATTACACACCGATTATGGCGTACTTTGGCAACAAGCAATTGCTCAGCAAAAGTAAGTATTTTCAGTTGGTCAGGAACCTCGCCTAGCCAAGCATGTCGTGCGAGAGCATGCATAGGGAGCTTCTTCTTCCGCAAATATTGCTCGCACTCCACGCACAAACCGGTGCAGGATGGTGCCAATACTGGGCCTTCGATATCCTCAATGGGATCCGTTGCAGAATATCTTTCTCT
The DNA here is from genome assembly GCA_029282285.1 of Mycena rebaudengoi. Lineage (NCBI taxonomy): Eukaryota > Fungi > Basidiomycota > Agaricomycetes > Agaricales > Mycenaceae > Mycena > Mycena rebaudengoi. The sequence goes on from JARJCX010000142.1 coordinate 411,198, forward strand.
ACGAGTGACTCCGGAAACTTCAAGACACGATAGATCCCCCTTGAAATCAGTCAGGTTACTCAAAGTCGTTTTCAGAGTTAGTCTACCGCATACAGCACAACCCGCTTCCTCGAATTCGACAGGGAGGACAGCTTTCGATATTCCGGTGAGTATGCGATGAAGGGTTTTGCGGTCACTTGGATCGGGAGGAAATTCCGTTCGCTGCAGTTTTCCTGTCAGATGGGATCTTACGTATCTGTATTTTTGGGACCTAAGGGACGCTTGCTGTGTTAGAAAGTTAGCCAACGACGTTGAAGGAGGAGGAGCGCTCTTTTTAGACGATTTGTTTTTTTTTGGTTTATCGGCTTGACCAGGATGCACTCTCATAATAGACACTATAGCAGGGCAGGTTGTACAGACATGGGTGAGGAAGAGGTTGCGAGTTTCGTCTGCATTAAATCGGGAATAAATGTGAAAGTTGTGAACTTTCGAAGAGTGCAAGACTTCAGAGTGAGTAAGCCGAGGTATCAAAGACGACAGATCCATTTCTACTCCTATGAACAGGGCGTTAGAAGACAATATATTGGGCAGACTTTCCTCAATACATTGGAATTCGAAAGAAAACCTGGCCCCAGCTAAATCGGAATTGCCGTTGGTGCTAACGCCACAGTTACTAATGTCGTTGTAGGAGAATTTACCGCGATGTACACCTCCACCTAGAAGCAGAGCCGGGTTCCGAGGTTTAAGAAGACGGTGAGATTTAAAATACGTGTAAGAACGACAAGAGCGTGACAAATGAGTGTATGCCGATGAGTGCCCAAGTAGGGTGAGAGCGTGAGGGACAGTGTCAATGCAAGCGGCCACAAGTGCCAGGATGTGCATTGCATCCGTGTACGACGCAAGTCGCCAAAGGGAGGTTGCCATTCTCGGGAGAGAATGGTGAGCAGTATGAATGCAAGTGACCGCGAGGGTCTGGATGTGCATTCCATCCGTGAATCCGTTCAACATAGTATTGATAGGCAAGCAGTCTGCAAGTGAAGAGGTTTCAATAACAGCTTTGGGGTGTCAAGAATATCGGTACGCACAGGGCAGAGGTATGGCGGTAGAGAGAAAAGATGCAAGTTAACGTCAAAATTTACGGAACCGAAGTCCGAGGATATGCGACCGTAACCGATCGATACCGACCGGATCAAAAACGGAAAGATATTCGAAATAGTGGTCAATTCGGAACCGTTGACCGAGCGTTTGCGAGCAGAACCGAGGAAAACCGAGCATTATTGAAACACGTGATGTTAATATTGATGCCACTGGCGGGCAACGCGCTAGAGATATCATATCTTTCTCCTTTCTCTCCGCTATGATTCAGGATGCGCAATCATCTACCTACGAGCAACATATAGCAGGCTCGATTTTCAGTGTCCCTATATTGCTGCCTTCCGAGGATACCATGACTGCGTTCTGGAGAAGAGTAGCGGACATCACAACAAGAACGAGAGCCAAAGGAGGCATTTGGGTTGGTAGCGAAGAGGTGCGCACATGGAACGAGAATAATATGATGGTGAGCACTGGGCTATTATGAGCAGTTTAACAGCTTACGGGTGAAGGATAGGCCTGTAACAAGTGCACCGTTAGTAGAAATCCTAGGAAATGCGTGGTAGTGGACGACCAGGCGAGCTGCAAATCCTGTCGAGAGGCGAAGACATCGTGCGACAGAAAGCTACAATTCATTTTCGACATGACTCGCGACCAGTTTTTCCCTTCCTGGGACCTATTTATGCGGATATACAAATTGAAGGATCGTCAGCAGTGCCGCAGGTTTAAGAAAACTGCCAACAAACGCCGTCAAGCCGCTCTGCCTCAATGTATGTGAACTCTCTGATTAACGGGTCATTCTATATATATATTACCACATACCTCAGTTCAGTGCAAAGAGAGCGATATCGTGCATGTTCGGCAACGCGCTCATAGGGCGGAAATGTCATCTCTGACTACCAATACGGACGCACATTGCTTAGGCGGTGCAGATAGGCTCAAAAAGGCGTTGTTGGAGATCGAGTATTTAAGGCGCAGACTTGGTGATCAATAAATAATTTTAGATGAAATTGTACGCGAAAAGCTATATTAAATGTCGACCTTGCGGGTTCCGCAGACTATGACCCAGACCAGATTGCATCCAATGGAAGGGAGGGAAGCTTTGTTCCTGACTGCGACCTGGCCCATATACGTTGCAGCTGTGTAGCCAGCGACCACGTACGACCCCTTCGGAATTTCACCCTTCCAGGGTTTCAAGACGGATGCCATCGAGGAGAGGTTTTTGTTGAAATCGAATTCCACAGAACGCGCATCAAAGGCAGGAACTGAAAACAGTCAACACGGGTAGGTGTAAGGGGAGCGAGAGGAACATCACCATCTACGTCGAAATTCAGAGAATATCGGACACTGTTGGGCGAGTTGCTGAACTTGTACTCAGGTTTTGGCGGTTTGTAAGGTGACAACCCGGCTTTCGAAGATTTGATCGGGGAGGAGAACATGTCTTCGTCAAAAGGAGTGCCTAAAGGAGTGGGAGCTAGACGAAAAGGTGAGCGCCACATTAATAAATTGAAGTTAAACATACCACTGGCCGTCTTGTGCGCCGGGCTGAGAACCGAACCCAGATGAATAGCTTTGCGTGACATAGGGGTATAGAGCACGTCCTCTCCGAAAACTAGACAGTGAAACGATTGCCACCTTTCCCAGTCTTGGTTGTGAGGCATGAGGCTGATATAACGTCTGAACCGCGGAGGATGGCCGTTACCCGCAACCTCTTTGGTGATATACGATTGAGTACACATGCCCACCATTATTGAGACGGCGACCTTGTTGTCGACGACGATACGACGAGGGAAGCCTGAAGTCCCGACGAGTTTGTGGAGCACCTGGCAGGAGATATACGCGCAGGGTTTATATATATGCCACTTTCGACAAACGTCATAGAATTGTACATTGTGCTAGGAACCATATTAGTTCAGGTGTACGGAGGAGTAACAGCGCTTACACAGGGTGAATGTTATCACACAGTTTGGCCCAGAAAGAAAACTTCATATGACCGCCAACAGTTCCTTCTTCGTCGCTTTCGTCTTGTGCGGTATAGGCGGCCAAGATCCATTTGTTCGCACTATACATGCATATCAGTAAGTGCAGAATACAAGTCGTGAATACTCACGGAAGAGGAGGCAAACCAACGTAAACAGAGCGGATGCTCTCGTCTTGAAGCTCCAGATCGAACACCTCACATTTAGCCGTGGAGTCACTGTAGAACGATAAGCAACAAGCGACAAGGCATGTGGAGTAAAACGCACTAGTTAGTTTTATAGTCTCCAGATCCTCCAGGAAGACCTTGACGGGCTGAACGGTATGGCCGAGTCGAGCAGAGCAGTGACCTCTTTCGGAATTAAATGATCATCGGAAGTAGGTTGGCTACCCGTCATTGCCAGTCTGAGGGAAATGTTAAGCTAAGGTTAGATGGAGAGCGGAAGACGAACTGGGATGAAGTAGACACTCCTGCTGATTTGGGGTACAGGAGACATCATAGCCATTATGTTCGCCCTTATCGAATGTAATTGGGCAAAGCATAAAGGTACAAATCTACGGGGACGTACAATGCATTAGGGGGGGTGCTGAATAACATATAAGTCGTTAATCTTTTGAGAAGAAGACCAAGGAAGCGACTGACATGGAGCGGGCAGTAGGCTCCGGAGATCTTTCCTTAGACAGAGAAGTAGCCACGCTCGAGATAGCTGGTTTGAGGCCGGTAGAATCGAGGGTCGAGGGGGTGAGCGGCAGCCGAATCAGGAGCGGAAGGTGGAATGGTCGACAGAGTACTGTCCAACAAGCCTGCATTAACCGCCGAACGAGCGGGGTCGTGATCTAAGCACAGAAGTCAAGCAGCGATCGGACGAGGTTGAAGGTAGCCACTCACGTTGTTTTCGGGCAAACGAGGGCTGCAACTTGGCGAACAACGCTTCAGCAAATTGACTCATCTGATTTTCCATGAAAGAGTTAAGGGACCTAGAAAAAAATCAGAGGCCAGTTCCAACAACACAGATATGAGTATATATCCAACCGCTCGATGTGTTTGGTAATTCTGAGAGGACAATTAGGTGTAAATAATAAGGACAGAGCAGGTTTGTACCTATCATCGATTATCCATAGTGGAAATAGAAGGTGGCGAGGTATCCAACCTGGAAATATCGCCTCCAGCTTCAGGAGGAATAGGAGAGGTATTCGTGTCGACCGGATCGGGGACATCACCCCCGAGACTCTGATCATCCGAGTCGAACCTGAAGACATAATTGATGGAAGTGGGTGACATGCGAGAACATATAGAACACTCACAGTCGCAGAGGGTCTGTCATTTCGACAACCTTGTTGTTACTACCAGTCCCGGACTCTTTCGTCGCCAACATCCTGGCGCGCTTAACACTAGTGGACGAGGTGCTTGTATCAGTTTCCAGAAGCAGGCGAAGTGCTCTTTTTGCGCTTGGAAGCGGAGCTAACACATATATGAGAGACGAGCATCTGGATAAATCCGACAATACCTTCTTGTCGTGATCGCAGGCCCCAACAGACTGGATACCACCTGAGCAATGATCAAGTCAAAAGTACATCGAGGCGAACCTTGCTTTCACGCCGCCAGTCTTGGTAAAATTGCTGCGCTGGGAGTTAAATAATAAACATGCAGTGGCGGATGACACGTACCTGTCACCAGGTTCGATGCGAGCGAGATCCCTGAGCAATAAAAACTCCGATTAGCTCGAGGAAGAGGTGCAAAACAATTAACTTCCTCTTCCTCATCCGAATCGACCAATCCGAGAGGAGCGTTGCTTTCCTCTGCGGATAAAGGTCAGTAACAACAAAGAGAGGGAGAGTCAGACGCGCTTCAAAGGGCTTTCATCCCGAGTATTGTCCTTTATAATTACAAGACCTTCGTCGGAATCCGTTCTGTCTGCGAGTTAGACACCAGAAAAGTAAATTAGAACTGGAACGCAACATACAAGGAAGATACGGTACCCTCGTCGGTGGATCTATACGGCGAGGTCTAAATATACAACGAGCAATAGGAAGCGGACGACTTGCTTTTCTTGTTCATCCATATTGCTGTCTCTATGAACAAGATATAAGTACAGATTATCGGTCGGTACAGGACTTACGATTCGCTTGCTGACCCGTCAATAAATTCTAGCGGATTGATGACCGGGGCACTGAGATGCAGAATAAGCACGGCATCAATGTAAAGAAGGCCAGACGAGTAACCTTGCTTTGTGAGTGGACCGTCTACTAGAGAGACAGAACCTAGTTAGAGACACAAAACTAAAAAATCGGAGTGACTCACTAGGCCGGCATTGGTTAGATATCACAAGTGAACACACTGGACTATATACTGGACGTTGTTGTCCAAGCGACGAAAAACACCTAGCTCTATATTACCATCAGAAAGACATCTGATGCACGATAAGACGAAACTCGCGCGAAAGCCGGCAGAACGATCTGGCAGATGACCAGATCTCTCCAAGCGACCGATCTCCAAATCTTGACTTGATCGGAGCCATCTAATGGAGAATGAGCCATCAGCTTGCACGATGTGAATAGTATCACCAACGTGACCGGAAGGAGAGCGAATATATATTATATAGGATGAACAATTAAATTAAAGAAGGGGGAAATGCAGGCCATATCTTTGGATCGGTTTTTCGATGGTCCACGAGCCGGTACGCTGTCGCATATTAAAAGTGTATGCAGATACTGAACTAGCTGAATAGCCTCTTGCGTCGAGGCCGCGATGGAGAGAGCGCCACGTCGATGGCTAGAGAGAATAACCCATCTTTGCGGCACTTGAAAGACGTCCAGGTTCCTATGGATAACTTTCGAACAGAGCAGTAAATTAATGTTGTGTTTGATTTATTTTCAGGTGGAAAATCTTACCGTGCAATGTACTGGAAACGGCAGAAAAATATGGCGCCTTGCTGTTCCGGATCCCGAAGGCAAAGTGGAAGAGGAGTTGGTCGTTAGATTTCAAGGCATTATTTCAAAGGTTGAACTGCAGCCCGGGGATGTATCCAAGTCAGTAAACGGTTATAAAGAAGTTCACCAATTAATTGTTTGTCAGATTCGATATCCAGACTGCAATAAATATAAGCCAAGCGGTCGAAATTGTTGGGCTATCTAGCGCCAACTTCAAGCAATGCGTGGCAAGCACTCAGGATATTTACCAGTTCTTCAGCGGTCATTTCGACGGAACCACGATGGCGAAGTGGGACACTGCCGACAAGAAATATGGCCCCAAACTGCGTCCCGCCACTCGGTTTTTTACCTCGACCACGGAGGACCCCAACGCAGTCGCTGTGCCCATGGGATCGGGCGTCGATCTGCTGGGAGCACTGAAGA